>JAAGEH010000289.1:3219436-3331481 GCA_011751065.1 Lasiurus cinereus | reverse complement strand
CTTGTAGGTAATTAACTGTTTTTCTCTTGCTGCTTTTAATATTCTCTCTGTCTTTTGCTCTTGGTATTTTAATTATGATGTGTCTTGGTGTAGTCCTCTTTTTTTAATTAATTTTTATTAATTTTTTATACCCCATTGCCCCCCCCTCCCTCCCAGGCGTACCCCGACCCCCCAGTGTCTGTGATCATTGGTTATGTTTATAAGCATGCATACAAGTCCTTTGATTGATCACTTATTTACCTCACCTAACTTTAATTTTTCTGCTATAATTT
This sequence comes from Lasiurus cinereus, assembly GCA_011751065.1. Taxonomy (NCBI): domain Eukaryota; kingdom Metazoa; phylum Chordata; class Mammalia; order Chiroptera; family Vespertilionidae; genus Lasiurus; species Lasiurus cinereus. The sequence continues at coordinate 3,331,209 of JAAGEH010000289.1, read as the reverse complement.
CACAGTCTGTTTGATGCTTTATGATTTTTGTCCTCCTGAGAATTATCAGTCTACTCCCTTTCTGTGCTCCTGATTCTATTATATTCACCAGTTTATTCTGTTGATCAGATTTTTAATTCACTTAATTTTTAGATTCACTTGTTGATAGATGTGTATTTGTTGTTCATAATATTTTGTCTTTTACTTTTTTCTTCTTCCTCTTCTAAAAGAGTACCTTTCAGCATTTCATATAATACTGGTTTGGAGTTGATGAACTCCTTTAGCTTTTTCTTCTCTGTGAAGGTCTTTATCTGCCCTTCAATTCTGAATGATAGCTTTGCTGGATAGATTATTCTTGGTTGTAGGTTCTTGTTGTTCATCATGTTGAATATTTCTTGCCACTCCCGTCTGGCCTGCATCGTTTCTGTTGAGAAATCAGCTGACAGTCGTATGGGTGCTCCCTTGTAGGTAATAAACTGTTTTTCTCTTGCTGCTTTTAATATTCTCTCTTTCTCTTTTGTTCTTGGCATTTTAATTATGATGTGTCTTGGTGTAGTCCTCTTTGGATTCCTTTTCTTTGGGGTTCTGTGTGCTTCCTGGACTTGTAAGTCTATTTCTTTTACCAGATGTGGGAAGTTTTCAGTCATTATTTCTTTAAACAGGTTTTCAGTATCTTGCTCTCTCTCTTCTTCTGGCACCCCCACAATGCTGATGTTGGTAAGCTTGAAGCTGTCCCAGAGGCTCCTTACATTATCTTCACATTTTTGGATTCTTTTCTCTTCTTGCTTTTCCAGTTGAATGTTGTCTGCTTCTTTATATTTCAAATTTTTGACTTGATCCTTGCCTTTCTCTAGTCTGCTGTTAGTACTCTGTATAATAGTTTTTATTTCAGTCAGTGTATTTATCATCTCCTCTTGGGTCTCACTAAATTTATCCATCTTTTCTAGCATATTCTTGAAAAACCTTATAAGCGTGGTTTTGAACTCTATATCCAGTCGTTTTTTTTTCCTCCATTTCTTTTGCTTGTAATCCCTTCCCTTGTCTCGGCATTTTCACTGTGCCGGGGAAACTTCTGGGCTGGATTCAGCCGAAGAAGCCTCTGTTGAGCTTGGGAGGGGTGGAGTTTCAGGGCTTAAGGGACCGCCTTGCCTTCCAGTCGGCCCCGCCCTCCACAGCCCCTGAGTCTCACGTGACTGGGTAATGGCTGGAGCGGTCCTTGTGTGCGCGCGCACCCGCAGTGCCTCTAACCGCTGCCTTTCCGGCTCCCCTGCGAACCAGGACCACACGAGTCTAGGTCTCCAGGGTTTCGCCCAAAACAGGGGCTTAGTGGAGTCAGAAGTGGCACAGTTCGGAGGGTCTGTCTCCCGCCCACTCGCGAAAGCCAGCGGCACAATCAGCAATCTGTCCTCCGCGTGGTGCCGTGCGCGACCAGACCTCCGATCCTTTGCAACTCCTCTAAATTTCCGTACACTTCTCCCTTTTCACAGTCCAAACTCTCCCCGTATGAGTTTCAGCTGTATCTGGGGTTTAGTGTCGCAGGACAAGGGGTTCAATGCCTTTGAGAGTCTCCTTCTCCCTCCCACCAGAGAAAACCAGCCAGGTACTCTGGCACCCGCTCTCTCCTCGCGCGCGTCTCCGTACCTCAGCTTTTTGCAGCTCCTCTGGGTCTCTGTGAGCCCCTCTCTTTCCCTCTAGTTGTAGAACTTCCACTCAGCCAGCTTTCCTGTGGTTCTGGATGATGTCCGTTCTGTCTTTTAGTTGTAGTTTTGAAATTGTTGTGCGAGGCAGCAGTATAGGTGTTTACCTATGCCACCATCTTGGATTTTTCGGTGTAGTCCTCTTTGAGTTCCTTTTGTTTGGGGTTCTGTGCGCTTCCTGGACTTGTAAATCTATTTCTTTCACCAGGTGGGGGAAGTTTTCAGTCATTATTTCTTCAAATAGGTTTTCAATATCTTGCTCTCTCTCTCCTTCTGGTACCCCCACAATTCTGATGTTGGTATGCTTGAAGTCATCCCAGAGGATCCTTACATTATCTTCACATTTTTGGATTATTTTTTCTTTTTGCTTTTCCAGTTTAGTGTTTTCTGCTTCTTTCTATCTCAAATTTTTGACTTGATTCTTGCATTCCTCTAGTTGGCTGTCAGGTCTCTGTATAATATTTTTTATTTCAGTCAGTGTATGTTTAATTTCTAATTGGTCCTTTTTCATCTCCCCTTTGGTCTTGCTAAATTTATCCATCTTTTCTAGGAAATTCTTGAAAAACCTTATAAGCGTGATTTTGAACTCTATATCCAGTCGTTTGTTCTCCTCCATTTCTTTAATTTGTGGTCTGTTCCTTTGTTTCTGCATTTTCACTATGCTGGGAGAACTTATGTGCTGGAATCAGCCTATGATGCAAGACTTGCAAAACTGCAAAAGCCTCTGTGTTCAGATTGGTTGGGGTGGAATCTCAGTGCTGAGCAGAGACAGCCTTGGCTTCCAGTCAGCCCCGCCTTACACAGCCCCTGGGCCTCAAATGTCTCTTGGTAATCAGTAATCGCTGGGGCCCTTTCTGTGTGCATGCGCGGGTGCCTCCAGACCTCTGCCTTTTTGGTTCCCTTGCGCTCCTGGACCCATATGAGTCTGGGTCCCCAGGGTCTCTCCCCCAAAATTGGGGTTCAATGCAGTTAGAAGTAGCACAGTTGAGAGGTTCTGTCTCCTACCCATCAGAGAGAGCCAGCGGCACAATCAATAGTCTGTCCTCTCTGCACGCACTGGTTTGCATGCCCCAGACTTCTGCCCTTTTGCAGCTCCCCTAAATTTCCGTGCACTCTTTCCCTTTTCACAGTCCAGACTCCCCCCATATGAGTCTTGCCCGGAGCTAGGTTTCAGTGCCGTGGGATAAAGGGTTTCTGTGCAGTTGGGAGTTTCTGTCTCCCTCCTGCCAGAGGAAGCCAGCCAGGCACACCGCTGCCCACTCTCTCCACACGCGCATCTCTGTGCCTCACTTTCTTGCAGCTTCTCTGAGTCTCTGTGAGCCCCTCTTTCCTTCTAGTTGTAGAATTTTCACTCAGCCAACATTCCTGCGGTTTTGGATGATGTCCGTTCTGTCTTTTAGTTGTAGTTTTAAAATTGTTGTGCGAGGCAGCAGTTTAGGTGATTACCTATGCCACTATCTTGGTTTCTCACCTCTAATATATATATTCACACTGAGTGGCCAGATTATTATGATCTCTGAACACATAATAATCTGGCCACTCATTGTACACCCTATATAATAAAAGGCTAATATGCAAATTGTCCCCTCGACCAGGAATTCAACTAGCAAGCAGGCCGGCTAATTGCCCATGTCCCCTCCCCCTAGCCAGGCTGGCCAGACCCCATCCATGCATGAATTCATGTACTGGGCCTCTAATTTTACACACACACACACACACACACACACACACACACACACACTGAGTGGCAAGATTATTATGCATTCAGAGATCATAATAATCTGGCCACTCAGTTTATGTTTTTGGTGGCGTGGCAGATGTTCTGTACACTCACCTTATGTGAATGAAGGCTGCTAGGGGTCCTCCATTTGAACTACTAGTACTTAAGCCAGGCCTGCACAAACTATGTGCAGGTGGACTTATTAAATACTTTCTTTTTGTTGTAAGTTTTCCAAGGTCCACCTAGTTCTGTGTCATTTTCAAGTTAAAGATACTTTTAGATTTCCTTACAAGTTTTTGGTAAAATAATTTTAAATGGGTGGAGGAAAAAGGTTAAGTACAGTGTTAGGTATTTCAATCAGAGAAGATCTACCAGCACACCGAGAGGAAAGCTGCCTACATGAACTTTCACACCAAGCACCAGAACTCTAAAAGCCTTCAAATCTGTTATTTATGTTTTAGAATCTATAAGCCCAGATCTATGGGGAGGGTTTTACACTGCAACAAACATGGAGGGAGGCCACTAGTCGTAGGCATGAGCCTTGGGAGGCTAACCATTCTATAATGTGAACTTCCTGCAGAGCAAATAATTATCCTGCCCCAAATACCTCTTTATCTGCACCCCCTTCAAGAAAAACCTGAATTATGGGGCACTCTAAGGCATCAATCAAGGGAGCCCCACCAGACTTCTAACACATGCAGCCAGGCTGCACCACCTTCTTTAGCACCTGTGCCATTCTGTGCAGGACACTTATTTTATTTCAGGTATGCTGCTGATTACTGCACAGAATAGAAAATAAGATACAAACTTTAAAGAAACTTTCAGTTATTTTTTTAAAGCTATTTTTATTTTTTAAAAGTAACTACCTAAGTGATTCAGTTTTAGATAACTTGGAAAATAACTATGAATTTTTAAAAAAATATATGGATCACACAGAACAGTGGTTCTCAACCTTTCTAATGCTGAGACCCTTTAATATAGTTCCTCATGTTGTGGTGACCCCCAACCATAAAGTTATTTTCGTTGCTTCTTCATAACTGTAATTTTGCTACTGTTATGAATCGTAATGTAAATATCTGTGTTTTCCGATGGTCTCAGGCTCTACATCAGCGGTTCTCGTGACACACAGGTTGAAAACCGCTGGCAGGATCAATAAGACATATTTAAAAGAAAAGAAAAAAGATAAAGAGGCACTCAGCTAACTCTGTTCAACCAACTGAAGAAATAATAAAAAGTGATTGATACTGCTGATTGAAAAAGAGAGAAAAGCAACACATTATTTGGCTACATGTTTATCTAAATTACCTCACTTTTCTTTAAACAATGAAAAGAATATAAATTCTTAGAGATACAAATAAAACTATAAGAGATTTTCAATTGGACAATAATTTGACAAATTTAAGACTGTTAAATAACAGTAAAATCTATACATATTTTAAAAAAAACCAAGAAAATAAATCCTTAACTTTCCCCAAATGTGCATTATTTTATATAACTTCCCCTTTATACTACCGCATACCCAGTAACTCATTCTGCTTAACAAATAAAACCACGAATTGAGCATCCTTCCTGTCAATGATGTCGCAGCACCACATTGGGAAATGTCCTTCAGGTACCAAATGAAGGGCACTGATAAGAACAAACATGAGCAACCTCTTGAAACATCCCCAAGGCAAGAAAACAAAATACACTTAACAATGTGGAATTTGAAAGTTAGTTATCACAAGTATATTAAACTCAAAAATAACTTAACAAAACTATATGCCTTCATGAAATCATTTCTGTGCAGCACTCTTATTTTGTTCCAGGTATGCTGCTGACTATGCACAGAATAGAAAGTAAGACACAAACTTCAAAGAAACTTGAAATACTTTTCATACTCTATCAAGTATACAAATAATGACGACATGAAAGGAAAAGGAAAATACTGTCAAAGAGGCACCAAGAAAAAGGCCCTCTGAAGCCTGCTGGGGCCTTGGGTGGTAAAATCACTAAGGGTGTGACCCAGGCATCTTTTCCCCCCAACTCTTACCACTTCATTTTAGAATGCATAGCCAAAGCTTTCTTTACTCAAATGAAGGGGAGACAATTGACATGTGAGCAAGGGAGGGCTAAACAGGGATCTCTGGGTCCACTCTTCAAGGGTTGTGCGTGGTGGCTGAGGCAAGGGTCCTTAACCCTCACAAGAACAATGCTGTCCTACAGGAGAAGGGCAAGAACAGCTGGGACACATTCATGAGCCAGCAAAGCAAGTGATTCTCAGCACATAAAGATTTCCTGCTGCTGTTTTCCAAAACAGAGACTCATGGCCGGACACAGAATTAAATTTAGAGTCACAAGAGGCCTTCCCACTCAGGGGGCAACTTGGCCTATGTCCCAAAGGAAGGTGGTGGAAAATCTGGGATTAAAACCATTGTTTCCTGTCTGTACTTCCTTGTTTCTCAAAGCAAGATCTGGGGACGAGTGGCATTAGCATCACCTGGAAACATGAAAAATACAGAACCTCATGCTGTCCCCCAGATCTACTGAACCAGAATTTGCATTTTAATGAGATTACCAGGTGACTAATAGCATATTAAAATTTAAAAAGTACTCGAGAGTATGTATCAAAATTAATAATATTGTTCCAATTGTAATTATGCTATACATAAGTCAGTTTCAAAATTGATTCTGACAAGATAAAAGTATCTTCTCAAAGAGGTAAGCCTTGAGAATCCATGAGATGCCTGGATGAATGATTCCAAATCTAATACACTATTTTTCAAAGCTTCCAAGCAAAATGTAGAAATGTAAAATGACTAATGATTCCATGACAGCCAGTTTCTTAGTAAGTACAGGTTTTATAGGTTCTTATGGCCATTATTTAAGAAAAAAAAATTCAGCTAAAGGGAAAAGACAAATGGTAACATCAGAAATAAATATAATCACAGAATTATGTTGAAAACAATATAGTTTCAGCAGAGAATGCCTACTTATAAGGCAATGATTTCTAGGAGGAAAAATAAATCTACCACCTCCTTTACTTGTTTACCTGGATGAGTCATGGTGACTGGCTCCTCTTTGGACTTATTATTGTAGATGACTACAGCAACTGCATTGTGGAAAGCAGCCCGTGATATTTTCTCTTTAAATGTGCAATTTCCCCTCTGCAGCAAGGCAATCCACTGTTTGATATTGGGAGGGACAAAGAATCGGGTTTGAGGATCACAGCCCAGATGATCAGCAACTAAAGAGAAAAGGAAAAAGCACATTAATTTTTTTTCCTCAAGTAAAGTTAAGTAAAATCAATCAACTCTTTCTCTGAAGAACGTCAAGTAGCTCACTGACAGCAGAGCTATGACTACATCCAGAAAGGACATTACCCTGAATCTAAATCCTTATCTGTACAGGGAGAAAGATACTCCTGCAACTCACATTAAAAGTGAAAAATTCTGTTTATAGATTGACAAGAATGAAGAAGACTGTAACACCCAGTGTAGGGCGGTGAAGAGAGGAGGAAGAAAAGGCAAACAGAGAAACACAGGAGAATGAGCCACCCCTCATTTTGCTCATTCGTTTGCATTTACTCATCTCTCCACTTCCCACCTCTTACTGCCTCCATGAGGAGACTGATTTTGCTTCCTTACTTATAAGGAAGGCACACTAACCTTTTGTTTAGTTATCAAGTGGTCCTACTGAAACTCAAGCATGCTTAAAAAAAAAAGAAATTCAAGCATGCTTTAACAAATTTCTGACGCCCTTTGTAAATCTTGAGACGCTGTGCCTGGCTGTTCTTCCCATTCCTCATCCCTGCATTTATAATAGGTTAAAATGAAAGGGGGGCAGTCCAGAGGGGGGAAGAAGCCACCAAAGGTAAGCTAGGAAGCTGCGGGTCCGCAGGGCCAGAGGACAGTGGGGGCCCTCTGCCTCCTGAGTGAGTCACTGCCAGCACTGTGCAGACTGGGGAGGAAGTGGGTACAGCACAAAAGAGTAACACTGGAAGCAAATAAGTAATAACATTAAATAAGTATTAATAAAAAATAACATGTGAAAAAAGACATCACCAGTGGGAAAATGTTTGCTTTCCCTAAAAGCACACTGTTCATTAAAAGAAATGAAATGATTACATCACTTAAAGAAACTGAAATGTAGAGACACCACTAACTACAGAGAAATGTTACATCTATTATTTCCACTTAAATATCTTTTCAAATTCTCTTATTATCATGAGGAGGAACAATGATGAAAATGTATTTGCTACCACAGGTCTCTTAATATACAATAAGTGGGAGATCAATGATTCTATAATTTGTCATGACTAATACGGTCTACAACTATGATTCACCCTTTTCCTTACACAGTTTAGTTCTTTCTTAATCAAATTAAACTTTAGTTGTCAACTACTGCAAAACACAGTCAAGTCATTGTGAAACTCTGAAATTGTGAAACACTTTACTTTCAGTAATATCTGTCTTTTTCACTGATTACTCCGCTGTTTTAAAATATAAGCATCTAAGTGATGTGCTAGGACAGTGGTCGGCAAACACATTAGTCAACAGAGCAAAATATCAATAGTACAACTATTGACATTTCTTTTGAGAGCCAAATTTTTTATTTTTAAAAAAATATATTTTATTGATTTTTTACAGAGAGAAAGGGAGAGGAATAGAGAGTTAGAAACATCGATGAGAGAGAGACATCGATCAGCCGCCTCCTGCACAACCCCTACTGGGGAGGTGCCCGCAACCAAGATACATGCCCCCAACCAGAATCGAACCCGGGACCTTTCAGTCCGCAGGCCGATGCTCTATCCATTGAGCCAAACCGGTTTTGGCTTGAGAGCCAAATTTTTTAAACTTAAACTTCTTCTAATACCACTTCTTCAAAATAGACTTGGCCGTGGTATTTTGTGGAAGAGCCACACTCAAGGGGCCAAAGAGCTGCACCGCATGTGGCTCGCGAGCCACGGTTTGCCGACCACTGTGCTACGATAACCTCAGTGTCTTGGGAAAATTTCCAAAACTATACCCAAGTAGGTGCAAAGAACTTGTTTTAAGAGCTTCATTTGTGATTTTTCAAAATACACTACTACACAAACCTTGAAAAAATGCAGAATCAAGAATATCTAAAGAGCCTGGCCAGTGTGGCTCAGTTGGTTGGGCATTGACCCATACACCAAAAGGTCACCCACCATTCAATTCCCAGTCAGGGCACATACCCAGGTAGTGGGTTCGATCCCTGGTTGGGGTGCATGTGGGAGGCAACTGATCTATGTTTCCCTCTTATATCAATGTTTCTCTCTCCCCCTCTTCCTTCTCTCTCTCTCTCTAAAAAAACACCAAATCAACAGTAAAAACATTAAAAAAAAAAAAAGAATATAGAAAGAGATCTATATACTTGTCTTTGGTGAAACATTTGTTTTTCTGTGACTTTCCTGACCTCCCTGTGGTTTCCTATTGTCACTGTGTGGTAAAGAGGAAACAACACAGTTGGAGACCAGCAAGACCTGGGGGTCCAAATGCTCTAATCTTCCATTTTTACTTATTTGTAAAATGAGGTTAAATTCTTACCTCACACAAGTTAGGCATATGTGAAAAAGTCTTTAACAATTCCTCTCCTCTTGGGTGCTTCTAATACATTCCCTTCTGTTAGTTTTATGGGTGCCAGCCTATCGCTAGTGACCGAGTCTGGTGACACAGGGACTCTATGCTGGACGTTCATGAAACCCACCCAGAGCTAGGCAGCACATTCCTGTGTCCCTTCTCCCAACAGCTCCCTAGTCTCATCCTTTCTCCCTGTTGCTCTGACAATGTCACTATCCACTTAGAAGGACAGCTTTACAGTAATGGCCACAACAGTAATGGCCACAAGACTAAAAGAGACAGCAAGGGTGCAACCACAGAGTGCAATCTATATCTTTTTTTAAATTTAATTTTTATTATTTTTTATACATATCTCCCCATTGCCCCCCTCACTCCCAGGCATACCCCAACCCCCCAGTGTCTGTGATCATTGGTTATGCTTATATGCATGCATACAAGTCCTTTGATTGATCACTTAACTACCTCACCTAACTTTAATCTTCCTGCTGTAATTTCACAGTCTGTTTGATGCTTTATGATTTTTGTCCCCCTGAGAATTATCAGCCTACTCCCTTTCTGTGCTCCTGATTCTATTATATTCACCAGTTTATTCTGTTGATCAAATTTTTAATTAACTTAATTTTTAGATTCACTTGTTGACAGATATGTATTTGTTGTTCATAATTTTTTGGCTTTTACCTTTTTCTTCTTCCTCTTCTAAAAGAGTACCTTTCAGCATTTCATATAATACTGGTTTGGAGTTGATGAACTCCTTTAGCTTTTTCTTATCTGTGAAGGTCTTTATCTGCCCTTCAATTCTGAATGATAGCTTTGCTGGATAGATTATTCTTGGTTGTAGGTTCTTGCTATTCATCACGTTGAATATTTCTTGCCACTCCCGTCTGGCCTGCATCGTTTCTGTTGAGAAATCAGCTGACAGTCGTATGGGTGCTTCCTTGTAGGTAATGAACTGTTTTTCTCTTGCTGCTTTTAATATTCTCTCTTTGTCTTTTGCTCTTGGTATTTTAATTATGATGTGTCTAGTTGTGGTCCTCTTTGGATTCCCTTTCTTTGGGGTTCTGTGTGCTTCCTGGACTTGTAAGTCTATTTCTTTTACCAGATGTGGGAAGTTTTCAGTCATTATTTCTTTAAACAGGTTTTCAGTATCTTGCTCTCTCTCTTCTTCTGGCACCCCCACAATTCTGATGTTGGTACGCTTGAAGCTGGCCCAGAGGCTCCTTACATTATCTTCACATTTTTGGATTCTTTTCTCTTCTTGCTTTTCCAGTTGAGTGTTTTCTGCTTCTTTATATTTCAAATTTTTACTTGATTCTTGCCATCCTCTAGTCTGCTGTTAGGACTCTGTATAATATTTTTTATTTCAGTCAGTGTCTCTAGTTGGTCCTTTTTCATCTCCTCTTGGGTCTCACTAAATTTATCCAACTTTTCTAGCATATTCTTGAAAAACCTTATAAGCGTGGTTTTGAACTCTATATCCAGTCGTTTTTTTCCTTCCATTTCTTTTGTTTGTAATCCCTTCCCTTGTCTCGGCATTTTCACTATGCCGGGGAAACTTCTGTGTTGAATTCAGCTTTATGATACCAGAGGAGCAAAGCCAGAGAAGCCTCTGTTGAGCTTGGGATGGGTGGAGTCTCAGGGCTTAAGGGACCGCCTTGCCTTCCAGTCGGCCCCGCCCTCCAAGGCCCCTGAGTCTCATGTGACTGGGTAATCGCTGGAGCGGTCCTTGTGTGTGTGCCCGCAGTGCCTCTAACCACTGCCTTTCCGGCTCCCCTGCGCACCAGGACCACACGAGTCTAGGTCCCCAGGGTTTTGCCCGAAACGGGCTTAGTGAAGTTAGAAGTGGCACAGTTGGGAGGGTCTGTCTCCCGCCCACTCTCGAAAGCCAGCGGCACAATCAGCAATCTGTCCTGCGCACAGTGCCGTGTGCGCCACCAGGCCTTTGATCTTTTGCGACTCCCCTAAATTTCCGTGCACTTCTCCCTTTTCACAGTCCAAACTCCCCCCGTATGAGTTTCGGCTGGATCTGGGGTTTAGTGTCATAGGATAAGGGGTTCAATGCCTTTGAGAGTCTCCGTTTCCCTCCCGCCAGAGAAAGCCAGCCAGGTACTCCGGCTCTCTCCTCGCGCGCGCGCGCGTCTCCATACCTCAGCTTTTTACAGCTCCTCTGGGTCTCCGTGAGCCCCTCTCTTTCCCTCTAGTTGTAGAACTTGCACTCAGCCAGCTTTCCTGTGGTTCTGGATGATGTCCGTTCTGTCTTTTAGTTGTAGTTTTGAAATTGTTGTGCGAGGCAGCAGTGTAGGTGTTTACCTATGCCGCCATCTTGGATTCCTCCTCGCAATCTATATCTTGAAGGAATCTCCATCCACTAAGAACAGATTCTATGAACTGCACAATCAAAACAAATTCCAACAACAGACTGTATGAGCAAAAAGAATGTCCCTGTTCCCCTAAACCACCATGTGTAAAGGTCTCTGAAGACATCTGTATTGGTAAGAACAGAATATGCAATGATAAATAAGAGTAAGATGTGCAAGTTCCTATTCAAAGAAGCTATTTTCATTTATCAGAAAAAGAAAATAATGTGTTTTTATAATCATTTAATACTATAGTATGCTTATTTTTTTAGCCATGTATTCCTTCCAGTAATTAAACAAATAACTTAAACAATAAACATGTTAACAGCTAAAAACCTCACAATTTCACAAGAGGAATGATGACTATGGCTGGTGATCAAGTGGCAGTACTTCAAAATTTAATACCAATTATTTGTACTTGAAGCTATTAAGTGAAGACATAAATGTCTATATAATTATGAACCATAAAGTATGTCAATAGCAATTTTGCTCAAATTCAAAATCATTTACTTCTGTTTTTTGTTTTTTTGTTTTTTTTTACTTTCAAGTTCAGAAGAGGACATCATCTCTGACTTCTTTGCATTTATCAGTGACAGGGTCAGGAAAAACTTACTTTAAGTTATCATGAAAATGTGAAATTACATATAATAAAAAATATTGTACTACAATACCTTACAATTTTGACAATTATACCTAGTAAAGCTGAAAAATACTGTATTACAGAAAAACTTAACTTCAATTTTTCCCCTCTTTATGGCCTTTCCTACCAAATTCAGAAATAGTCTGAGACTTTTATTTACTCCTTAAATACAAAGTACCACAGAGAAATAGAATAGAACGAAACATTTTGGTCCTGAATCTTGACTCACCTCTAAATGTACTTAGGAGGCATGCCTGGCACAGAATGGAATATTCACAAGGTAGCAGAAAGCACCAGCATGAAGAGTGCTCAGACATTCGGAAAGGAAAAGAGCAATATAATGGACAGGGAGCTTACATGGAATGCTGAGAAACTACTCCAACAGAAGGAGAGAGTGCAGAAGTGAACAGCACAAGAACACAGAAGAAACATTGATCCCTCCTCTTAAACGCTTGTAAAAATCAAGTAAGAAGATTATATAGCCAAAACTACGACACTATACAAATTGAAGATGATAATCAAGTTCTAAAAAGAAGACCTCGCCTGTAAAGGGAAAAGAGGAAGACTATTCTGGTACAAAGACTATGTAAATATTGAGAGGGTTCTGTGAGTGAATAAATAAAAAACCAAAAACAAAACTAACTCTCTTTCCTAACCCAGCAACCGGAAAGGTTCCACTAGGATTCATCTGACTTAGTTAAGACCTCATCTTTTAAAAAAGGAAATATCCCACCCCATCTAAAGAGTAGCAGTCACTAAGTTACTAGTATTACCTGGGGGGTGTCTCTTCCCACGCCCCAGAACCAGCAGTGTGCTGCTGAGAGTCACATGGGGCTGGAACACATGATGGAAGGTCACTGACTTCTCCAGCCACATGGCGCAGTGCCTCGATGTATCTCTCTCTCTCTCAGAGCCCATGTCTCATTTTCTCTACCTGCAATGCCAATACTAATTCTCCTTTGCTGACCACCTCCTAAGCTTCAGGATTCTGTTAACATATCTTTTCTAGCCTCCTAAAGCTGAGCTGGGTGCTGTGCTCATGCCTCCAAGGCACCCGAGATCACAGCCATCTTAGCATTCATTGCACTGTATTAGTAACTGGTTGTTTATTATGAGCGCCTCTTAAGTGTGAGATCTAGCATCTTCTTTAACATGCCTGGCACATACTAGACACTTACTATACCTGATGAAGGGAGAGAGGGAAGGATGACAGAGGGGGACTAGGCAAGAACAAATATAAAGAAAAACCTGGTGCCAAAGACCTCTGTTTCATGTGGAAATATTCTGACTTGGGCAATATTCTATCAGCTGTTTCCTACAAAAGAAGTAAAAAAAAAACACAAGTAGTCCTAGCCAGTTTGGCTCAGTGGATAGAGCATCGGCCTGCAGACTGAAGGGTTCCAGGTTCGATTCTTGTCAAGGGCACATGCCTAGATTGCAGGCTTGATCCCTAATAGGGGGCGTGCAGGAGGCAGCCAATCAATGATTCTCTCTCATTGTTAATCATTCTCTCCCTCTCCCTTCCTGAAATCAATAAAAATATATTTTAAAAAATAATAAAAGAAATACGCCTAGCTAGTTCCCCTGGCTTTAGATATTTCCATTGCCAGGTATGTTCTACTTATTTGCTTTCCTATTTCTACAGTAGATTACAATCTCTCTAATATTGTTTTCCTGCTTCTACCTTGTCTTTCCTTATTTTTCCTTTGTTAAATTCTTATTTTATGATTGAAAGGGAAAAATGCAATTCTTTATTTTTGTTCCCAATTTCTTTAAATTGATTTGAGAGAGGAGGAGGAGGGGGGAAACATGTCCCTATGGGAAATTAAATCCACAACCTGGGTATGTGCTCTGAACAGGAATCTAACCCATAACCTTTTGCTATATGGGATGGCACTCCAATCAACTAACTGAGCACACTGGCCAGTTGAATCTTTTATTTTATTTTAACTGACTTTAGAGGGGGAAGGGGTGAGTGAGAGAGGGAGAAATGTTATTCGGCTGCCATTCATATGCACAACTACTGGGGATCGAACTCACAACCTGGGTATGTATCCTGACCAGGAATCAAATTTTGATGCACTGGTTGACTCTCAACCAACTGAGCCACACCAGCAAGTCTATTCCCTCCTTTTCTTCCATCTATATATTCAAGTTCTATTTTTTAGTGATTACCCTTAAAATGTTAACCTGCACATTTGATAAAACATTTAACATTTAACCAATATTTCTATCCTCTCCATGAGTAACACCAGGCTCATAAAACGTGTATTAGTTTCATAGGGCTGCCATGACCTCAGGCTTAAACAACAGAAGTTTACTCTCACAGTTCTGAAGGCCACAAGTCTGCCAGCAAGACATGGGTAGGGCCATCGTCCTTTCAAAGGCCCTGGTGGTGAATCTCCCTTGCCTCTTTCAGCTTCTGGTAGCTCCAGGCTTGTGGTGGCACCAATCCCACCTGTACCTCCATCTTCACATGCCTTCTCCTGTGTCTGTATCTGCACTTCTGTCTTTATGTATAAAGACACTTATTATTGGATTTTGGGTCCACCTCCATCTAATGGGTAAGCCAGAACGATCTCTTATCAAGATCTTAATTTCATTTCATCCACAAAGACCCTTTCCCAAATGTTTTCACATTCCCAGGTTCCGGGGATTAGGACATGGACATGGCCTCTGGGAGGCCACCTTTCATCCTGCTACAGGTGCAACTCCGACTATCAGTATTCCGTTCCATCTTGCTTTAATTATACCTTCTCTAATAGTTCATGTTTCATACAATGACTGTTAAACATTCCCTATAATTGTTTTCCAGTCCTTATACTAGTCAGGGCTCCCCAAGAAACAAACCAGTGTGTGTGTGTGTGTGTGTGTGTGTGTGTGTGTGTAAAGATAGCTAATATAATGAATTGGATCACGTGAATAAAGAGACTGATAGGTAAGAGCTGCAGGGTAAGTCAGCAAGATGGAGAGCTTAGGGCAAGCTTGAAACACAAGAAGAGCCAATGTTTCATTGTGAGTCCAAAGGCAGGAAAAAAAGCGAATGTCCCATTTTGAAGACAGTCAGGCAAGAGGAATTCTCTTACTGTAGGAGAATCAAGATCTTTTCTTTATTTAGCCTTCAACTAATTAGATGAGGGACACCCTCTTTGGGGAGGGCAACCTGCTTTAATCTGCTTTATTCAGTCTAACAGATTTAATGTTAATCCCGTTTACAACAAGCTTACAGAAATACTCAGAATAACATTTGACCAAATATCTCTACCTTGTGGCCCGGTCAAGGGACATAAATTTAACCTTCATGGTCCTCACATCTCACTTTTCCTTGTGTTTCACTTCCTTCTTCCTTATTCCACATCCTTTAGAAGTTCTTTCAATGAGGATCTATTAAGGGCAAAGTCACTTTCTAAGATAAACTGGTCTTTTTACATCTGAAATCATCGTTCATGTGTCCTCATTCTTGAATGGTAGCGTAATCAGGTAAAACATTCTGAATTATTACTTTATCTTAGTACTTTCAAGACATTATTCCATTGTCTTTTGCTTCTTATGTTGAGAAGAGCAGAACAAAACATTTTCATTGTGTAGGCTCTCAAATGTTAATGTATTTTTAAATTTTGAATCAAGATTTTTAAAAAGTAAAATAAGTGTGTTTTAAAATGTTTATCCTCATTGGTAATTTTTACTTCTTTGGATATATTCTAAAGAAACACATGTTTACAATAAATATCAGTCTTTTATATAGAATTTTTAAGGAGGCAACCAATACAATATCATTTATATACCTGTAATGCTGAATATATCAATCAACATTGGAAGAAGGGCTACACATAGTGAACTGTCAGCAAGTTTAACTGTCAATAGCTGCCCATTATCATTTGTCTTTCATACTTAATTACTGTGTATCTCAAATGAATTTTGATTATTTTTCACATCCTTAGAACGTAAATATATCTGAATGTTCTCTAGAACATAATAAAATCTTAAGAGTAATTTTAAATGATGGCTAATACAAATCACTTTACTTACAAAGTCAGATTAAAAAATAATTTGTTACAACTCACACAATAAATAAGGGTAGGACAAAAAGTAGGTTTACAGTTTTGAGTATGTGAAACAGTTTATTCCTGTATTATTTATTAATTATGGTATTTTCCATATGAACAACTATAAACTTTTGCCTCACCCTGTATTTTATGCAAGGCAAAATAACTAAAAATTACAGCTAGGTCCTTGTACAAACATGGCATCATAGTACAACGTAAGTGTTAATTATTTAATTCATATCATTTCCCACTCCATGAAAGCATTAAATATCAAGTACAACTCTTTCTGATGCTCTCTTTCCTACTGGCTTCTATCCATCACCTTTTCGTCCCACTTCTCAAATATTCTTTCTCATTTTCCCATTAGTAGTCTCTTAAGCTGAAGGTGTTCAACCAAGGTTCTGCCTTAAGCACTCTTTTCTTAGTGGGCAAGCTCATCTAATCCCATGGCATCAATTATCACCTATATGTAGATAATACCTAAATCTCAATCTCTCTCTTGAGCTTTAATCTTTAAATTTCAACTTGTTGGATATTTCTCCAAGAATAGTGAGTATCTCAAACTCATTATCTTCCTCCCTCAAATGTGATCTTTCCAGGTGGAATTCCTGAGTGACAACATGGGCATCTACATAAATACATAAGACTGAAATCCTTGCTGAAAAACAAGAATGTGGCTATTGAGAGACTAAGCTCAGTTAATAGTGTTCAGTGTTTTTGGCTGCCACTAAGAGCCCATCAGGACAGAACCAAACTACTGACTGTAACTCAACACTATTGATGCAAAGAAAGAAGTCAGACATCATCAAAGGCCCAGGGGAGTGTCTGAAGGCATTACTTTCCCCCCAGATTAACGTATAATTGTAATATATGTATTACAATCTGATGTACCTCTATTATGTGAAATGATTACATCAAGCTAATTAACATATCCATCACCTCATACAGTTAATTTTTTTGTGTGTGGTGAAAACGCTTAAGATCTACTCTTTTAGCAAATTTCAAATATCCAATACAATATATTAACTATAGTCACCATACTAAACATAAAATCCCCAGAACTTATTCATTTTATAACTGAAAGTTTGCAACATTGGAAGGCATTTTAAATTCGAGCATTATCCTGATATGTCAAAGTTATAGATTTGATCTCTGGTCAGGGCACATACAAGAATCAATCAATGAATGCATACTAGTGAGTGGAACAATAAATCCATGTTTCTCTCTCTCCCCTCCTTAAATTAATAACAAAAAAGTTTAATTAAAAAGAAAGTTTAGAACACTACTATTTTATTTATCACTTCTTTTTTTCTGGTACTAGTACTTCTTGTACTAATGATTCTAATATGATGACAGTTTTAACAAAGACTGGGCTATCTGGAACATCATTTCAAAGATAAGAATGATAGATTCAACAATAATTAAAAGGATCATACATCACAATCAAGATTTATTCCAGAAATGCAAAGATGGCTCAACATCTGCAAATCAACATGATACATCCATTAACAAAATGAAAAATAAAACCCATAGAATCATATCAATAGATGCAGAAAATTTTTTTTGACAAGATTCAACATCATTTATGATAAAAAAAAATACACACACCCTTCAACAAAGTGAGTATAGAACAAACATAATACCAAAGGATGCCCACTCTCACCACTCTTAACACAGTACCCTAGTCACCGCAATTAGGCAAGACAAATAAACAAAAGGCATCCAAAATCTGAAAGGGAAGAAGTAAAAGTGCCTCTCTCTATAGATGACATGATATTTTACATAGAAAACTCTAAAGACTCTACTAAAAAATTAATTCAGTAAAGTCATGAGATATAAAACTAATATACAAAAATTTGTTGCACTTCTATATGCTATATCAAACCATCAGAAAGAGAAATTAAGGAAAAAACCTCATTAACAAATGCATCAAAAAGACTAAAATACCCTGAAATAAATTTCCTCAAGAAAGTGACGAACCTGTACACTAAAAAAATGTAAGACATCAATGAAAGAAACTGAAGATAACACAAATAAATAGATACTTTGTACTCATGGACTGGGAGAATTAATACTATTAAAATATCCATACTACTCAAAGCAATCTATAGGTTCAATGAAATCCCTATAAAAATTCTAATGGCATTTTTTCACAGAAAGAGAATAAATAATGCTAAAATTTGTATGAGACTACAAAAGACCCTGAATAGCCAAAGCTATCTTGAAAAATGAAGAACAAACCTATAGGCATCATGCTTTCTGATTTCGAAGTGTACCACTATGTTATAGTACTCAAACATCATGATACTGGCATAAAAAAAAAACAACACAAAAAAAACAGACACATAATCAATGGAACAGAATACAGAACCCAGAAAACATATGGTCACTTAATTTATGGCAAAGGAAGCAAGAATATGTAACAGGGAACAGATGGTCTCTTTGAGAAACAGTGCTGGGAAAACTGGACAGACACATGCAAAAGAATAAAACTGGACAGCATTATCTTACACCACCCATAAAAATCAACACAAAATGGATTAAAGACTTGAATGTAAGATCTGAAACTCGTAGAAGAATATTCAGGCAGTAAACTCCTTTGGTCTTGATAATAATTTCTTAGATTTGGCAACGTAAGCAAAAATACATTAAGTGGGACTACATCAAGCTAAAAAGCTTCTGCCCAGCAAAGGATACAATCAACCAAATGAAAAGGCAACCTAAGAAATGGGAGAAAATATTTGCAATTCATAATCTAATAGGGGGTTAATATGTAAAATATATAAAGAACTCTTACAACTCAAAAGGAAAAACATTTCTTCATCTTAGGGTCCTGATTTTATGCAAATTTCTACTCACAGTTTCCTATCATTCCTTACTTCATAGGTTTCATCTATGTGTGTAATATTACTATCCCTTGAATTAATATGTGAATTAAAAGAAATTACTCACTCTCAATACACACACACACACACACAAACACACTAGGAAGAGTGTAGCTCACACTAACAGGGGAGAAGTATTTATCCAGAGGTTGAGCTAAACTGCTGAGGAAGGAGGTAGGTTCTCAACCTTTCTAATGCTGCGACCATTTAATACAGTTCCTTGTGTTGTGGTGAATCGTAATGTAAATATCTGTGTTTTCTGATGGTCTTAGGCGACCCTGCTAGTGGTTCTCAACCTGTGGGTCACTGCTGTAGAGCCTAAGACCATCAGAAAACAGGTCATGACCCACAGGTTGAGAACCGCTGAGGTAGAAGAACATGAAAATAAAATTATGAAAGTAAGTCCTTAGAAAAAATAATACTGGGGAGACAACACACATGACAAAACAAATAAGAACTTGAGTCAGACAAGGAAATAACTATTGTCTATAAATATTTGAACCAGTTGTTGTTTTTTTCAGATGAAATAAAGATTTTTTAACATTCTGCTTCCCAGGGATAAATGTGGTAGAGTTGTTACTTCTTTGTTCTAGCTTGAGCTGGACAATCATAAGATATGAATGTTGAGGCCTAGACTGGGGGCCTGAACTTGACAATTGATCACTGATGGGCACTAAGTTCTGAAATTTTAATTCCTCTACCATGCCCATCTGCCCCCTTTAACTGGCCATTATACAGAACCAAAGAACAATAAGATTCTATTAATTGTGTTGGGGGAGTAGGGAGTGAAAGTGAGTGAGATGCCAGCCAGAAGGCCCACAATTGTAAAGAAAACTTAGAGGCCCAGGAACAAAAGTTTATCAGAATAGCTTCAATATGGTGAACAAGGGTAAAGGGAATAGCCTGAGGGAAGAAGAGGCTGAAGCCAGACCAAGCAGTGAGTGCCTAGACCAGTCATGAGTTCAAGAGTTCCATTCCGAGATGAGAAGCCACTGAAGGGGTTTAAGCAAGGAGTGACATGACTGGGTGAAGCCTCAAGATTATTCTGACTACTGTAGGGAGAAAAGATTGATGGAAGTTCAGAGAAGTAGAGAGAACAAAAAAGAGTAAGAAATGACAACTGCTTGTATTAGATATGAAATATGAGGAAAAGAAGCAAGGATGACACCTAACTTCGTTTAAATAACAAGTATGTCATTTGACTGGGGGAGTAGTAGTAGCAGACTAGAAGGTAAAACCAAAAACAAAAAAACCCAACTCCATTTGAGACTTATCAATTTAGAAATGTCCTCAAGATATTTAAATTAAAGATATCAAGTAGGCATTGAATGTATGAGTCTAGAGCTCAAGGAAAGAACTAGACTAAAAAATAAAGATACATGTTGGGAAAACATGAAACTTTTTCAAAGGGAAAAAAACAAAAACAAAACAAAACAGGGAGCAGAACTCATTTGCAGTGTGCAAAGGAAAAGGAATGGGAATCTTACTGGATAAAAAGAACAATTTCATCCAGTGGCATGTCATGAAATTCACCTGCTGCATTCACCCCATCTCCCCAGTCACCAGTGTGTTATTAGTAAAAGGATTAAATGGTAACCCATGTACAATATTTTGCAGCATTCTTGGTACATAGTACTTACCCAACACATGCTTACCACGTCACTGCCTGAGATAAACCAAGAGCAACAAACAGAAAATACCATCTTCCAGGTATACTCTTTCCCTTTCACTCTGTCAATATACAGAAAATCCCACACTTTTCCAACTTTGAGTTTACTGCTCGAAGTTTGAGGCGGGTCTTTTTTACATTCATTTCTCTCATTATGTTCATGTGTTGTTCTTTTTACCTCTTTGAATAAATTGAGTATACTTATAATACTTTTAACTATCTGCAATTTCATCATTTGTTCTGTTTCTAGGCCTGTTTCCACTGATTGTTTTTATCTAGTTATGGGTTATATTTCCCTGTTTCTTAATTTTTTATTGGATGTCTGACTTGAATTTTATGTTTTGGGGAGCCAGATTTTATTGTATTTCTTTAAATATTATTGTTGGGCTTTGTTCTGAACCAGTTAACTTACTCCAAATCAGTCTGATCCTTTTAAGATTCGCTTCTATAGGTGGGTCCAGACAGGCTTTTCTCTAGGGCTAATCTGGCCTCACTCCATGTCCTATGCATTAGGAAGTCTTTCTTCTCTGATTAGTGGATATATGAACAACTCCCAGTTTTGTGTGAATACCACCTCTAATTTTTGACAGTCCTTCTTAAAACGTGCAGATCAGTGAGAAATCCATTGTAGTTCTCCAGAGCTCAATCTGACTCTTTTCTCATCAGTTCAGGAAGACCACCAGATTCTTTTGGGGCATCCCACCTCCCTGCACTGCAGTCTGGAAAGCCTCCAGGTGGTAGGCTAGGACAGTTACAGGGCTCTTGTTTATTTCCTTTCACTGTACTGTGCAGTTCATCGACCTATTTCTAAAATTGTTTCATGACTTTGTCAAGTTTTCCAGTCACTTAAGGTAGTAAGGTAAATCTGTGCCTGCTACTCCTTTATGGTTGGAAGCAGAACTCATCAAGTTTAACTTCAAATTCCACATTTTCAATGAAACTTTTCTAGACTACAAGTCCAAATATGTTATTTCTCTGGTCTTCATGCCACTTACAATCTAACACAACAGAGCCCCTATAGTATACTCTGTCCATCAATTCTCCCCTCCCCCACCTTCCTATAATGCCAGCCATCAGTTCCAGTACAGACCAAGCATCACAGGATTAAATTCAAATCATACCAAAAAAAAAAATCAAATCATACATTCCAGTAGCTTGCTAGTGTCAGGCACAGTCCTAGGTGCTTAGTTGAAACAAAGAAGACACTGTTCCTAACTTACAGGAGGACCTCAGAGTTTGAGACAATTTAGTTTAGGAAGTAATCAAATTCCCATCCAAAAACCCGTAATACTTTTTAATGAAAAAAACTAAGGTATAAATGAATCTTTAGAACCGGGATTATTAAATGTTTTCTTTAAGAAAACATTTGAGAATACATGTTGTTGAGTTTCTGAGGTAAATACCCAGGACAGGGATTGCTGGATCATATTCTTAATTTTTTGAGGAATCACCAGACTGTTTTCCATAGTGACTGTACCAGTCTATATTCCCACCAGCCTTGAATGAGGGTTCTTTTCCCTCTGCAACCTTTCTAACACTTACCATTACTTGTTGATAATAGCCAGTTAACAGGTGTGAGGCGATATCTCACTGTACTTTTGATACTTTTGATTTGTATTCCCTAATTGCTAGTAAGGCCATTTGTTTGTCTAATTGGGAGATGTCTGTTCAGGTCCTCTGCCATATTTTAAGTGGGTTATTTGTTTGATGTTGAGTTTTATGAGTTTTTCATATATTTTGAATTTTAAACAATAGCTATTGTTTGCAAATATCATCTCCCATTCAGTCAGTTGCCTCTTTGTTTTGTTGTTTCTATTATTATGCAGATTTTTAGTTTGACATAAACCCATTCATTTATTTTTGCCTTTACTTCCCTTGCTTTGGGGTCAGATTCCTAAAATATTCTTTATAACCAAGGTCCGTAAGTTTAGTACCTGTTTTCTTCTAAGTAATTCAGATCTTCTATTTAGGTGTTTGACCCATTTTGAATCGATTTTTATACATGGGGACAACTGCAATCTAGTTTTACTCTTTTCATATGGGTTCCCTTTGTTGAAGAGGCTTTCTTTACTCCATTGTGTGTTTCTGGCTCTTTTGTCTAAAATTATTTGCCCATATCCATGTGGTTTTATAACTAGGTTCTCAATTCTGTTCCATTGATACCTGTTGTCTGTTTTTCTACCAATGCCATGCTATTTTATAATAGCTCTGTAGCATAATTTGAAGTCAGATAGTGTGATACCTTCCATTTCATTTTTTCCCCTCAGTATTATTTTGGCTATTCAGTCTTTTATGGTTCCATACAAATCTGATGATTTTTTGTTCTATTTCTTTTTAAAAAAGACATTGAGATTTTGATGAGGATTACCTTAAATCTATATATTGTTTTGGGTAACATGGCCATTTTAATTATGTTGATTCTTCCAATCCATGAACATGGGATATTTTTCCATTTTGTTGTGTCTTCTTCAATCTCTCTTAATAATGCTTTTAGTTTTCAGTATATAGGTCTTTCTATAACTTCCTTTGTTAAGGTCATTCCTAGGCATTTTATCCTTTTGGCTGCAATTGCAAAAGAAATTGTGTTTGTGTGTTGTTATTGT
Organism: Lasiurus cinereus; assembly: GCA_011751065.1. Lineage (NCBI taxonomy): Eukaryota > Metazoa > Chordata > Mammalia > Chiroptera > Vespertilionidae > Lasiurus > Lasiurus cinereus. Next base: position 3,308,034 of record JAAGEH010000289.1, on the reverse strand, counting down.
TTTCCATTTCTTTTTCTGAAGCTTTGTTGTTAGTATACAGGAAGGCAGTGGAATTTAGTGCATTGATTTTGTATCCTGCAACTGTACTGTATTTGTTTCTAACAGTTTTTTGGGGGGAGAGTTTTAGGATTTTCTATGTACAGAATCTTGTCGTCTGCAAAAAGTGAAACTTTTATTTCTTCACAATTTGGATGTTTTCCCCTTCTTTCTCTTGCTTTATTGCTGTGGCTAGGACTTCCAAAACTACATTAAGAATGGTGAGACAACGGGGAAAAGGGAAACATATGTAATACTTTCAATAATAAAGAATTTTTCAAAAAAGTAAGGGTGGTGAAAGTGGTCATCCTTGTCTTGCTCCTGATTTTAGGAAAAAAGCTTCCAGTTTTTTTGCCAGTGAGTATGCTGGCTAAGGGTTTGTCATATATGGTCTTTATTATGGTGAGGGATTTTCCTTCTATTCCTACTTTATTGAGTGTTTTAATTATAAATGGATGTTGTATCTTATCAAATGCTTTTCCTGCATCTACTGATAAGACCATGATTTTTATCTTTCTTTTGTAAATGTGGTGTATTACATTGATTGATTTGTGTATGTTGAATAATCCTTATGCTTCTGGAATGAACCCCACTTGATTGTGATATATAATTTTTTGATATATTATTGTATTTGATATGCCAGTATTTTGTTTAGGAATTTTACATCTGTATTCATCAGAGATAATGGTCTGTAGTTTTCTTTTTTTGTGTGTGTTATCCTTGCCATGTTTTGGTATCAGGGTTATGTTGGCCTCATAAAATGTATTGGGAAGTATTGCCTCCTCTTCAATTTTTTTGGAAGAGTTTGAGGACAGGTTTTTAATCTTTGAATGTTTGGTACAATTCACTGGTGAAGTCATCTGGCCCTGGACTTCTATCTTTTGGGAGGTCTTGAGGCTTCAATTTCCTCACTCCTGATCAGTATATTTAGATTTTCCAATTCTACATGATTCAGTCTAGGCAGGTTATGTATTTCTAGGAACTTATTCACTTCTAGAGATTGTTAAATTTGGTGGCATATATTCTTTCATAGTATTTCATAGTATGATCCTTCGTATATCTGTGATGTTTGTGATGACTTCTCTTTCATGTCTGATTTTGTTTATATGGGTCTTTTCTCTTTTTTCCTTAGTGAGTCTAGCCAGGGATTTGCCAATTTTATTAATCTTTTCAAAGAACCAGCTTTTGCTCTGGCCAGTGGTGCTCAGTTGGTTGAGTGTTGTCTCATGTACCAAGAAGTTGCCAGTTCCATTCCTGGTCAGGGAGCTTGCCCAGGTTGTGGACTCCATTTCCAATAGAGAGTGTTCAGGAGGCAGCTGATTGATGTTTCTCTCTCACACTTACCCTTCCTCTAAAATCAATTAAAAAACCCACGTATTTTTTAATAAAGGAACCAGGGCAGTACAGCATGCAGAGGTTAATGGGGAAAAAAGGGAGGGGACATATGTAATACTTTCAACAATAAGTTTTTAAAAAAGGAACCGGCTCTTTGTTGTATTGATTTTTGTATAGTCTTCTTGTCCTTTATTTCATTACTTTCTGCTCTAATTTTTATTATTTTCTTTCTTCTATTGAGTTTAGGTTGCTTTCGTTCTTCTTTTTCTAGTACTTTAAGATGCGATGTTAGATTGTTTACCTAGGATTTCTGATTCTTGAGATGGGCCTGTAATGACATAAAGTTCCCTGTTATTACTGCCTTCACGGCATCCCAGAAGTTTTGATATGTTGTATTGTCATTCTCATTTGTCTATATGTATCTTTAAAAAAATTTTTTAAATTTATATTTTGGTTAATCTTCACCCAAGGATGTTTTTTCCATTGATTTAGAGAGAGTGGAAGGAAGGGAGGGGAGGAGAGGGAGAGGAAGAGAGAAAAGGTGGGGAAGAGGAAGGGAGAGACCGGAAGGGAGGGGAGATTGGTTTCCTCCCACAAGTGCTCTGACCATTGCCAGGGATCAAATCTGCAGTCCAGGTATGTGCCCTTGACTGGGAATCAAACCTGTGACCCTTTGGTGAATGGGCCTACTCTCTAACCACTAAACAACACTGGTGTCTCTATATATCTTTTGAACTCACTTTTTTGTGTGTGTGACATCAACTTTTATTTCCTTTTTATTTAATAAATCTTTATTGTTCAGATTACAATTGTTCCTCTTCCCCCCCCCTATTGCTCCCCTCCCCCTAACCCCTACCCTTCTCTTTGCTCTCCCCCCGCCAGGATTATTCTCATCCATAGATGTACGATTTTTGTCCAGTCTCTCCCTGCACCCCCTCACCCTTTACCCCTGAGAATTGTCAGTCCCTTTCTATGCCCAATTCTATTATATTTATCAGTTTATTCTGTTCATCAGATTTTTAATTCACTTGACTTTTAGATTCACTTGTTGATAGATTTGTATTTGTATTTGTTGTTCATAATTTTTATCTTTACCTTTTTCTTCTTCTCCCTCTTCTTAAAGAGTACCTTTCAGCATTTCATATAATACTGGTTTGGTGTTCATAAATCCTTTAGTTTTTTCTTGTCTGTGAAGCTCTTTATCTGACCTTCAATTCTGAATGATAACTTGGCTGGGTAGAGTCATCTTGGTTGTAGGTTCTTGCTATTCATCACTTTGAATATTTTTTGCCACTCCCATCTGACCTGCATAGTTTCTGTTGAAAAGTCAGCTGACAATCATATGGGTGCTCTCTTGTAGGTAATTAACTGTTTTTCTCATGCTGCTTTTAATCTTTTTTCTTTGTCTTTTGCTCTTGGTATTTTAATTATGATGTGTCTTGGTGTGGTCCTCTTTGGATTCCTTTTGTTTGGGGTTCTGTGCGCTTTCTGGATTTGTAAGTCTATTTCTTTCATCAGGTGGGGGAAGTTTTCAGTCATTATTTCTTCAAATAGGTTTTCAGTATATTGCTCTCTCTTCTTCTGGCACCCCCATAATTCTGATGTTGGTACACTTGAAGTTGTCCCAGAGGCTCCTTACACTATCTTCACATTTTTGGATTCTTTTTGCTTTTCCAGTGTGTCTTGTGTATTTCTGCTTCTTTGCATTTCAAATCTTTGACTTGATTCTTGCCTTCCTCTAGTCTGCTCTTAGGTCTCGATATATTTTTTATTTCAGTCAGTGTATGTTTAATTTCTAGTTGGTCCTTTTTCATATTCTCGAGAGTCTCATTAAATATATTGACCTATTCTAGGAAATTCTTGAAAAACCTTATAACCAATGTTTTGAACTCTATATCCAGTTGTTTGTTTTCCTCTATTTTTTTCATTTGTGATCTGTTCCTTTATCTCCACATTTTTGCTGCTTCCCTGAGTTGGAAGAGTAGCTCTGTGTGCTAGGTGTCCTATATGGCCCAGTAGCTCTGCCTCCCCAGTTACCTGGGGTGGACTTGGTGCACTCCTTTGTGGACTGTGTGTACAGCCTTGTAGTTAAGTCTTGACTGTTGTTGGTATCACCAGGTGGGATTGACTCCAACCCAATTGGTTGTGAGGATCAGCTGTGTCTATGCCAGGAGAACTTCTGTGCTGGAGTCAGCCTTATGATACAAGACTTGCAAAATTGCAAAAGCCTCTGTGTTCAGCTTGAATGGGACGGAGTCTCAGGGCTGAGCAGACAGCCTTGGCTTCCCATCAGTCCTGCCCTACACGGCCTCTGGGCCTCTGTGTCCCTCGGTAATTGCTGCAGCCCTCTCTGTGTGCACTCGCACTATCGCACCTCCAGCCCTCAGCCTTTTGCGATTCCCCTGAGTTTCTGTGAACTCCAGAGACCCATGTAAGTCTGGGTCCCCAGGGTCTCACCCAAAACTGGGGTTCAGTCAGAAGTGGATTTCAGCACAGTTAGGAGGTTCTGTCTTCCTCCCGGTAAAGAAAGCCAGTGGCACAATCAGTAGTCAGCCCTCTGTGTGTGCACATGCGCTCACGTGCCTCCAGACCTCTGCTTTTCGTGGCTCCCCTAAGTTTTTGTGCACTCCTCCCTTTTCACGACAGTCCAGACCACCCCTCCCCCCATGAGTCTTGCACAGTACTGGGGTTCAGTGCAGTCGGAACTGGGATTCAGTGAAGTCAGGAGTTTCCGTCTCCCTCCCGCTAGAGGAAGCCAGCCAAGCACTCTTCCGCCCATCCTCTCTAGGTACGAGTCTCTGTACCTCAGCTTTTTACAGCTCCTCTGAGTCTCTGTGAGCCCCTCTCTTTCCTTCTAGTTGTAGAATTTCCACTCAGCCAGTTTTCCTGTGGTTCTGGATGTCCATTCTGTCTTTTAGCTATAGTTTTGAAATTGTTGTGTGAGGCAACAATTTAGGTATTCACCTATGCCGCCATCTTGGTTTCTCCCTTGGACTTTTTATTTTTTCTTTGATCCCGTTATTTTTAGTAGTATGTTGTTTAATCTCCATGTATTTGCTGGTTTCTTTACTTCCTTTTTTGCAGTTGATTTCTAATTTCAAGGCATTGTGTCAGAGAATATGCACAGGATAATTGCAATCTTCTTGAATTTGTTGAGACTACTTTTATGACCCAACTTAGGATCTATCCTTGAGAATGTTCCATGCACACTGGAGAAGAATGTATAATTTAATATAAACATCTATTATATCCATTTGGTCTAGTGCTGTGGTCAGCAAATCACAGCTCTTGAGCCATGTGCGGCTCTTTGGCCCCTTGAGTGTGGCTCTTCCACAAAATACCATGGCCTAGGTGAGTCTATTTTGAAGAAGTGGCATTAGAAGAAGTTGAAGTTTAAAAAATTTGGCTCTCTAAAGAAATTTCAATCATTGTATTGTTGATACTTGGCTCTGTTGACTGAGTTTGCCAACCACTGGTATAGTGTGTTATTTAAGGCCACTTTTTTTTTTTATTGATTTTCTGTTTGGGCGATCCATCTAAAGCTGTCAATGGAGTGTTAAGGATCCCAACTATGACTGCTTTGATTGGTTTTTTCCTTTAATTCTGTTAGTTACTTTATAAATTTTGGTGCTCCCTGATTGGCCGCATGAAAAAGAACTGCTGTTTTCTTGATGTAGTATCCCTTTTATCACTATATAATGTCCATCTTTGTCTCGTTATCTTTGTTATCTTGAAATCTATTTTGTCAAATATAAGTATGGCTACACTTGCTTTTCTGTGGATGTTATTTGCTTGGAGAATAATTTCCCTTCCTTTCATGTTGAAACTACCTTTGTCTTTGCAGCTTAGATGTGTTTCTTGAAGGCAGCATATGGTTGGGTGTTGTTTTTTTTTATCTAATCTGCTCCTCTGTGCCTCTTTATTGGTGAATTCAGTCCATTTACATTTGGGGTATTTATGATGTATGAGGATTTCCTGTAGCCATTTATCCTATATTTTCTGGTAGCTCTGTGCCTCCATTGCTTATTTTCCTTTGTGTTTCTGTTTTCGTTTGATTGTATTCCATACTTCTTTCATTTTAAGTGGTATAACTCACTTTTGGTGTTTCTGTGTATGGTTATCATTAGATTAATGAAAAAAAAAGTTGCATATATACAGGGTTTTGGGGGGGGTTTTTTTTTTTTGAGTGCATCTGATCTCCATCTTCCTTTGCCAGTTCAGATCTTTACCTCCCTCCCCTTTATGTTTTTGTTGTCACAAATTATCCATTTATGCTTTAAGTATTTTGGTGATCTTACATGTAGTGTCATGACCTTATGCTCTTTGTTTCAGGTAGAATAACCCCCTATTTCTTGCAATGGAGGTTTTCTGATGATAAATTCCCTCAGCTTCTGTATGTCAGAGGAAGTCTTTATTTCTTCACATTAAAAGGATAATTTTGTTGGATATATTGTTCTTATCTGGTAATTTCTCTCTTTCAGTTGTTTTGAGTATTTGGTTCATTTTTCTCTGGCCTGTAGGTTCTACTGAGAAGCCCAATGATAATATGATGGGTCTTCCTTTGCAGGTCACTTCCTTCTTTTCCCTGGCTGCTTTGAGAATTTTTTCTTATCATTAATTTTTGACAGTTTTTATACCATGTACCTTGGAGAGGGCCTCTTTGAATTGAGATAACTAGGTGTTCTGTTTGCTTCTTGAATTTGAGGATCTAGTTCTTTCCATAGATTTGGGAAGTTCTTATTGACTATTTGTTTGAAGAGGCTCTCTGTTTCCTTCTCCCCTTCTTGTTTCAGTATGCTTATTAGTCATATTGCTTTTTCGGATGTAGTCAGATAGTTCTTGTAGTTATTGTTTTTTTCTAAATTATTATTTTTTAATGCTCAGGTCTCTCTCTTCTTCCCTCTGCATCATTATAGAGTCCTATCTTTACTATCAGTAATTCTTTCCTCTATCTGATCAACTATGTTTCCTATGCTCAGTAGTTCACTCCTTACTTCCTTAACTGAATGCTTCCTTTGCAGGATTTCTGATTGGTTCTTTTTTAAAGTTTCAATCTCTTTGGTAAATTACTCATTTTGTTAATTTATCTTCTGAATGCATTTAATTTCATGTCTGCATTTTCCTGCATCTCATTATTTTCAGGACTGCAATTTTGAATTTATGTCATTTATATCATATATTTCCATGTGCCCAAGTTTGCTTTCGAAGATTTTTTATTTTTTTATGAGATACCTCATTACCATGGTTATTCATAGTATTTGCTGGTCTCCTCTGTCTAGGCACCCATGTATTATTGGCCTTTTTCTAGCAGCTTTCTCTGAAGAGGTCTATTATTTTCCAGTAGGTGGTACTGAATCATAAGATTTTTACCTCTGTAACTCCCACATTTGACTTCAGCAGCTGCCCTCAGACTGTACAGCACAGCCATTCTGCTTGCTGCTTGGGGGTAGGGTTTGTTTGCCCTCACTATAATGGTAACCCCAACTTCCAACTGGTTCCCCTCCTCCCACATGTTCCACCTGAGGATTAGTCACGGAGGGAAACAGTGATCCTGTTGTAATACTTCTCAGTTTACAGATAATGTGCTCCTCAACCTGACACCAAAGGCAACAGGAAGCAAGCTTTGGGAGTCCAAGGGATGGCAGGGATCTCTGACTCCATTTTTTGGGAACACTTATAGACAGACAACATGGCAGAATCCCTGTACTGTGTCCTTGTCCAGGTGTCTTGGCTGACTCAGCTAGTTTTCACGACTTGTCTGCTGGAATGCCCACTGAGACTCTGTTCCATCAAGCCGAATGAAGCGCCTGATACCGCCAGCCTTCCGCTGCAGGACTGTGTATGTGGCCATCTGAACTTTCCTACCCTCCTCGCCTCCCTATTTGCTCCTGTTTGCCCACCTTTAGATGCTTCAATGCATCTCATTATTTTCAGAACTGCAATTTTGAATTCTCAGGAGTGCCTCTATCTAGAGCAGGAAATCATTTGTTGAGCTATAGTTGATTAACTTGTTAAAGTTTCAGGGGGAGAGGCGAAGTGGGTATCTCTCACTATGCCATTCCTCTGATGTCACTCCCCACAATAAACTATTTAAAACAACAGGTGGCAGGCCCTCTGACTGTAATTTGCAAAACTCTGCTTCAGAACGAAATCCCTCTGTAGGTTGAAGACACACCATCTTTTGCAATAGCATGTCCTCAATGTGCCATGCAGACAGGGCTGATGTTCTCAGCAAAAGGATGAAGTTCTCTCAGGCAGGAATTACATACCATGTCTTTTGCACATAGCACAGGACTTGTATTAATACAAGCAGAGTAGGTACATAATTAAGTATTTTAACTTATTTCATTTGACATTTGAAAGGTTCCCTTTTATTCAAAATTGCCTCTAACCCTAAAGAAAGCTATACTTACTAAAATTTATGGAAAATATGAGTATCTAATGAATAAAATACCCCAATAAAGATGAAACAAACAAATGCTGATTGTCCTGAAAACTTAAGTTTCCTTTTTGTAAGTCAAGACTGCTATCCTTAAAAGAACCAGCTCTGAGTACTATGTTATTCATACCACTAATGCAGAACTGAACTCCTCTTTGACCACCAACTAAAGAGAGATTATAAGCACAGGAAAAAATAACTGCCTCAAAATAACTGTCAATTGCCAAAATTCAAATCTAGAAAAGACAAATATTTGTTATACTGCACATAGAGAATCTCACAAAGCAAATTCTTAAAGTTTTTGCATTTCTGTTTTCATTCCTGCACATATGTGATTGGTTTGAAAAACACACACACTACTCTCCTTAATAGTTATATTCTAGAGCAGGTCTGTTTTAAAAGATTTTTTGTAGACTTCTGGCCAAGATGACAGTGTAGGTAAAAGCAGTACTCACCTCCTCCCACAACCTCATAAATTACAACTAAACTACAGAACAACCATCATTCAGATTCGCCTGAAATTGAACTGCAAGATCCAATCCTGAAAATCTTTATGCAAAGCAAAAGGTGGCTGATACCTAATTTTTCCCACCAGCACATCTGCATATATAATGACATCATCAACACCACTCTCCTCTCCCAACCCCACTCTAGGCCCAAACAAAAAGTTAGTGTGTGCATACATAAAGCACATTTACAATGTCTGCTCCCCAGTAGATACTACACTAGCTAGTTTCCATTGTTTTAGTAGTTCTAAGCTCACTCTTTGCAAAAGAAATTGTGATCATCACATAAAAACAAGACATATTCCTTTAAATGTCCATTTCTAAAAATGAATTCTTTACCAATTAAAATATGTAATTTGTTAGTACCAAATAAAGGAATCTCATTTACAAATGGATTCTATTTAAGAACAAAAAAACATATTTCCAAAGTAAACTTGTGTTTATGATGTATTTTATAAATTTTAACACTTTCCAAAATATACTTTTAAAATACCACAGCACTAAGGAAAAATTGCCAATCTGCTCTTTAAAAGTATATGACAAACACATCTTATTCAGTAATTTATCCATGTTTAATTGATAGTACTAGTAGCACTGAAACATAAGAAGAAAGTTTTCTACTTTCACAAACCAAGTTAGAGATTTAAAATGAGTCATTATTATGTTAAGCTCTAGGAAAAGTATATTTTGTCTTTATGTTCATTTCTACCATTTATCCTCAAAACTTTTTATTAATTTCACATCTATTGAGCACAGCTGTTTTATTTTTGCCAGGATCTGTCTCAAACTTTTCATTTTTATAATATGAACATCCCTTTGTCCTGAATGAAGATGTTAAGAATTTTCTTCAAAACTATAGAAGTATGAAGGTCATAAAGAATGCAGAATTTTTTCTAAAAACATAAAAATGTGAAACTCACGAAATCAAAAAATCATAATGTGAAATACCCACACATTATTCCAATTTTAAGCCATTTTCAAAAATTGCAATAGACATGTCATTTTCTTAAACATGATAATTTTTAACAGATTTCTACCATCATTCTTGTTTTTTAAAATACATTCCTAAGTTCCTGCTGTAAATACAACAAAGTGTCTTGGATTTCTTGTCAACCCATAGATTTAGAAACAATTCACATGTAAACTGACATACAAAGACTGAAACTAGAATGGGAACTTCAGGAAGGGAAGAGATATTTATCTGTTTTGTTCATGGCTTTTGCCCCTTCCTCATCCTCAATATCTTATAAATGGTGCGTGGCACACAGGATTTCAATGCAGGAGGATTTCAATGCATATTAGTTGGACTGAGAGAACTTATGTGTGTAGACCCCTTAGCACAAACTACCTGTAGGATCCCACCAACACCATGAGAAAACCTGGAGTAAACTCATGTGCAAATACAAAATAAACCCTTAGCACCGTAGCCAGTTTGCTCGGTGGTTAGAGCATCTGCCCACAGACTGAAGTGTCCTGGGTTCCATTCCGGTCAAGGGCACATACCTCAGTTACAGGCTGGATCTCTAGCCCTGGTGGGGGTGCATTGGGAGGTAACCAATCAATGTATCTCTCTCGCATCGATGTTTCTCTCTTCTCTTTTCTTTCCTTTCACTATAAAGATCAATAAAATAAATGTCCTCATTGTGGATAAACAATAAAAATTTCAAAGTAAGCCCCTGGCAAAAGGAGGAAAGGAAGAACAGAAAAATACTCAGGTGAACTAATCCCAGACTCAGTCTTCACACACTGCTCCAATGTATTCACTTTGATGCAGTGTCTAAAATCACACCAATTCAGAAATTCATTTAGGTTAACAAGATCCCTCTTTTAAAAACGCAGGCACCATTTAAGTCTCTCACCAACCTTAAAAGGTAAGTATTTCAGCATTCCATTTTGAAGATGAAACTGAAGTTAAGGGGCCAAATTACTTTCCTGGTGTCACACAATCTGCCTACAGCATGACACAACGTTTAATCCTACATAGATCTCTCCCCAGTGATAGGGGAATAAACTTCATCCACATATCAGAACCCTTCTATCCAAACACTTTAAAGAAGTGTTATCAAAGATGGGGCTTTTGTTTTGGGTGATAGGCAAGCAACAAGTAGGTTAACACCTGGGAATGATGGTCATAGACTTGCGGCCTAAGGGAACCAAACCCCAAAGACAAACCACAGGTTTCAAAACACTGTACAGGGCCAGCTCTTGCTCCAGAACAGTTAGCTAGCTAGCCTCGCTTCCTCTTCCTACCTTCCACGTGACTCTCACGGTTTTCTTCCACATTAGAAAATAGGCAACCATTGTTAGTGCCACAGTGTGGCAATATTATGTGTCCCAACCACAGTGACTGGCACAGACAAGGCACGCAAATATTGACAGAATGAATCAAAGACCAGGCTGTTTCCATGGGCCAACTGGAGCCGTTCTTAAAGTGGGGATGAGAAATGCACCTTAAGCACCTGGTTATTGGTATAAAAGTGGACATTTAAAAGGCCGGTCTAAACTAGAGACAGCCGGCAATGAAGTCCTGAGGTGATTCTCTTTTCCTCAGCCAGACTGCCTCAAAGAAGAAAACAACTTAGCACTTTAGCATACAAACAGAGACCTCAGACGGGGCATGTTTTCCTGTTAGAGCATAAAACACACACCGTTACTTAACACAGGTTGTCTACTTTAGGTTACCTTATCATGAAGAGCAGCTTAAAAAAAAAAGATCCTCCACTCAGCATTCTCAGAGTGAGAGTGGGGGTGGAGAAGATAGACATTTTCCAAAAAGTTTAGAGTGGGCCAAGACAACAACAAAGAATCATACTCCCTAGAGGGGAAAAGGTTTCTTTGGAAACATGACCAGTGATTTCTACAGACACATGTTTTATACCAAATAATTAAAACAGAGCCTATGTTTATGCTTAGGCGAGATGAGCTACCTGGCTTCCAAGACAATTCTGGAAAATGTTATCTATTTCCCCTTTGGCCAGCCCCCCTCACCTGAAACCCTGGCTATCAGGTTCTCTTCATCTGAGATTTTTAAGCCTCAAATAAAAGTAACACTACTGGGGCAGAATAAGAGCCAAAAGCAACAGGAAAGATGTCCCTTTTCCTCTTCCATTCCCTCCGGCTCCACTTGTCACAAAAGAAAAACCGCACATTTTTACGGGAGGCGCGGGCCTCATCCTGAGATGCAATGCAGCGTTAAGTCTGAATCCTCCAGGTTAAGCCCTCCCCCGCGTGGCTGAGTTTTGCCCTCCTCCGCCCCTCCTTTGCAGGCGCCGTCCTTGCGAACTCGCAGTCGGGTGCCCCCTCAGTAAACAAGGCTGCTGCACGCCCGCGGAAGGGCTCCCAAGGTTTCAGAGGGACGAAAACGCAGCCGCTCCGAACAGAGCCTCCTTCCCAGGCGCGACCAGGCCCGGCTGCGCGCGCCCGAGACCTCGCCCGGGGCCGCCGGCTGGGGGCCCCCGCCCACCCCGCGCCCGGCTTCGCCCGCGGCCCGGCACTCACCTCCGTGGAGGGGCAGCGGCGCCAGCACCTGGCCGCGGACCTCGGCCTTGGGCGAGTCGAGCCCGTAGCGCCCGCGGTCGATGCGGAACGTGAGGGGGGCGCCGCGGCCCGGCTCCTGCACGGTCACGTTGATGAGCGCCGTGTAGTACTCCTGGCTCGCGTTGTCCGCCCGCGCCGACCACAGGCTGCAGGTCAGCAGCGCGAGAGCGGCGAGCCGGGCCGGGCCCGCCCGCGCCGCGCTGCACATCGTCCCTCTGGCCGCCGCCGCCGCCGCCGCCGCTCGCGGACCTGGCTCCCCGGCCGGCGGCGAGAGGCGGGGCGGGCGCTGCCGGCGCGCGGCCGAGCACAGGATGGCCTTCCCGGCGCCGCGGCCCCGCTCCCGCCCCTCCCCCACGCCCGCGGCCGCCCGCGGGGACGCGCCCACGGGCCCTCGCTGAGGACGGCGGGTCAGGTGGCGCGCAGCCGTGCCCTCGGGGCCGCTGCGGGGCTGTGCGGGCGGGCCCCTGCCATCCCCTGCGCCCGGGCCCGCGGAGCGGGGGCACCTGTCAAGGACGCGGGAGGGGATGCACCCGAAGGAGAGGCCGTGGAACACCAGACAGCACTCCCTGCCGCCGCGCGCGCGCGCCGCCGGCCCAGCGGCAGCGCGCGGGTCTGGCAGTCCCGCCCCGCCCCTCCCCCGCGCCTGCGTGCCCAGCCCGCACTCCCGCCCTCCCGCACGCGGCCAGAGGCGGGTCACTCGTTGGCCCCGCACAGGGCCCAGTCTGTCTGTCCTGCGGGATGGGAACAGGGCCTGCAGCCTGGGAACTTTCCAAGAGCCTGCGGGAAAGTTTGAGACTCAAATACAAAAGAGGAAAAGCTAAAGCTTTATAACTAAAACGTCTGAGATTTCAACTTCAAGTCGTCTAAGTGACATCATGGGGAAGGAGGGGCGTTGTCTGTAAATAAGAGTAGAGTATGGGGAGTCTCCAGCCTCCTGGCTCCGTGCTAAGGCCGGAGCACAGGCCCAGGTTACAGCTCGATCCCCAGTGGGGGGTGAGCAAGGGGCAGCCAATCGATGATGCTCTCTCATCATGGATGTTTCTCTTTCCCTCTCGCTTTCTCTCTAAATATATTTATATAAATAAATAAAGAGTATTGAGAGTCCACCAGCCTGGACCTGTGAGGACACCTCAGTGGTGAGGAAGGATTTCTCCAGACGAGGTGAAACCGCCCGAGGCCTTGGACAAGGAGGCAATGGTGGTGACCATCTCTACACCCTCACACACACTCCCCCATCTACATCCCCCTCCCCCACATGCCCTGTCAGTTAAGCTCTGCACCCTTCCAAAGCATAAACGGAGGGGAAAGGTGGTTCCTGTGCTGCTGAAGTTAGGAATTTTTAGGATGTTGGGCAGTGTCCTCATTATTGCTCAGAGGTGGCCAGGCCTGTATCCCTGCTTCCTGCAGTGAGAAGGGGTGGAGCCAGCCTTGGCCAACCAAACTGAGAATTCTGGAGTTTTCCCAAAGGAAAACAGATGCTGTTTCCTGGAAAGGGAAAACATAAGGTTAAAACATAAGGCCTCCACCAGTGCCTTAGCGACATCCTTCACAATTTCTCTACACAATTTTTTCCCCTTCCACCCTCTCACCCTCCACCCTCATCCCCATCATCACTATCCGTCTAGTGATTGTGGAGGCTGTACTCTAGTCTGTCCCAGTTTTTTTGAGACTGGATTTTATTTACTTGCCTCCAGGAAGTACAGCACCTCAACCAAATTAGCCAGGCCCCTCCCTGAGCCCAGCACTTAAAGAAGGCTCTACTCTGGCCCCTGTGCAGCTGAACCCCTCCCCAAAGGGCAAGGAGTCCTTGGGATCAAGGCACCTTGCTCAGACACCCTAGAAGCTGTAATTCCTGCCCAGGCAGCCTCGGGGCCCTAGGGCCTGCATGGGGCTTTTTTTTGGGTGCGGGCCTCTTACTCTGCTGCTCTCACTTGGCCTGTTCTGGCTGCTCCTGTCTGACACTTCATGCTCCTCCTCCCTTGTCCTTACAAGGGTCTATCAAAGTGTGGGGGGCATCATGCCTCCTAGAATGAGAAATTATTATGAAGGTCCACCCTGTGGAGAGAAGGCAAGTCCCTCTAAAACGCTCTTCGGGCCCTCCTGAATTTTTCAAGGAGAAAGTGGATTCAAAAACACTTTGAACACTTCTCTGGCACTCGCTCATCTTTCTGTTAAGCAAAGTGCCACGAGGTCTCCATCCATAGCCTTAGCCAGCACCATCATCTAGACTCTAGATTCTAGAGTGATGTTAACACCACCCTGCATTTGGGGATGTAACTTTGTTTTAATAAGACCTTGTCTGTAGGTCAAGAAGTTTTACATTTATGGTAGTGATACAAAAATACCTTTTAAAAATTGTTGTGGCATGTATGATTTTTTCTTCTTTTTAAGCATGAGTATATTCCGTTGTATGTACAGACCACGTTTTGTTTACCCATCTATCAGTTAACACTTGGCTTGCTTCCACCTTTTGGCTATTGTGAATACTATCAACATGGGTGTTCAAATATCTCTTTGAGATACCGATTTTACATTTTTTGCATAAATACCTAGAAATGGGAATGCTAGAGCATATAGTAATTCTGTTTAATTTTTTGAGGAACCACCTTACCATTTTACATCCTCACCAACAGAACACAATGGTTTCACTTTCCACATCCATGTCGACACTTTGGACAAAACTACCTTTAAAAAAATGTGTGTGTGTGTGTGTGTGTGTGTGTGTATTTCAGAAAGGGTGAGGAAGAGAGAGATAGAAACATCAATAATGAGGGATCAGCTGCCTCTGCACGCCCCCTACTGGGAATCCAGCCAGCAACCTGGACATGTGCCCTTAAGTGGAATGTAACCAGGGACCCTTCAGTCCATGGGCCAATGCTCTATTCACTGAGCCAAACCAGCTAGGGCAAAACTACCTTTTAAAACATTTATTTAAGTGTAAAAACAGAAGTCAATTTAAATTCTTAAGTAAATAAAAGCACAGGTGGTTCTTGGCTGTGGCAGATCTTGTGAAGGATACCTGGGAAGGTCTGAATCAGGTCCATGCTACCCTGGGGTGAGCTGCCTACAAGCCCTTCTCTTTATGGGGCCATTTCTCTGACTCCACTACACACAAGTTGCTCCTGCCTCTGCTCCCAACTCCCAGCTCCTAAGAAATCCAGGTCTCTCGCTGAAATCCCCCTTCTCTGCAGAGCTCTGGTGGGCCCAGCCACTAGCCTCCCAGGTCCAGTGCTGGCAAGGGCTTCCTTCCTTCTGGAGTTGATCTGCCTCCTCTGGGAGCAATGTTGACTTCCCGAGGGCCATGAAGAGGGGTAACCTCTGTGTAAAGTATACCATATAGCTCTTGGGGGCTCCAGGAATCAGAGGCCAAGCTGGGCAACCTTGGAAATCTCAAAGGGTTTTCCAGAGTTTCACTCTTCCCCACGCCCCCTCCTGTTCCTCCTCGGGGGATGTCGGACTGCCAGTTTTGGCCAGGTCCCCACAGGCCAGGCCAAGGGACCATCCTTTGGTTCCATATACGATCTTTGGTTAATCTCTTCCTGCTCTCCTCCCTCCTCCCTTCCCTCTGTTCCATGTTTCCATGCCTGTGGGTTGAGCGTCTGACCCCCTGGTGGTCAGTGCGCATCATAGCTACCAGTCAAATGTGGAACGGTCACTTAGGCTTTTTTATATATAGATTTATTCTTGTATTATATATTTTTCCATATAAACAACTGTAAACCTAGTTTTGCCCACCACTGTATATTGCATCATATTTTTGCTGAAAACACAGTTACTGTAACTTTTGTCATTTTTAATATACCAGGAACTTCAAAAAATGGAAGTGGCCCAGGTTCCTTGCTCCTCCAAGAGGTCTGCTAGAGGAAGGAAGCAGCTACCCTTCCCCTGACCTGTGGCCTGACCTGAGGAGTGGGTTGTGGGAGGGGCACTGGTAGTCTCTAAACCCAAGGTTCACAGGCCATCAAGGACAGGGACTGAAAACCCCTGTAGACAGAGGACTGATGAGAGACAAAATGACTCAGATTTGGAACTTGTCATAGTCCAGGGACCAGAATTCAATTATCCTGAGGACCCTCAACTATAGGAATTATGACACCCATTTTGTAGCTTAGGAAACTGAAGCTCAGTGAAGTGAGCTCTTTGCCTGGAACCTGGCCCAGCTGATGAGCAGTGAGTCGTGGTGCTGGGTGGGAGCCCAGTCCAGCTGGTTCCTGGACCCTCACTCATTTCACTCCCACCAATGGGCTCCAGGCTGAGGATTCAGACTGCGCCTGGATTTTTTTTCTTGGTACTGGGCACAGCCCAGGAAGCCAGAGGCTCTATCCAGGAATTCAGCTGGGGCTTGGGGCTAATACTGAGTGGACACAGGCTGCCAGGTGGCTGCCTTTTAGCAGGATCGAAAGCATTGCCTAGTCCTTTGTCAAGAAATGTTTGGTCAGAGTGATGAATGGCTGAGCAGAAAGAACTGAGAGGAGATGCTGGCTGGACTGAGCTGGCCTGGGTAGGCCAGCCTTCTTGTCTGACTGCTGGTTCTCAGGCTGACCTGGAATGGTCCCTGGGGACTCCAGAGCCCCTCTGCCAAGGGTCTGGCTGTATCTGGAAGAGCCTTCTGTCCACAGGCAGGAAAGATATGTACAGAAAGAGACTCCTTTAGAAGGCTGCAAGTGAAGGCAAGACAGCTGGCCTTGGCTGAGAAAGAACAGCACCCACACAGCTCTAGGGACCTGGGAAGTGGAATTGGGGGGTGGCTTCATTAAGTACTGCTGTTGGCCTAAGTCAGCATAGGTGGAAAGCATCTGACCTGTCTAGTTTGAGTCAGGTGCACACGCCTTCATCCTAGAAGCACAGGGCAGCCAGTGCAGAAGAAATAGCCCAGTGGGCATGGGGGATTGGGCAGCTGTGTCTGCTGCCTGATCCCACATCCTGCCAGACGAATTCTATGGTTTCTTCCAGAAGTGGAGGTGGGGTTCCAAGCTGCTCTCTTCAGACATGCCATTGCGGGGGGACCATGCTGCTTCAATTTAATTTGTGGTTGGCCAAGGGACTGATGTTAGAGGCCCAACAGCTCCTTTGGCCAGCAGGGTGGGAATCAGGTGAAGCAAGGCAGTACAAGCTGCCAGTCCAGAGCTGACACCAGCCTTTGTGTGGCTTTCAGAACAACATTCAACACAGAAAAATAAAACAAAACTCTGTGCACCAGGATGTTTACTGCCGCATTAGCTACAATAAACTCATTGAAAACAAACTCATTTACGTGTTAAGCAAATATGAGTAGATTATGCAAGTAATGAGCTCTTGGGATGTACTGTTAAGTGCAGAAACAGAATACAAAATAAAACCCTGGTCATCACTGTATAGAATAAACCCTCATGTATGAACAAGGCCTGGAGGGGAATTAGCAAAACGAAAATAGTTTGGTTTATTGGGGGTATTATGGGTGATTCTTTTTACTTTCCTTTTTTTCCTATTTTCAAATGTTGTGTTCTTTTTCCAATCAGAAAAAGTGTCTTTAATGATCTATTAAAAGACCACTGAGGCCCCTATTAGAAGTGTGGGATTCTGGCAGGTGGAGCCAAGGGTAAAAGAATTGGGGTAATGTTGAGGGTTGGAGAGGAAGGGAGTCAGGCTGGTAGAGTTAGGGGTATTCCAGGTCACCCTCAGTCAAATTCTTCTTTACAGGTCATTTATTTTTCATACATTTAATGATTCTATCATTATCCCTTGGGGGGAAAAGAGACATAAATTTGGTCTGTCAACTTGCTAAAGATAAGTCTCACATTATTGCGTAGCATAAGATATGAATACTGGCAATCCTATGTAATATAAGACTAATATGCAAATTGACTGAACTGCAGAACAACTGGTCACTATGATGTGCACTGACCTTGGGTCTGCCCCCTGGTGGTCAGTGGGGAGCACTGCTCAGTCAGAAGCTAGGCTCATGGCAGGTGAGCACTTTGGTGGTGGCAGGAGCCTCTCCTGCCTTCACAGCAGTCCAAGCTCTTGGACTGCGAGAGGGTGCAGGCTGGGCTAAGGGAACCCCAAAGTGTACTAATTGTATGCACTAGGTCTTTTGTGTTCTTATAAGAAGTCTTTTGTTCAAAATTGCATGAGCTTGGGTTTTAATATTGTTACTGAAGGCAGAGGAAGTCAGCTCATTGCCCCCACTGGAGTCACAATTGAATCTCATTCCTGTCAATCATTTTTCTCCAAGGTAAGTTACAGAAAGGTAGAGAACATATTTCCCCAGTGAAGCATATGTGCTGTGCTGGGTCTTAATATCCTAAGAAAGTTTGAGATGGGATTATCCTGATCTGCTCAGGTTTATAAAAGAAGAAATCTCCCATGAGATCCTACCTGTGGAGGATAAAGGCCCCTGGGGATAGGATGCCAGGAGATTGTGTGCCCTCATGATGAATGGGTGGCAGATGCTGCAAGGGAACTCAGTGGCCATTCTAGCCTCTTCTCTCTTTGCCTGATTCCACTGTAGGGGCTTTAGAAGGTAAAAACTCCTTTCCTATATGAGCATCCATTCACCCATCCATTGGCCCACCCCACTCCACACACAAATCCACTCACCCACATCCATCTACCCACCCACACATATATCCATCCATCTGTCTACCCACCTACAAATCCATCCATCCATCCATCCATCCACCCACCCACATATCCATCCAATCATCCACTCATTCATTTAGCACATTTTTACTGAGTAGCAGTTCTAGGTACTTGGAATACATAAGCAAATAATTAAAGATCCCTACCATCAGTGCATATTGCAACTAAGATGTTTTTTTTGGCCAATGTGCTGGAAAGAGAGGTCCACTGTTGCCATATCTTCTTCTTCCTCCTACCCACCTGGGATTATGACAGAAGCTACACACTAAGGATGATGGAGGAGCAAGGGTGAAGGAGCCTGGGTTCATACCCTGGGCATTCTCCTAAACTTCTTTATTTAAAAAAGCTATGTGAATGATGTCCTGTTATTTGCATCTGAGCACAGCCCAATGCCTGGACTCTAGGGGTCTTGGCTTTCTGAAATTTCTCCCATACTGCTTATTTTTTTTCATACAACACACACACACACACACACACACACACACACACACACACTAGAAAATTCGTGCAATAGGCCCTCCTTCTCCTGACTGCTGACATCAGTTTTCCTCTGGCACCCAGGACCCAAGCCTGGCCACCACCTTCTGTCTTCGCTCTGGCTGGAGCCTTCAGTCTTTGCTCCAGCCAGAGTGCCACTCCTGTAGTTCCCTTCGCCCCCTCATAGCAGGTATCCTGCCCCGTCCAGCCACTCTGCATCTACATGCTTGCTACCCAGAGGCCCAGAGTGTCTGGGGGATGGAGCCTCCACCATCTTTGTTAGGGTAATTTGCATAATCACTCCTTATTGGCTAGTGAGCATTGCTAAGTGATGGTTAATTTGCATATTTATTTTTTAATTAGTGTAGATGTGCCCTGAGTAGCCAGATTATTATGATCTCTGAATGCATAATAATCTGGCCACTCAGTGTATATCCTATATAATAAAAGGCTAATATGCAATTTGTCCCCTTGACCAGGAGTTCGACCAGCAGGCAGGCTGGCCAATCGCCCATGTCCTCTCCTCCTGGCCAAGCTGGCTGGACCCCACCCATGCACGGATTCATGCACAGAGCCTTTAATATATTTATATATACACACACACTGAATGGTCAGATTATTATGCATTCAGAGATCATAATAATCTGGCCGCTCAGTGTATATATGTATACACACACACACATATATGTATATTATTGATTTCAGAGAGGGAGGAGAGATAGAAACATCAGTGATTAGAGAGAATCATTGGTCAGCTGTCTCCTGCATGCGCCCTACTGGGGATTGAGCCCGTAACCTGAGATGTGTCCTTGACTGGGACCCTTCAGTCTGCAGGCCAACACTGCTATCCACTGAGCCAAACCAGCTAGGGCCATAGTGCTTATTTTAAAAGATTCCCAAACTAGGCCTACCCTAAAAAGGGAACTACTCCTCACTAAGGGGACCCGACTCTAAGAATAAAGAAGAGTTGGGATTTGGGGGTATGAGTGAAGAGGGCTATTGAGGAGGGCCCTGCAGTAGACTGGTGGCCATGTAGGCACAGGATGGTATATACTAACTGGAACCAGTTTAGTTGTAAGTATCAGAAATCAAACTCAATGTGGAAGAGAATATACTCGATCACTTATGAAAAGTCTGGGGTTGGTCTAACCATAGGCACAAGTGAATCTAGGAGGCCAAATGAGATCATTAGAGCTGGGCTTCCTCTGGTCCTCTCTCAACATTGCTGTCTTCTCAGTTGCCTTCACTCTCTTGCAGGGAGTCTCTCCATGTATGTGCAAGGTGACCCCCTACAGACCCAGGGAACACATTCTGTTCTCTCAGAATCCCAGGAAGGTGCAGCAGGAGAGAAGGACTTTATGCTTCATATTCTGAATCTCATTGGTTTGTGTCATGTCATGAGTTCACCACTGTGCTCTGACTGGCCAGACCTTACCTCATGCTCACCCTTGGAGGCAGACACGAGTCCCCTTGATCCGATTCCATGGATTGAGGATGCAGGGTATATTGATAAAAATAAATATTTATTCTTTGCCCCTGGGTCCTGGAACATAGCTCCTAAAACCTTGGCATCTGTGGAGTGATAGAGTATCTTTTGTATGCTAAAGAGATGAGATGCTGGGCCCATTAATAGCTTAGGATGGGGGCTGATTTCCAGAAAGAACAAAGCTTGATTAGAGGATTGAAAGTTTCAGCTTCTCCAACCCCCAGCCTTCAGGGAGGAGATTAATGTAATGGCCAATAATGTTCTCAATCATGTCTATGAATTAGACTCCATAAAATCCCAAAGCAACAGGGTTTGGAGAGCTCCCTGGCTGATGAACACATTGAGATGCTGGGGAGGAGGTGTACCTGGAGAGAGCATGGACATTCATCTCCCCTCTGCCTCATCATATGCATCTCTTCCATTTGGCCGTTCCCTAGTTATCTATAATAATAAAAAGGGTAATATGCTAATTAGACCAAGAGACCTTCCGGGAGACCTTCTGGATGTCCTTTTGGACAAAGCCATGGTGGCAGGGCCAAGGCAGAGGTAGTTAGGGGCAAGCAGGCCACCATGGAGGGCAGTTAGGGGTGATCAGGTCAGCAGGAGGTGGCAGTTGGGGGCAATCAGGCCAGCGAGGTGGGGGAGGGGGCAGTTGGGGCCATCCGGCCAGCAGGCAGAGTGGTTAGGGGTGATTAAGCAGGCAAGCAGGTGAATGGTTAGGAGCCAGCGGTCCCAGATTGCAAGAGGGATGTCCGACTGCTGGTTTAGACTTGATCCATCCCCTGAGGGGCCCCAGATCAGAGAGGGTGCAGGCCAGGCTGAGGGACAACCCCTTCCATGCACGAATTTTGTGCATCAGGCCACTAGTATCCTTTATAACAGTAAGTATTTTCCAGAGTCCTATGAATCATTCTAGCAAAATATTGAAACTGAAGAGAGGGGCTGTGGGACAGAAGTACAAGTAACCTGGGGATCTGCTACTTGTGACTGGCATTTGAAGTGGAGCACACATGTGGGACTGAGCCCTTAACCTGTGGTGTCCATGATATTGCCAGGTCATTAGTGTCAGAATTAAATTGGATTTTAAAAGATATTTTTATTGATATCAGAGAGGAAGAAAGAGGGAGAGAGAGATAGAAACATCAATGATGAGAGAATCATTGATTGGTTGACTCCTGTATGCCCCCCACTGGGGATCAAGCCTGCAACCCGGGCATGTGCCCTTGACTAGAATTGAATCCGGGACCCTTCAGTCCTCAGGACGTAGATCTAAATAGGGGCAATAGAAGATGCACTTAGAGCCTTTTTCCCAGCACCATCCTGTGGGCAGGTGGCTCCAGGAACACATCCAAGGGGAGCTCAGGCTGAGAGTCAATGAGGGTGCTTTGGGCTGCAAGTAACAGGAGCCCTGACTTACATTGTCTCACCTGAGGAGGAAACCAGAGGAAAAGGAGGTGCCAGGCAGACTCTCCTGCAAGGGTTTTGTTTCCACGATTTCTTTGGTCAGTGACACATAGATGCCAGTAGTAGCTGAAACAACATGTGTTCTTGCCCCTAATGGGTGGGGAGACAGCATTTTCTCAACTGTAGAATAAAAATCCTCACCTTCAGCCCACTGTGGTGACATGCCCAGCTGCCCCTGAACAAGTTAGGTCAACAAGGAAATGCCAAGGCTAATTAGGGTAAGCCAGGATCCTGATGGAAAAGGGGATAGGATTACTTTATTGCTCACCCTAACTTCAGGGAGGAAGGGGTGCATGTAAAGGGGGAGGAGTGTAAAGGGGGGTGAGTTCTGGGTAGGCATGCTCAATACAAAGCTGCCGTCCCCTGATACTGCCCTGACCTCCTCACCTTTCCTACTCTCTTCTCCTTCCCTGCCTTTTCTTCTGTTTGTCTCTCCACCGCATTTTCCACTTCCTGTTTCCTCTTTGCCCTCTCCTGCTTTCAGACGCCACTCCACTCACCTGCTCCATAAGCTAATTTTAATCGTATGTATTTTTAACCTAGCCTTGGCTATATAGGTTTAGGCAGGTGACCATTCCTCTTTATGCCTCAAGTTTTTTTAATCTTTAAAGAGGGGGAATTAATATTATTCTCACATGGTAATTGGGAACATTTAAAGTTATATTTATGGATTCTGAGGCTGGCCAAGATGAAGTAAGACCATTACAATATAGCTGTCCCACTGACTGCAATATTAATTCTGGGTAAGGGAAAATAGGTAGCTGAGGACATGCTTACAGTGGCAGGCAGATGGAAGAGAAGGGCCAAAGCTTGAAGACTGACCCAGAATGGAAGCAACATTCTTAGTTTCTCTTTGCTTCTCTAAAGTTAGGCAGCTACTTCCGAAACCCGTGCCACTCAACATTGCCCCAGGCCCCACCTGAATTCTTGGACAGAGCCTCTGGCTTCCTGGGCTGCTCCGCGTACCAGGAAATCCAGGTATGGTCTGAAGTGGGAGGTGGGTGTGTCGTCTTGTGGGACTGAACCCTTAACCTGTGGAATGTGACACTGTCTCCAAGAAGATAGTGTCAGAATTGAGTTAAATTGTAGTTCACCCAGCTGGTGCCACAGACAATTGCTTGCTGTGTGTGTGGGGGGCGGGGGGGGGGACCTCCACATAGTTGGTGACCAGAAGTATCAGAAGTAAGGTGCTCCATGTGAGTTATAAAGGAGATTCCCAGGAAGACACTCATAGAGGGAAAGAACCCAGTTTTTCCCTTGTAGGAAGGGAGCATCTGGGTGCTTCTTTCACAGTGGGGTTCCCTAAGACCAGCTCATCTGTCAGCTAGCTGCTACCAGGTGACCTCAGTGGGTGTGGCCTGGAGCAGAAGAGTCTGCAACTGAGCTCCTTGAATTTATGACCAACAAAATTGTGAGAGAAATGAAAATGACTGTTTTGGGGAAGCCACTTAGTTTGAGGCAATTTCTTATGCAGCAATAGCTTACTGGAACAAATAATCTTAATGGAAACCTGAAACTTGTGGCATTGGCTTTGGGATGGGTCCATGGGTGGGAGCTTGAGGGGCCTTTAGGAGACTACTGATAAGCACCTGAGGGGCTATCAGTGGATGCTCTTGCAGGCTGGAGAGAAGCGGGCTCTGCTGTGCCATGGTAGGAGGTTTGTCAGGGTGTCGCCTGTGGAAGGTAGAAATTGTGCTCAATGAACCTGTGAGCCTGATGGGAGAATCCTGGCAAGAATTTAGAAAGTGCCAATTGACCTTTTTCTACCTGTCTGTAATAAAACAAGAGATTGAGTAAAAAGCTTACAATACAGCTCTTGCCAGGTGTCCTCATTGGAGTAACATCGTCTTTAAACTCTGCATGGCAATCCCTGACACACGGCCATGTTGCCCAGGGAAGACAGGGCAACGTGGAAGTCCAGCTACTTCCTTAAGATCATCCAACTCCTGAATGATTATCCAAAATGCTTCATTGTGGGAGCAAACAATGCAGGCTCTGAACAGATGCAGCAGATCCACATGTCCCTCAGTGGGAAGGCTGTGGTGCTGATGGGCAAGAACACCATGATGTGCAAGGCCATCAGAAGGCATCTGGAAAACAACCCAGTGCTGGAGAAATTGCTGCCTCACATATGGGGAAATGTGGGTTTTGTGCTTCCCAAGGAGGGCCTCACTGAGGCCAGGGACATGCTGTTGGCCAATAAGGTGCCAGCTGCTGCCCGTGCTGGTGCCATTGCTCCACGTGAAGTCACTGTGCCAGCCCAGAACACTGGTGTGGGCCCAAAGACCTCCTTCTTCCAGGCTTTAAGCAGCTCCACTAACATTTCCAGAGGCACCCCTGAAATCCTGTGATGTACAGCTGATTAAGATGGGAGACGAGGTGGGAGCCAGTGGGGCCACACTACCGAACATGCTGAACCTCTCCCCCTTCTTCTTTGGGCTGATTATCTAGCAGGCGTTGGATAATGGTAGCATCTACAACCCAGAAATGCTTGACATCACAAAGGAAGCTCTGCATTTCATCCTCTTTCCCCCAGTCCTCCTTATCCACTAATATACTTCTTTTTTTCTCTGGATTTGCCTGTTCTGAACATTCTATGTAACAAAAATCCAGTGACCAAAACAGTGGAACTACCAGAAGGAGCATAGACCAGAATGACCATGGCCCCTCCCCACTGCTGGCCCTGCCACCAAGAGAGTGGTTAGAGGCTATGAGGCAGGTAGGCAGAGGTCATTAGGGGTGATCAAGTAGGCAGGCAGAGGTGTTTAGGGGCATTCAGGCAGAGTGGTTAGGGATGATCAGACAGGTAGGAAGAGTGGTTGGGGCAATCAGGCAGGCATGTGAGCAGTTAGGAGTCAGCAGTCCTGGATTTCAAGACGGATGTCCAACTGCAGTTTAGACCTGATCTTGCCTAGAGCTTTGAGGGCATCAGAGGAGCTGAGGCACCTGGCCTCTAGTTTAATATAAATGGAACCATATGGTATGTGGCCATTTGTGTCTGGCTTCTGTCACTGTTTTCAAGATCCATCCATGCGATAG
Organism: Lasiurus cinereus; assembly: GCA_011751065.1. Classification (NCBI taxonomy): domain Eukaryota; kingdom Metazoa; phylum Chordata; class Mammalia; order Chiroptera; family Vespertilionidae; genus Lasiurus; species Lasiurus cinereus. The sequence continues at coordinate 3,283,094 of JAAGEH010000289.1, read as the reverse complement.
CACGTGTCAGTGCTTCAATTTTTTATGGCTGAATAATATACCATCATGTGGACAGATCACATGTTGTTCACCCATTTGTCCATTGATGGGCACTCGAGTTGTTTTTACTCTTTGCTGTTATGAATATTGCTGCTATGAACATTAACATATGAGTTCTTTTGTGGATGTCTATTTTTACTTCTCCTGGGGTTACACCCAGGACAATTACTGGGTCACATGGTAATGTTTTATTTACCTTTTTTGAAAGCTTTTATCACTTTCTGGAGTTATTACTGAGCTTACCTTTTACTGATTGTATCTGCTGGCCAAGACTAGGGTGAAAAAAATAAAGCACTTGCCTCAGGTACTACATTTAAGAAGGCTGCCCCAAACCTCAGTCATCAGCACTAATAATATTTTTATGCAATATTTTTAAAAATCAAAGACAGGATCACACAGGGTGCTGGAGTCTGAGGTAAAAGGAAAAATTTAATCCCTTCTTTATTTAAAATGTTGACATTTTGAGTGGCTCTCTGGCACAATGGATTGTGCACTGGATTTCTAAAATGTTGATACTTTAATATACATTTTTGCACTAGTTTTGATTTTAAAAATTCACATTAGGTATTATTAACCCCGATTGTTAGAGAGTGGGAATTTTTGAGCATACCCCATTCCAGAGAGGCTGTGGACTCCAGATAGAGTTGCCAGGCCTTGAGATACGATCTCATGCTCCTTTCCCAGCACATAGGCCTTCTTTCATAGAACACTGTCAGCTTTCTGAAGAACAGGATGACCCTGTAAATAACATGGTCGTCAATGGCATGACTCTGATGTTGCTTGGGAAAAACTGTTTTGTCTTGGGTTGTTTGCTCTGCAAAAACAGGATGTGGTAAATGTACTTAAAAGTGGTCCTACACAAAGGGTCGTTGTTGTTCTCTGAACTCCTTGCGTGGAGAAAGGCAGAGCAGTCGCTGGCCGGCTCAATAAATCCTTGCTTGCTTATTACCAACTTAGCAGCCTCCATGGTCATTTGCAACTGGTCGTGGAAGTTGCCCCACAACACCGATGACAGAGTTTTGGATACCCTCATGCATTTCACGGTGGGAGGTAGGTGCCTTGGTGGCCCACATTCCTCAGTGTAAGCATCATGGTGCTTTATCGCTAGCATGGGCTGGCTCCCCAGAAGGGCAGGTCTAACTGAAGACCTGTGAGCACGAGTGTACAGCCAGCTTTGATTTTAGAGTGAGCCCTCCAACTGAGACCAAAGCCCAGGCAAGAGAGGCTGAAGTTAGACCTTAGCTGCATGATGGAGAGGACGAAAGAGATTTCAGGGCATCTTAGAGAAGAAATGGGCACAGGCTGGCAAGCAACTGATGGCAGAAAGTTGGCAGAGAGCTTTTCCCATTCAAGCACACATCTGACCCCTGGCATTTGTGACACAGGAGGGCTAGCATGGCTTTGGGGCCAGGGTGGCTAGGACTGGGATAGGTGAGGCTGCTTCTCAGATGCATGTCTATTTGGGGGTGACAGGGAGGATGCCTACCTGGTGGCTCCATGCGTGCCATCTCTGGCCATGGCCTCTGTGAGCCTCCAGGTAAACAACTCAACAGAATCACAACACAGGTGCAGAATTTAAAGGGGCACCAAAAACCCGGTAAATAAGATCTGTATTTTTAATGCAGTATTTAAAAAGTTAAACCAGCAAGTGATTTACTGCCTATGGGATGGCCACCTGTTTATTAAAATAAAATCTTATTGGGAATTAGGCACAAATTAGAGAGCAAAGAGGCCTGATGCTGGCCACAGCAATTCCAGCAAGGGCGCTGTCAGGCACTTCTGTGCTGTCAGTGTCCTGGATGGCACAGGCTCCCATTGACCATCTCTTTTCCTCAAACTGAGGGGATTGGGCACAATTTTTTAATATAATAAAAGCCTAATATGCTAAGTGTCTGACTCTTCATTTGACTGTTTGACCAGTTGCTAAGATGTGCACTGACCACCAGGGGCAGACGTTCTGACTGGTAGGTTAGTTTGCTGCTGGAGTCTGGCCAATCAAGATTGGATACACCGTGGAACCCTTTTCCCCCACCCATCCCCAACAGTCCCTCCCTGGCCCCTATTGTGCACCAGTGGGGTTCCGTGGCCTGGCCTGCACCCTCTTGCAATCCAGGACCCTTCGGGATGTCAGAGAACTGGTTTCAGTCCGATCCCCGCAGGCCAGGCCAAGGGACCCCATTGGTACATAAATCTGTGCACTAGGTCTCTAGTTTGTCAATATTTATTAAAATTTAAACCTTACTTATTTGGAGCTGTTATTGCCTTAAAAAAAATCCTCACCTGAGGCTATTTCCTCCATTGGTTTTCAATGAATGGAAGGTGGCGGGGAGAGCGAAAAAAAGAGAGAGAGAAAGATGAGATTGGGGGTGGAGGGACATCAACATGAGAGATGTACAATGGGCGCTGGGGATCAGAACCACAACCAAGGTATGTGCCCTTGATTGAGAATTGAACCTATGAGCGTCTGCAGGCTGACGCTCTAACCACAGAGCAAAACTGGCCAGAGCTGTCTTGGTATTTAAAAAAAAAAAATCATTCTATTTCCTTTTATCAGTCCTTTGTACTTCCACTTGAAAGGCTAGCATGATTTTTATTTTCCTGTCTGGATTCTTATGGACAATCATTTAGGGACAGCAGAATTATATCCAGGAAATATGCACACATAATTTTTTTCCAACTACTGTTAAGTGCTTGCCAGTCTGGCTACCACACAATCCCTCTCAGCAGGAACTGAGAGCCACCCATCACGGTCTCATCCATATTTCATATTTTCTACCTTCTTAATTTTTGACATTTGGGTGTAAAATGGTATTTCACCTTGGTTTTCAGGTGCTTTTTTCCTTGATGTTTTAGCTGAGTTTTCTTTTTTTAAAAAGATAAAAGTGTTACTCTTTCAGGACTCATGTTTTTGCCATCTGTCTTCTCTGCTTACTTTTAAATTGTGTTCCCTATCTTTTTACTGCTGATTTACAGAAGCTTTGCTGTGGAATCTATGTGTTAGACCTTTGCCAATTTTAGACTTCACAAGTATTTCCTCCTAGTCTATTATCTGTCCATTATTTTTGTCATTGTGTACTTCTTTGAACAGAAACCCTTAATTTTATGTAGTAAAATTCAATGATTTTTTTCTGCATTCATTTCATTTCTATAGAATTACAAATTATAGTAAAGCAGGGCACACACACACACACACACACACACACACAATATTTTAATCTTGTTTATAATGACAAAAAAATTGTGCCCTTTCCTGTTGTTTCCCCCCAGTCCCATGTCAGCAGTAGAAGAGAGGCTGAATACCCTGAGAAACACCCATACGTGGTGTCAGACAGCTATTTTTAAAAAGTGAGAAATGCCTGTATAAATTGCATTCAACAGAAAAGAGCCAGGTGTAGAATAATGTGTACAAGATCCAATTTTGATTAAAAATTGCTTCAGCACTACCTATATTCGCTTATAAGAACCAGGAGATGATGAGAAAGGATACCTAGGAGGCTGTAAATATTTTATTGAACTTATTGGGTGACAAAATTACACAGGTTTCAGATGCACAATTCTACATCATCTGTACATGATGTTGTGTGCTCACTACCTCAAGTCAAGCCTCTGCCCATCACCATTTATCCCTATGCCCTTCTCTACCCCGCCACTCCCTCTCCCCAGTAATCACCACACTGTTGTCTGTGTCCATGAGGTTTTTCTTTTGTGCTCAATCCCTCCACCCCACACCCAGCCTACACCACCTGAGAGCTGTCGGCTTGCTTTCTATGAATCTGTCTCTATTTTGCTTGTTAGTTCATTTTGTTCATTAGATTCCACAGGTAAGTGACATCATATGGGGATAAAAGTATATTGCTTTAAAACATGCGAGGAAGTTAGTTTCAATTTGAGAGTTCTCTTCTGTCTGTTCTGTTTGTGAGCTCTCCCTGAGCTCTGGACTGTCTGAAATGAAACATTGATTATGGTTGTCCTCTGCTTGCTTTCCTGTCTTTTGGGGAGTTGGTTTAATCATTGCTGTTTTGTGCAGAGAGGGGATCCTCTGCCTCCATCATGCAGGCTTTGTGCCCTTTAGATCTTGTGAATGTCATTCACAGTATCAATTGCTGTGAGATAAGATTCTAAGGCTAGTAGTGTCCCAGTCCCTCCTCTTAGAGTAGCGGTCACCAACCTTTTGGACCTCACAGACCACCAGTGATCCATGGGCCACCGGTTGGTGACTGCTGTTTTAGAGGATTTAGTTTGAGAGTAGTTGTTTGTTTGAACTTTATCTTTGCTTTAAACATTGTTTTTGTTTCTGTTTTGAAATGAGCAGCTATGCCTCGATCACATCAGAGTCCATGAAATCGCATTTTAGCTGACAGGTCAACTTACAGCTATATGCCAATAACTAATTGGAATTGTGTTGCCAAAGATCTGGTAAATAGGATAAGATCTCTTATGTGCAAGCTTTCATCATGTTATTTAGCTTCCATGTCATTGTGTTTTTTCAGTCTTTTTCTAGTTTGATTTCTAGTTTCATACCATTACGGTCAGAAAAGATTTGTGATATGATTTTAATATTCTTAAATATATTGAGACTTGTTTTGTGTCCTAACATATGGTCTATCTTGGAAACTGTGCTATATGCACTTGAAAAAAATGTATATTCTGATGCTTTGGGGTGAAATGTTCAGTACATGTCAATTAAATCCACGTGATCTAAAATGTCATTTAAGGCCACAGTTTCCTTGTTGATTTTATGTCTAGAAAATCTATTAATTGATGTCAGTGGGGGTTAAATTTTCCTACTATGACTGAATTACTGTCAATCTCCCCCTTTATGTCCATCAAGATTTGCTTTACATACTAGTATTTAGGAGCTTCTATGTTGGTTGTATAAATGTTTACAAGGGTTATATCCTCTTGTAGGATTGCTCCCTTTATCATTATGTGTGTTCTCCTTTGTCTCTTACTAGCCTTTATTTTAAAGCCTATTTTGTCAAATATAAGTATTGCTACTCCAGCTTTTGTTTCCTTCCATTTGCACAAATCTTTTTCCATCCTTTCACTTTTAGTTCGGTGTATCTTTTCCTCTGAGGTGGGTCTTTTGTAGACAGCATATATGTGGGTATTGTTTTCTTATCTATTTAGCTACCCTATGTTTTTTGTTAGGAGCATTTAAGCATTTACATTTAAAGTGATTATTTTTTATTAATGCATTACATGTGTGCATATCACACCTCCAACTCCCATGCATGCCCTAACCCCCAAGTGTCTTGTGTCCATTGGTTATGCTTATATGCATGCATAAAAGTCCTTTGGTTGATCTCTTTTATCTATTCCACCTCTCCCTAACCTTCCCACTGTAATTTGACAGTCTGTTTGATGCTTTATTGCCTCTCTTTCTATCTTTTTGTCCATCAGTTTATAATGTTCTTTATTATCCATAAATGAGTGAGATCATGTGGTATTTTTCTTTCATTGACTGGCTTATTGCACTTAGCATAATGCTCTCCAGTTCCATCAAAGTTGCTGCAAATGGTAAGAATTCCTTCTTTTTTATGGCAGCATAATATTCCATTGCGTAGATGTACCACAGTTTTCTGATCCAGTCATCTGCTGATGGGAACCTAGGCTGTTTCCAAATTTTAGCTATTGTAAATTGTGCTGCCATGTACATAGAGGTGCATATATTCTTGCTGATTGGTGCTTCTAGTTTCTTAGGATACATTCCTAGGAGTGGGATTACTGGGTCAAATGAAAGTTCCATTTTTAGTTTTTTGAGGAAACTCCATACTGTTCTCCACAGTGGATGCACCAGTCTGCATTCCCACCAGCAGTGCAGGAGGGTTCCTTTTTCTCCGCATCCTCATCAACACTTGTCGTTTGCTGATGATTGCCATTCTGACAGGTCTGAGATGGTATCACATTGTCGTTCTGATTGTATCTCTCAGATAATTAGTGACTTTGAGCATGTTTTCATGTGTCTCTTGGCCTTCTTTCTGTCTTCTTTAAAATATTTTATTTAGGTCTGTTGCCCATTTTTATATTGGATCATTTATCTTCCTTTTATAAAGTTGTGTAAGTTGGCTGTAGATGTTGGAGATTAAACCTTTATCAGTGATAACATTTGCAAGTATGTTCCCCCATACAGTGGGCTTTCTTGTTGTTTTGTTGATGGTTTCTTTTACTGTGCAAAAGCTTTTTATTTTGATGTAGTCCCATTTGTTTATTTTCTCTTTAGCTTCCATTGCCCTTGGAGCAGTATCAGTGAAGAAGTTCCTTCGGCACATGTCTGAGATTTTGCTGCCTGTGGATTCCTCTAGTATTTTTATGGTTTCCCATCTTATGTTTAAGTCCTGTATCCATTTTGAGTTTATTTTTGTGTATGGTGTAAGTTGGTGGTCTAGTTTTATTTTTTTTCATGTATCTGTCCAATTTTCCCAAAACCATTTATTGAAGAAGTTGTCTTGGCTCCATTGTATGTTCATGCCTCCTTTGTCAAATATTAATTCAGCACAGTGGTTTGGGTCAATATATGAATTCTCTATTCTATTCCTTTGGTTTATATGTCTGTTCTTGTGCCAGTACCAGGCTGGTTTGAGAACAGTGGCTTTGTAATACAGCTTGATATCTGGTATTAAGATCCCATCTACTTTATTCTTCTTTCTCAGGATTGCTGTGGCTATTCAGGATCTTTTTTTTATTCCAGATGAACCTTTGGAGAGTTATTTCTAGATCTGTGAAATATGCCGTTGGTATTTTAATGGGTAGTGCATTGAATCTATAGATTGCTTTGGATAGTATGGATATTTTAATGATGTTGATTCTCCCAATTCATGAGCATGGTATGCTCTTTCATCTGTTTACATCTTCCTCTATCTCTTTTTTCAGTGACCTGCAGTTTTCCGTGGATAGCTCTTTTACCGCCTTAGTTAAGTTTATTCCTAGGTATATTAATTATTTTGGTGTGATGGTAAATTGAATTGCTTTTTTAGTCTCTATTTCTGTAAGTTCACTATTGGTGTATAGAAATGCCATAGATTTCTTGGCATTAATTTTGTATCCTGCTACATTGCTGAATTCATTTATTAAGTCTATCAGTTTTTCAATGGAGGCTTTCAGGTTTTTTATGTACAGATCATGTCATCTGCAAATAAGGACAACTTTACTTCTTCTTTACCATTTTGGATGCCTTTTATTTCTTCCTCTTGTCTAACTGCAATAGCTAATACTTCCAGTATTATGTTGAACAGGGGTGGTAAGAGTGGGCATCCCTGTCTTGTTCCTGTTCTTAGGAGAAATGGTTTTAGTTTTTGTCCATTGAGTATGATGTTAGCTGTGGGTTTATCATATATGGCTTTTATGAGGTTGAATTCTTCTATTCCCACCTCGCTGAGAGTTTTTTTTTTTATCAAGAAAGGGTGTTGGGTTTTGTCAAATGCTTTTTCTGCATCAATTGATATGACTATGATTTTTATCTCTCAATTTGTTTATGTGATGTATCACGTTTATTGATTTGTGGATATTGTACCATCCTTGCATTCCTGGGATAAATCTATTTGGTCATGGTGTATGATTTTTCTGATGTGATTTCCTAGAATTTTGTTGATTTTGGCATCTATGTTCATGAGAGATATTGGCCTGTAATTCTCTTTCATTGTGTTGTCTTTATCTGGTTTTGATATTAGGGTGATGCTGGCTTCATAGAAAGTGCTTGGAAGTATTCCTTCTTCTTGAATTTTTTGAAATAGTCTGAGGAGGATAGGTTTTAATTCTTCCTTGAATGTTCGGTAAAACTCCCTTGTGTATCCATCTGGTCGGGGGCTTTTGTTTAGTCAAAGATTTTTGATGACTGCTTCAATTTCTTCCATAGTTATTGGCCTATTGAGATGTTTAGATTCTTCCTGATGGAATTTTGGAAGGTTATATTTTTCAAGGAATATGTCCATTTCCTCCAGGTTGTCCAGTTTGTTGGAATAGAGTTGTTCATAGTATTTTTTAACAATCCTTTGTATTTTGGTGGAGTCTGTTATTTCTCCTTTTTCATTTCTGATTCTGTTTATTTGAATCCTCTCTCTTGGCTTCTTGGTGAGCCTGGTTAGAAGTTCATCAATCTTGTTTATCCTTTCAAAGAACCAGCTTTTGGTTTTGTTGCTCTTTTCAATTATTTCTTTGATTTCTATGTCGTTTATCTCTACTCTGATTTTTACTATTTCCTTCCTTCTGCTTACACTGGGCTTTTCTTGTTGCTCTCTTTCTAACTCTTTGAGTTGTAGGACTAGGTAATTTATTACCATTGTTTCTTATTTTCTTTTCTTTCTTTTTTTTTTTTTTTACAGTAGGCTTGTGGAGCTATGAATGTCCCTCTCAAGACTTCTTTCACTGTGTCCCATACATGTTGGATTGTTGTGTTGTCATTGTCATTTGTTGCCATGATGTTTTTTATTTCTTCCTTGATCTCTGTGGTTACCCAGTCATTGTTTAATAGCATGCTGTTTAATCTCCATGTGTTTGATTTCTTTGGATTGTTTTTATGGTATTTGATTTCCAGTTTTATGTCACTGTGAACAGGGAAGATGATCGATATGATTTCTATCTTCTTGAATTTGAAGAGACTTTTCCTATGACCCAACATATGGTCTATCTTTGAAAATGACCCATGTGCACTTGAGAAGAATGGGTATTCTGTGGCTTTGGGGTGAAATGAAATGTCCTGAAGATGTCAATGAATTCCATCTGGTCTAGTGAGTCATTTAGGATTGATGTTTCTTTGCTGATTTTTTGTTTAAAGGACTTGTCCAATGGTGATACTGGGGTGTTAAGGTCTCCTACTATGATTGTATTGCTGTCAATCTCTCCCTTGATATCTTTCAGGAGTTTTTTATGTATTTAGGTGCTCCTGTATGGGTGCATATATGTTTACCAGAGTTATTTCTTCTCATTAGATTGCTCCTTTTAGTATTATGAAGTGGCCTTCCTTATCTCTTGTTATGTCCTTCACTTTGAGATCTAATTTGTCAGATATAAGAATTGCTACCCCAGCTTTTTTTCATTTCCATTTACCTGAAAAACCGTCTTCCATCTCTTCACCCTCAGCCTGTGTGCATCTTTTTTTCTGAGGTGGTTTCTTGTAGACAGCAGATATATAGGTCATGTTTTTTTATTCATTCCATACTCTATCTCTTTTGATTGGAGCATTTAATCCATTTACATTTAAAGTTATTATTGATAGGTACTTATTTGTCACCATTTTTATTCTTTACTCCTGTGTTCCTTCTTCGCTTCCTATTTCTTTTTTTTACAACAGACCCTTTAGCATTTCTTGCATTGCTGGTTTGGTGGTAATAAATTCCCTTAGTCCTTTTTTTTTGTCTGTGAAGCTCCTGATTTCACCTTCAATTTTGATGGAAACCCTAGCTGGGTACAGTATTCTTGGATTCAGGCCTTTCCTTTGCATGACTGTATATTTAATTCCATTTCCTTCTGGTCCAATGCATTTCTCTTGAGATATCAGTCGCTAGTCTGATGGGGCTTCCTTTGTAGGTAACTTTCTGTCTCTCTCTGGCCACTTTTAAGAGTCTTACTTTGTCATTGGTGTTTGCCAATTTAATTATAATGTGCCTTGGTGTCGGTCTTTTGGGGTTCATTTTGCTTGGGACTCTGTGAGCTTCTTGGATTTGTGTGGGTTTTTCTTCCCTTTATTAGGGAAGTTTCCTGTCATTTTTTGGTCAAACAAGTTTTCTATTCCTTACTCAGTTTCCTCTTCTTCGGAACCCTTATTATGCGGATGTTGTTTTGTTTTGTGTTATCCCAAAGTTCCATTAGGTTCTCCTTCTGCTTTTTGATTTTTTTTTCTAGAAGCTGCTCTACTTGAATCTTTTTTCCTACCTTGTCTTCTAGCTCACTGATGCAGTCCTCTGCTTCTTCTAGTCTACTTTTGATGCTTTCTATTGCGTTCTTTACAGCAGCAATGTTATTTTTCATTTCTTCTTGGTTCTTCTATATTTCCTCTTGGTTCTTACTAATATTGTCAAATTTGTCTTCCATTCTTTTCAGCCACCTTATGACCACGTCTCTGAATTAGTTCTCTGGTCGGTTGCTTGCCTTCATTTCGTTTACTTCCTTTTTTGGTGATGCCTATTTTTCTTTCATATGTGGGCTGTTTCTTGGTCTGTCCATGGTCTCTCTTCTCTGGGTGTCTGGTTATGTAGTTCTCTCTCTCCTTATCCCAGGCGAAATCTGACCTTTCCGTGTGGTGTGTAGAGCTCCTCTGAATCTGAGTTTTTGCGCCAATTGGGGACTGCTGTTCTGGGGCTTATAGCTGTTCTGTGGGTGCTGCAGCTGTAGATTTTAAGGCTTCCATAAACATTCACTTTCCCCTTCACATCTGAGCTGGTGGCTCTGGGAGAAAAAACCCAGAAGCAGTGGGGCTGCCTGGTCAGGGGAGCTCCATCCAACAGTCCCTCACCTTCTCCTGGAGGATAACTGTCCCTTATCTCACCAACGAAAACTCCCAGTGCAACCCTCAGCTGGTCTCTCTGTCTGTTCAGGGTCAAGGCTTGGGACACATAGTCTATTCTGCTGCCCTGTTTTTTTCTCCACTACAGTTCTTTTTATTTGCAATGTTCTGTGACCTCCATGAACCCATTTGATCCTCAGAACAAACTTATGGTGCATGAGCCACAACTGGCTCTCCTTTAGGCATCGCAGCTCTGGCAGCTGCAGTGATGGTGGTGGAGGTGGTGCCTAAAAATGACACCAGAACTGGAAATGCCTAAAGTGATTATTGATATGTGTGCATTTATTGCCATTTTATTCTTTTAACTATATTCTTCTGTGTTTTATTTCTTCTTTTTCTTAAAGCAAGCCCTTTATCATTTCTTGTAATATTGGTTTGGTGATAACAAACTTCTTTAGCTCTTTCTTGTCTGAGAAGCTCTTTATTATTTCTTTTTCAATTTTTTTTTAAATGATAGCCTTGCTGGGTAAAGTAGTCTTGTTTGTGGATCCTTAATTTTCATTGCTTTGAATATTTTTTGCCAATCCATTCTAGCTTGAAGTGTTTCTATTGAGAAATGAGCTGACAGTTTTATGGGAGCTCCTTTGTAGGTATCTAACTGTCTTTCTCTTATGATTTTTAAGATTATCTCTTTATCTTTAACTTTTTCCAGTTTAATTCTGATATGTCTTGGTATGGGCCTCTTTGGGTTTCTCTTGCTTGGGACTCTCTATGCTTCTGGAACTTGTGTGTCTTTTTTTTTCACCAGGTTAGGGAAGTTTTCAGTCATTATTTTTTCAAACATGTTCTCAATCCTATGTTCTCTCTCTGTTGTTCTTCCGGTTACCCCTATGATGTGAATATTGTTACATTTTATCTTAAATCGTTTCCATTTTTTAAAATTCTTTTACTTTTTACTGCTCTGATTGGGTGTTTTTTTCTACTTTGTCTTCCAAATTGCTGATTCAGTTCACTGCTTCATCCAACTTACTGCTATTCCTTCCAGTCTACTCTTTATGTCAGATATTGTAATCTTCATTTCTAACCAATCCTTCTTTATGGTTTCTACTAGGGGCCCAGTGCACTGGGGAAGGGGAGTGGGGGGGGCATCCCTCAGCCTGGCCTACACCCTCTTGCTGTTGGAGACCCCTTGGGGTATGTCCACCTGCTGGCTTAGGTCCATTCCCCGAGGCAGGCGGACTCCTCTGAAGGGTCCTTAGCATTGCCACAGAGGAAGGAGAAACTCCCACCACCATTGCTGCACTCTCCAGCTGTGAGCCAGCTTCTGGTTGAGCAGCACTCCCCCTATGGGAGCTCACTGACCACCAGGGGGCACCTCCTGCATTTAGTATCTTCCCCCGGTGGTCAGTGAGCGTCATAGTGACCAATCATTTCACTGTTTGGTTGATTTGCATATCAGGGTTTTATTATATAGGATGTTCTTTTTCATACTGTTGAGCATCCATATAATTATTACTTTGAACTCTATGTTTAATAAATTACTTGCCTTCATTTCATTTAGCTCTTTTTTTGGAGAGTTCTGTTATTTCATTTTAGGCTTGTTTCTTACCTCCCTATTTTGATTGCATCTTTGTGTTTGCTTCTATTAGATAGATCCACTACAACTCCCAGTCTCTTAGTAGGACTCCTGTGGTGTCCAATGATGTAGTCTCCTTGATCACCTGAGCTGGGTGTTCCAGGATTGTCTCTTGTGTCAGTTTTGTGGGCCCTACTGTTATAGTTGAACCTCTATTGCTATTGGCCCATTTATGCTTGGGATTGACCCTTAGGCTGACTGACTGTGAGGCTCAACTCTGACCATGGTGTGTGAACTGCTGTGCAGATACTGCCTACACAAGGTAAAATTTGCCTCAGCAGGGTTTGGTTCCTGCCATGATTGCCCTGTGGATATGCCATGTGTGAAGCTTCTTCTTTTTTTTTTTAAATATATTTTTATTGATTTTTTACAGAGAGGAAGGGAGAGGGATAGGAAGTCAGAAACATCGATGAGAGAGAGACATCAATCAGCCGCCTCCTGCACACCCCCTTCTGGAGTTGTGCTCATAAGCAAGGTACATGCCCCCGACAGGAATCGAACATGGGACCTTTCAGTCCGCAGGCCAACGCTCTATCCATTGAGCCAAACCGGTCTCGGCAGTGTGTGAAGCTTCTTGATCCTGTTCTGATGTTGTCTAAAGTTGGTTACTGGATCTGTTTGTTCTGGGCTTTTTAGAAAGGGCTCTGGTGCAGCAATGTAAAATGCTGCCAGTGACTGGCCTTCAATAACTTGTTTGGAGCTACAAATGATCCAATGTTTTTGGCTACCTCTGCTGGGTTTGGGTGCACATGGGAAGGACCAAGCTGTGAACCAGCACAGGGCCTGCAGTCAGGTCAGCAAAAGTTCCAAGGCACTCTGAGATTGGCCTCTGCCTGCCTCTACCTGCTGGATGCTTCTGGTGGTATTCAAGTTGCATGAAGTAAGGTTCACAGAGAATTGCCAGGTAAGGCCAGTCATGTTTACCAAATATATATACAGGTTCAAACTCGGTGCCATGCTGAGTCTGAGGCCACTCAGCAAATGTGCCCAGGTTTACCAAATCTAGCTGTCATGCCTTGGGTGCTTGTGCACCTTTGTGTTGGGGTGGGGTCTCAGAGAATTGTCAGGGTGAGGTCAGCAGAATTTTTCAGGCCCAAATAGACCAAGATTTGACCATGTGAAGGGAGGGCTCTGCTCCAGTTGGGTGTGTGAGGAAAAAATGGTCCCTATTCTAGAACCACATAGCTCAGTCTGTCCCAGATTCTGCCAGGAGGAGATGGTGGGGCTGCCAAAAGTTGGGAGGATGGGGCTAATGAATCTCCTGTGAAGGGGATGTGTTGGTAGGTCACAGAGAAGGTGGGAGGTGTTGCCCCAACTCTAGAGCCACACCACCCAGTCTGTCCCAGATTTTGCCCTAATCTTGGCTGGGTGGAGCCACTAGGAGTCAAGTGGGTGGGGCCTCTGAAACCAGAATCAGAGCTCAGAGGGTGGTTCTAGTGGACCTCTCATGACGGGTAGCATTGCAGTCATTGAAGGGTCATGGTCCCTGAAAGGGTCACATTCTTTTCCTTGTGGTCAGTGTACCAATTGGGAAAGAGGGCACCCCTGATGGCAGACAGGCCATCATGGAGAAAGGAAAGTTGGTAAAGAGTTAGGGGGGGAAGCTTGCCTAGTAGATGAGTGAATAGATGGATGGATGGATGGATGGAGGGAGGGAGGGAGGGAGGAAAGGAAGAAAGGAGGAAAGATAAGAGGGAAAATGGGATGATTGGATAGATGGGAAATTGGCTCCCATCCGAAAGCCACACAACTCAGTCACTGATAGCACTCCTCTACCCCCACCCCAGCCTTCCCAAATCTCTACACTCTGGCCAAGGCAACTGACTCCTTAGCAGGATGGAAGCTCTGCAGTGTGGGGCGAGAGGGAGTGTAGAGGGTGGGGCTGTTGCTTCCCCCCAGGTTGATGCCACACACAGGGGAATGCTATACCTAAGAAAGATGGCATTTGTTGTATGGGAGAATGACTCAGCACAGGGATCCTGGTGGCTGCCCCTTCATCTCTCTTCTTAGAGCCACAAAATCCCAGACTCTCATTCCACAACTCCAGGCCACTCTGCCCTCTCTGTGCAGAGTGAGTGGCTGTGAATGAAATTTTGTGTGTTGGCCCTGTGTTTGTAGTGGACTCCAGTCTCTCTCTGATGGACAGAAGCCCTTCTGCTTTGCACATCCAGGTCTTAGGTGAGCACCTCTTTCTTGCTCTGGTGCTCTGGGCTTGGGACTCAGGCTTGGGGTTTAGACCCTATGCTTCTCTGGGGAACCTCCCACAGATGAGATATCCCTCCAGAATTTCATCCACTGCCCATGGGAATAGGGCCAGCCCTTTGTGTATCCCTACTCTTCCCACCAGTCTTCTGTACATCCTTGGTTATAAGATTACTCTTCAACTAGTCTTCAGTTGGTTATTCAGGAGAATTGTTCTATCATGTAGTTGTAATTCTAGTTTTGTCCCAGGGTGCTGTGAGTGTAGCTTCCACCTACTCCCCTGCCATCTTGGACCTCTTCTCCCAGGCTGTTCATATTAATTACCTAGGATATAAATGAGGTGCAAGTGTAGGAGCAGAGGATGGTGGGCAATGTTCTGGAGGTTGTGTTAGAGCCTTGAGCTTCAGTGCTCTATTCCCTCACTGCCCTGACATCCGTTCTCATCTTGTCCCATCTATCCAATCATCCCATTTTCCCTCTTATCCTTCCTCCTTTCTTCTCTTCCTCCCTCCATCCCTCCATCCATTCATCCATCCATCCATCCATCCATCCATCCATTCACTCATCTACTAGGCAAGCTTCCCCCACTAACTCTTTACCAACTTTCCTTCCTCCATGATGGCCTGTCTGCCATCAGGGGTGCCCTCTTTCCCAATTGGTACACTGACCACAAGGAAAAGAATGTGACCCTTTCAGGGACCATGACCCTTCAATGACTGCCAAACACCTAGAAAGTAAAAGCTAAAATTCTCTTCATGCATCAACCATCTACTTCGCTTTCCACCCCCTCAGTCTTACACCTGCCATTTAGTCACAGGACCCTTCCCAAAGCTCAGTCTGTGCTTCTTGGCTTGTCTTTCCCAATGTGGAACCTCCACCCTACAAGGGAGCTGGGGGAAGGGCAATCAGGTTTTCGATATTGTCTGAATTTTCATTCTGTGGATGTGGGGGCTGGTGGAAGAATGGGCCCAGACCATTCAACTTGTACTTACTCAGGATTTGCCTTTGGTATCACATAGCTGGAGGTAGGAATGAGACATGCTGACAGACTGTTCCTCTTGGGGACATATGGTGGCCTTTGACTAGGACCTGGTTGGGGAAGGAGCCCTGTGCTCTTGGCTCACCTGCCTGGAGTGGAGCTTCTGTCATGCTGAGCTGAGAGTGAAGGCTAGGAAAGTGGGTCACAGGCCAAATGACATAAACTCTCGCTATTCTGAGTTTTAGAATATTTTCTTTTCTTCACTTTTATGACTCTGAAGACAATTTCCAGAAGCATTTTTCTTTTAAATAATTTTCACCACTTATGCTTATTTTGCTGGGAGTGGGTGGAGCTTCTTTCACCACCAGCCTGCTATGTGAGATTTCTGCTCCTGATGCTGGGCAGAGACCCTCCATCATCTCTGCCCTGAGAACTTCCCTGTCCTCCCCGCGCACACACACACACACACACACATACTCCATCCCCTGTCCCCTACGTGTTTTCTCTATTGTCAGTCCTGCGTATTTGGGATCATATTACTTTGGAAGGAGACACAGTTGAGATATTCATCCTCTTTTGCTGTTCCCTGTGCTTTCCTGTTGCCTTGGTCATTGCTCTGGGTGCAGAACTCCTTTGCAAGGTCACAGGCCCTCTCAGATTTTGAAGCCCCACCCTACCTCCCACAGTGATTCACTATGATTTTTTTTTTTTTACAATGATGAAATGAAGTTTTATGATTAGGCTTTACAAATATATTTTTTAAATAAGTTTTTATTAATTTTGGAGACAAAGGAAGGGAGGGAGAGAGAGAAAGGAGAGAAAAAGAGAGAAAGAGAGAGAGGAGAGAGAGGAAGAGAGAGAGAGAGAGAGACATCGATGTGAAAGAGAAACATTGATCAGCTGCTCTGCACAGCCCCTACTGGGGACTGAGCCTGAAACCCAGGCATGTGCCCTGACTGAAATTGAACCAGGAACTTTCTGGCACATGGGAAGATGCTCAACCAACTTAACCACACCGGCCAGGGATAACATTAATTTTAAAATCAGAGTATTA
This sequence comes from Lasiurus cinereus, assembly GCA_011751065.1. Lineage (NCBI taxonomy): Eukaryota > Metazoa > Chordata > Mammalia > Chiroptera > Vespertilionidae > Lasiurus > Lasiurus cinereus. Next base: position 3,266,743 of record JAAGEH010000289.1, on the reverse strand, counting down.
CTTGAAAATAATATATAATGTTAGAAGGTTTATAAGAAAAGTCAGCCATTCTTTGTCTGCCCCTCCCCTCCTCTGTTCCATCCCCCAGGAGCACTCTGGACTATGGTCAGGATGGCCATGCCGGCCAGTCTTCTCCCCACATAGGCCTTTCCTGGGAACCCCTGCCTGCTACTCACTCCAGTCTGCCCTGGTGCTTTCTTGACACTGTCCATCTCTCTCTCCCCAGGGCTTGCCTTGTTGTCCCCGGGGTTGATGCTATGATTTCTGACTTTCATTGTCTTTCTTGATTTATTTCCTCATTTTGGTTGGTACACATGTCTCGCAGCAGGAACACATCCTAATGATATTAATTATTGGTAAGGATTTGGGGCGGGGGGATGGTTCCTGGGATAAGTCACTGGTCACAATGAAATGCCTTTTCAGGGAACTGCAGGGCATGGGAGATGGTGGGATGGTGGGGGGCTCTCCAAGGATGTCACAATGCGTGGCAGAGGCAACAGAGGACCCCCAGATCATCCATGTGAGAACCAACTGATTCTGAATCCCAGTCAGGTGTGAGGCCTCTGTTCCCTGCCCCACTGTTCCCACCCCAGAGAGCTCAGAAGAAAAGTGCAGGCAACACAGGAGAGACCATGACCACACCCTTTCCTGGCTATCTCGGAGCCTGAGGTCCAGGCATCTGCTGCCTGGCCAAACTGGCAGCTTTAAACTCAGGGATGGGTGTTGGGTGTGTGTTTTCTGGCACTGAGCTGGACCTCAGGGGAGTCAATCCTGGACATCACCTGTGCTGTTGATACCTGCCACCAAAGTGTAGGGCCCTCCCAGGATGGCAGAGAGCCAAGTGGTCACTGAAGGGAAGGGTGCGAATCCTGGATGTGGCTAAGGAACCATCTGTGTGGCTGTGAGCAGGATGCCATCCCTCTCTGGGCTCTGAAGCAGCACCACAGTAAGGGTGCCGTGATCTCCACCTGGGGAGATGGACTGCTGGGTGGGTCCTCTGAGGGAAGGCCCTTCTCTTGACTGCACGGAGTGGCTGCTCAGAGAGGTGAGAGCAGGCCTAGAGGCCCCTTCATAAACCTGAGGCACAAATGCTCTCATCCTCTGCAGGGCTAGAAGTAGGCTGCCTCCTTCCCTCTGCTCTGCACCCTCCCCCAACTGGGGTAAGCCCAGGCCTTATCTCACCATTCTTTCCTGACACCCATTCTGTGCTGGGCCCTGAGGGGCTGGCAGGCTGGAGGTAGCAGGTGTGGAGGAGGGGCTGTGTGTCAGGAAGCCTTCCTCAGAGGCAGAAGCTCTGACCAGATCAATAAGGTGGGGGATAATGTGCCCGGCAATGGGAATAGACATGCGAGGCCACAGAAGGCCACAGAAGCAGGCCTGAGGGCAGCAGTGCTGGACACACCCTCGATTTGCACTGACAAGCTAACCGGCCTCTCCAGCTGTGCCTCAGCAGCGGGTCCTACACTTCCTTTTCCAGCATCCTTTCCTCAAGCTTCTCACAGCTGGAAGGAGGCTGCTGCCATCACCCCAGAAGACTAAGATGGCTGAGCTGGGCCTGGCTGCAGGGGCGTGGCTGTGGGAGGCACCTGGGGACTGGCCTTGGAGAGAGGCCTGGGATGGTGGGCATGAGTGAGGGATTGTTTGAGGCAGGGGAGGACACTGTGGCCAACAGCCCCCAGGCCTCTGGGCTTCACCTGCTGTCCCTGAAGCTTGGCATTCTGGGGTTCCCACACAGGCCCCTGCAGCGAGTTCCTCAGGACTAAGAAGATGGAGCCAGGTGACCGGCAAGGCCTCAGCCCTTGGTGTGGGCTGGGAGCCTTCTTTAGAATGTCCTGTCTCTCTGTGGATGGGGTAGGAAGCAGCCTCCTCTAGTGGGAACTGGGCCCTGAGCAGGCCTCACAGAGCTCCAAGGACATTAGCCCTGGAGCTGCCATCATGCATCTCCAAGGCTACTAACTCCTGTGCCACCGGCCCCCGCTCCTGAGGGCAGTGCGCAGTGTGACCAGAGTAGAGGCTGTCGCAGCTGAGGTCTGCAGGGCACCTATCTAATGTTGCCCCAGAGAAGGCCAGGCTCTGAGAGCATGTTGGGTGGGGATGAGAAGATGAGGAGGTGCTTCTAGCTACTCCAGGGATGCCCAGGACTCCTGGGGTTTGGCCCTTGGCAGGAAGGAGCTGGATATAGTGTTGTTAGAGGCAAAAATAGAATATTAGAGACCAGCTATAATTATAAGAAATATTAATCATTCTCTGTTAACTGGGATTGTTTTGTTCTGACTAAAGAAAGCACATTCCAACCTGGCTGAGAATTGCCCAGGGGACCTGGGGGCTCACCTGGAAATTTGGCCCATCTTCCCCATCCGGGAGCTGCCTATTATCATGGAAAGATTAACAACCTTGCTGCAGAAACCAGAGGCACCAGGACTTTTAAAATCCCTAGCCCTTTGCAACCCACAGGCCTTTACAACTGCCAGGCCTTTGCATACCCCAGCCCACAATATCTGTAAACTGCCAGTTTTGCATACCCACTCTTAGTCCTTTTGCCTGCTTCCCCATGTAATCTTTGTCCTTCTATTCTATATAATAAAAGGGTAATATGCAAATAGACCAAACAGTAGAACAACCCAACAACCAAAGGGTAATATGCTAATGATATTTTAAGGCTGCTCAACTGCTTGCTATGATGTGCACTGACCACCAGGGGGAAGATGCTCTGACCAGTAGGTTAGCTTGCTGCTGGGGTCTGGCAGATTGGGACTGAGTAAGATGAGCCCCCTCTCAGTCCCTCCCCGGGCCTGATTGTACACCAGTGGGGTCCCCTCAGCCTGGCCTGCACTCTCTCAAAATCTGGGACCCTTAGGGGGATGTCGGGGAACTGGTTTTAACCCAATGCTGCAGGCCACTCCCCTTGGGAGAGTGCCAGATGCAAGGCTCATGGCTGGCAAGCACTGCTGTGGCAGCTTGAGCCTCTCCCCCTCAGGAATGATTGGGCCTGAGCCAGCAGCAGGTATAGTGGGATCAGGATGAGTAGGAGTGGCAGGCAGGAGCTACAGGCGGCATTGGATTGCAGGTTTTGGCTGGATCCCTGAGGCAACCCAGAGGGACCCCACCCATCACGAATTCGTGCACCAGGCCTCTAGTCCAAGCAGCAGGCTTATGATGGGGGGGCAGAACAGATTTTGTGGATGATCTGCTGCTCTCCCATACTGCGTGCATCATACTGCTGGCATTATTGAAATAAATGCTTGTGATTCAACTCTGCCTCTGCTTAAGTGGCTCAAGTAGTGACAGACAGCTCGGACCCCTTGGTTGTCTGGCATCAGTATGAGGCAGGCAGGAGCCTGAGCTCTGTTGAAGTTCAGTCCCTGCGCTGCCACCTGTTCCCTGCATGACTCACCCTCTCTGAGGTCTCAGGTGGAAAAGGGTGGGCTGGTTAGGGCACAGAACAGATCCTGCTTTGTTGTGGCAGAATGCATGGGAGAACAATCAGCCAGTACTCTGAGCGAGGAAAGTTTACTTTTATTTCCCAGATCTGCTAGTCCAGAGGATTCCAGATCCAAAACCTGAACTGAACTTGTGAGGAGGCTCTGGTTTCTATATCTCCTCCTGTGGTGGCCCCTGAGATTCCCCACAGTTCCGCCCAAGTCAGCTGTGGCGGGGCCCTGGGGTTAGGCTCTGCAGCTCCGCTCAAGTCAATCAGAGTGGAAAACTAAGACTACAGTTTTAAACAGATACTGAACTAGGTTGCAAGCCCCTTCATTTTCCTTTTTATCAGGTCCCCTTTCCCACCTTGTTCCATAAGCTATTCTTAGCCTTGGGGATTACAAAAAGCTCAGAAATTGAGGATAAGGTCAAGGACCGCTCTAGCTACTTCCTGCTGAAGGGGAGCGATGAAAAAAGAGGGAGGTTCAGTATTCCCCATCTTCCCCAAGGTGGTCATTGGAATAGCAGGGGCAGAGAAGTTCTCCTTCGGGTACCAGTCTCGGGTTCTTGTATGAAGACAGAATAAAACTGTTAGAAAAAACAAACAAACAATAATTACCCAGATAGGAGGAAATAAGGAGATTCAGGTCGGTCAGTCGGATCTACCGTCTTCTTGAAGATGATGGGCAGGGGGTGGTTCAGGTCAGAGGTCACCTTCCACTCTGAATGCTGATTGTCCAGCTGGTGGGCTGCTTTTACCTAGGAGTGTTGGATCCAGGTGTTCAGTTCTGCAACTTTGAGAGCTGAGGGGGTGGTTTAGTACAACTGGATAAGGTCCCTTCCAGGTTGGCTTAAGGGGTTCCTTTTTTCAATCATTTGCCCAAACCTGGCCCCAGGCTTGTTCCTAGAGAAATGGGCAATCGATCAGTAACCCATCTAGGATCTTCAAGGATACTTTCCCCAAGTCCTTGTAGCTGTTTCTGAATTTCTAAGTTCCCTATTTCCCCCAAATCTCCCTTTGGTTGAATTGAGGGAGAGGGTCTGCCATATAGAATTTCACATGGAAAAAATCCTACCCTGGCTCTTGGGGCATGGCCCACCTGCAGGAGCACAAATGGTAAGATGTCTGTCCAGGGTAAGTTTGTCTCCTGGCATAACTTAGCCACAGCCTGTTTGAGAGTCCAGTTCATGCGTTCTACTTTCCCTGAACTCTGGGCCTGAAGACTGTTGTAAGTTCCACCTAATTCCTAAGGCCTTAGCTACCTGCTGTACTGCCTCAGCTATAAAGGCTGGTCCTTATCTGACAATATGGTTAATGGCATTCCATACTGCAGAATTATGTCCTTCAGTAACACCTTAGTGACTTTTCTCACCTTCTCTGTTGTGGGTAGGATATGCCTCAACCCAACCTGAAAAGGTGCAGACAAAAACTAAAAGATATTTGTTTCCTCTACTAGGTCCTATTTCTGTAAAGTCTACCTCTAGATCTTCAAAGGGAGCCTGTCCACAGCCTACGGGACCCTACCTTGCATTGTTCTGTACACAGAAGAGGCAGCACTAAGAGACTGAGACACATAGGAGGGGAGATGGCAATTAGATCGTATCTGCTTAACAAGGCTTCTAGAACCATCTTCCCTAAATGGGCAAGTTCATGCTGCTGGAGGACCACTCTATGAGCTAACTGTTCTGGAATGTAGACCCTATGATCTGGGAATATCCTCCAACCTTCCTTCATCCTTTTATCCCCTTCTCATTGGGCCCATTCTTCTTCTTGAGGGGTGTACTTCAGAGGTTCAGGTAATTCAGGAACCTCTGTATCTGCATGACGGTTCCCTTCTGACACTGAGTCTTTTCCTTTTTGGTGTCCTCTACAATGGATGACTGCTACTTCCTTGGGCTCCCAGATTAATTCTAATAACAAGATCTCATTCTGATTTTTTATTCCTTTTCCTCTGGCCATCAGGAGCCCCCTTTCCTTGTATATGGCCCCATGGATATGAGAGGAGTGAAGGCATAGCAGGAGTCAGTGTAGATGTTGGCACACTTACCCTTACTGAGATTTTAGGCTCTGACTAGGGCTCAAAGTTCTGCTCTCTGTACTGACCATCCTTCAGGCAGGCCCTGTGCCTCTATTATCTCAAAGTTTGATACCACTGCATACCCGGCTCATCTTTTTCCTTCATCTAGAAAGCTACTGCCATCCGTGAACATTACTAAGTCCGGATGCTATAGAGGCCTGTCTGTTAGATCTGGCTGGCTGGAGTAAACCTCCTCCAGGACTTATAGACAATCATGTTCAAGGGTTCCCTCTGCTATGGGTAGGAAAGTGGCAGGATTAAGAGTTCTTACTGCCTCTAATCTTATTTGTGGATTTTCACATAGGAGCTCTTGGTATTGAGTCATTTGGGCATGAGTCAGCCAATGTTGTCCCTTAGCTTCCATTAAGGTGACAACAGCATGATGCACTTTAACATTTAAGTTCTGTCCCAGAGTGAGCTTGTCTGCCTCTTTGACTACTAAGGCCATGGCTGCAAGGGCCCTGAGGCATGGGGGCCACCCCAAGGCAATTTGTTTGGTGGTAGACTTCTGGCTTCTGCCAGGTTCCCAACTCCTGAGTCAGAACTCCTAGGGCTGCCCCGTTATAAAGTCCCGCATCACATCTGGGAGCCCTAGAGCCGGCGCCTCAGTGAGCTTTGCCTTTATGGTTGAGAAGGCTTTTTCCTGCTTAGGACCTCAGTTAAACAGGACCAGTGCCCTGTTTAAGGTTTCAGAGAGGGGCTTACCTAGATCTGAGAATCATAGGATCCAATTCAACAGAAGTCTGCTGCCCCTAGGAATTCCCAAATCTGTGGCTGGGTGCTGAGGACTGGGATGGTACATAATGCTTGCTTACTTCCCTGACAGATTTGTGCCTTCCATTTGGACACCTGGTAACCTGTTTCAGTTAAGAATCTTAGAATGGCCAATGTTAGTTCTTGAACCCTTATGGCAATCTGGTCCAAGTGAACTATTCCTTAGCCCCTGTGGTTGGGTTTCCCCACTCAAGGCAAACAGGGGCTGAGTGGAGGGTGCCAGCTGAAGGCAAAAAAAGGCCTTCTGCCCAGACCAGTGGAAATTCCTTCTCTAATTCAGGCTCTAATGGTGAGTCCTTTGACTGGGATGTATTTTTCTGCTCCCATCTTGGCCAAAAGCTCTCTGCCCATTAGAGGGACCAGTCAGTCTGGCAAATACAGGAATTCATGAACCACCTGGTGGATGCCTAGCTGACATGGTCTGTGTGTGGTCCCCGGTAGCTCTGATAATGGTCACCTCCCGTCCTGAGAGGGGAGCTACTTTCTGAGTAACTACCAAGTGCTCTTCCTCCCCGCCACCCCTCCCACCCCGGATCAACCATAAAGTTCAGTCTGACCCCCAATTTTCATTTTGACCATGGGCTCATGGGGGCCCAGTTGGAAAGAGCCCGGTCTGCCCTAATTAGAGTCGGCTGCCGCCAATCCAATGAGGTCGGCCTCAGGCAGCTCTACCGATAGCGGCTGGGTGGTTTGAAGGGCCTTGCCTGCATTTTCTGGCAGCTGACATTCATTCTTCCAGTGTCCTAACCATTTACAATAGGCACACTGGTCCTGTTTAAGATTGGTCTTTCTTTTTTCTGACTTGGTTCTTGCTGTCTCCCTTTTCTTCCTGCCTAAGGAAGTTAGTTTCTATGACATTGCAGCGATCAGGGTTGCTTACAATGGACCCAGGTGGGCTTATGGGTCTGAAAAATTGACTCCAGGAGGTCAGCCATGGCCTGAGAATAAGCGGGAGTGTGATGCTTCTAATATAAGAGATCGAAAGGCTGGTAGTAAAAGACTGATCCCACCCCTTGCAGGGTCCCGTCTTCTCCCAATAGTGGCAGACTCTGAGTTTCTTGGAGAGGCATCTGGAAAGCCAGGGATGGCCTGGGTCCCTGATCAACTGAGCGCCAATGTCATCCAACTGACTCTGGAGAGTCTGGTTGAGGGGAGATGGAAGGAGGTGGTGTATCTAAGCCTCTCTGACTAGGCAAAGGGACACTGGGTGCCACTTGAGGCATTTATGGAGATGGTAGAACTGGCTGCACTTCCTCAGTTCCTATAGAACTGGGACTGAGCTTCCATCTGAGGGACCTGCTTTTGTTCTCCTGCCACTAAAACCTTACTCTGTCTCTTCTAACACATGCAGAGCCTGATCCAAGGAGGCCTGTGCCGAGCTATTTCTAGCCATTGATCCAAGTGAAAACTGATCAGGATGACCAGGGTCACTCGTGATGACCTCAAAGAGGGCCCTGACAGTTGGGACATCTAGGGTTCCCTCTGAGGACCAACCCACACCAGAGGCTGGCCATTCTAATTCACAGAATTTTTCTTTATACCCGGCAAATTCTTTCTGTAAAACCCAATATTCTATAATATACTAATAACTATTAGTTATAACTATATTTGACAAAGGTTCCAATGTACCTTCAGTATAAAATGTTCCTTCATGAGCAAAAAAACAAACATTTGAGGCATTTCAAAGCCTATTGGGATGATCTAATGCCAATTTTAGTGTTACAGAAGACCAAAGAAATAGCAAGCATGCTTCCTAAAGAAAGGGAGGGAGCCTGTTTATTATCAGTGGACTCCAAAATAATTTCCAAATCAGAGTGAAAAAATAGGCAGAGGGCTTCACTTTTTATAACCTTCTTGGTGGGGGGAGGGGAGGAGGAAGAGGGGCGTCTTTGTCTTGCAGATATGGTTCTGCTCCCTTTCTTGGGCTTACAGGAAGGCCCCCAGGTGTTGGGGGTCCCCAGGCCATATCCAATGATCTGTCCTGGGGCCAGTGATGACAACTCTTCCCCCCCTCCATCCCCAGGGCAGTGCATTATTCACAGTTCTATGGCCTCTGCATTTAGATAACCAGTTTCCTCCTCACTAGGTCAAGAGAAAGTTTCTTAAATCTTTGAAGTTTAAACTCTGCCTAGCAGATCCTGACCAGGAATAGGGGTGCACATCACACCCCCTGACTTCCTGGCTGGAGGACCTGGTCACTTGATTTTACCAAAAGATTATGTATCAAAGTGGATTAGACACAAACATTCTTATAACTTTCAGAAATAACCAGCTTTAGAAATTACCTTCTCTCTCCTTCAAAATGCATTTCTCAGCCAATGCTTTCTTTATTGCACCAAAGCCATACTTTCCTTCTAATTAGTTAGAACTCTTAACTTTGATTTTTAGGCAACATGTAAGTAGTTAACATTCCTCAGATTAGCAATACATTCATATTTTTAGGAGACACAAACAGAAATTTCACTAGCTAAACAATTTAAACAAACAACAAAAAGACATATATAAACAATAAAGACAGATAACATACCCCACTAAAGCTTTGAATCAGCACTGATATGCCAGAAAAGTTTAGAAGAATGTTTAAAAAAACAAAAAAAACAAACAAAACAGAAACAAACAAATGTAAACACTGGCATGCACCACATTTACACCACAGGATGCCCTGTGTCCACCAAATATGCTTCCATTGCGCAGAGATGCAGAGCAAGTCACTGGGCACAGTTGGTAGAAAACTACCTAGGAAAGCCTCTTCTGCCTTTTTAAAAGTCAGGCCAGACTCGGACCCTTAGCCAGTCCGAGTTCCTCCCCGGGAAGTCCCAGAAGCGGTGAACACAGCTAGAAGCCTTCCTCCAGATGACCGGAGCTCTGCTGAGGTAGATAATCACCCTTCTGTTCCATAGGACAGACCAGAACGCTTACCCCTTTCATGGAGAAAAACGTATCTTTCCCACATCTGATTTTGCCTTCCCTCCAGGGAAGTCCCAGAAAGGTGTTTCCTGCCTCTTTGGGGTCCCCTGGAGTGCTGAATCGCGCAGACCCTCTGGGTCCCAGAGTTCAGGGTGGCGCCTTCCCTGGGTTCAGAGCCCCAAGCTAGTGCCCCGAAGTCCGCTCTCATCAGCGGTGGCCTGAGAGCCAGCTCAATGGACCTTTCTTGGCCAATGCATCAAATGCTGTGCAGAATGTACGGGAGAACGCTCAGCCAGCACGCCCACGAGGAAAGTTTAACCTGTATTTCGCACATCTGCTAGTCCGGGGGACTCCAGACCCAAAGCCTGAACTGAACTCCAGGGGAGGCTCTGACCTCTATATATCTCCTCCTATGGAGGGCCCTGAGGGTCCCCTCAGTCCGCCCAAGTCAGCTGTGAGGGGAGACGGGAAGTCCCTGGGGTTAGGCTCTGCAGCTCTGCCCAAGTCAGTCAAAGTGGGAAGTAAGACTACAGTTTTAACCAGACACTGAACTAGGTTGCAAGCCCCCCCATTTTCCTTTTCAGCTTGATCTTTACATGCGGCTTTGCCCACCTCTTCCGGGTGGCTGGGCCCTTTGGTATCGTGCAGGGGGTTCTGGGATAGCTGGTGTGGCCAGGAGCCAGCAGGCTGTGTCAGTGCACTCTCAGCTACCACTCTCTGCCCAGCAAGTCCTGACCAGGCATAAATACATCACACCCCCTGACTGTCCGGCTGGGGGGCCTGGCAGGTGAGGGCTTAGTGGCTCCACAGCATACCTTGTGGTGGGCTGAGGGCCTTCCCCTGCTTCATAAGTCTCCCTGCTGCCCACCCCCCAGCAACAGAGCATCTCTTGGGGTGGGGTGGATCTCAAAGACATCTCTTGGGGTGGACTGCCTAGAAGAGGAGGCTGGGACCACAAGTTTTCGCAAGGCTGTCTGAATCTGTCCACTGGAGGTCTTTCAAGTACGTACTACGCCCCAGGCCCTGTCAGCATGGTCTGGGGTCTATGGCGTGGAAATGGCTAGCACACCCACTCTGTCCCAAGGCCACGCCATTCCCAGGCCCGAGTCCTGGCAGAAGCCCCCGATGAGAAACGATGTGGGTCTGGATATGCACGGTATACTGATGTGTTTATACCAACACTATGGTTCACAATGTGCTGTACATGTTGTCAACTCTAACTCACATTTGTCCTGCTGACCGGCATCCCAGCTATCATTAGAAAGCTATCTCCTGGGACCAGAAATGTCCAGAAAGAGGGTTCAAGTGGCTGCAGAAACCAGCCCATCTCAGGGCAGGGTAAGGCCATCTGCAAAACAGCAGGGCCCTGTGGGCTCTGCCCCCTCACAGCCTGCTGGGGCTGTGAAGGCTCCCAGGCACCTGGCGGCAGACACCGCCAGTGCTTGAGACACTAGCGAGCTGGGTTCTCCCCCAGGACAGACAGACTGCCCAGCAAGGTAACCGCTGCTGTCCTGAGGCACGTGCCACCCGTGTGATTGGAGGGCCTGGGCCCTGCCAGGGCTGAGGGTGCACAAAAGGAGGAGAAGAGTCTCCTGAGCCTTGTGGTCACTGTGGCGGATACTAGAGCATGGGGTCACCATGTGCTAAGCAGTCTGCGGTCTCTCCTCCTCCTCCTCCTTCTCCTCCTCCTCCTCTTCCTTCTCCTCCCCCTCCTCCTCCTCCTCCTCCTCCTCCAGGTCTTCCCCAAAATAGAAGACCCATAGATTTAAGCAGGCCCGGCAGCCCTTGGTTATTTTCCTTTCCATCCAGGTGTTACCTTCTCAATAGGAGGCCCCCCCACCTCAGGAGGGCATCATGTGATGTCCTGGGCTCAGGCCCCTTACAGTGGGTCCTCTCCACTCCACTCTGTGTACTCATAGGCTGAGCGAGCAGGAGGTGGTGTGTGTCCCACTTTCCGGCATAAGAATATGGACTACGGTTCCAAGGACGGGGACATAAATCTTCATTGCCCACAGGTGCAGCCATCAACCATGAAAGGGTGTGGTCCCAGCCTCCCTTTCTATACATCTCTTGAGGTCCACCTCCCACCCCAAGATTCTGTCCAGACCAGCTCTCTCCTCATGAGTTGGAGACACTCCTAGGAGGCAAATGAGCTGGGTCCGATGAGGTTCCTTAGCCCTGTTCTGGCCCCAATCACCCACCCCTCTCCTGCATCCTTTCTTGGCACACAGATTTCCCCTCCCCCACCTACCCGTCTCATTTAGGCACACAGACTCACCTTAGGGATTTCTACCCCTTCCTCACCCACACATCACATCCCTCCCCCACCTACCCATCTCATCTAGGCACACAGACTCACCTTAGGGATTTCCACCCCTCCCCCATCCACCCATCTGGTCCAGGCACACAGATTCACCTTAGAGATTTCCATCTCTCTTTTTCTGTGTGGTTCTCTGGGCTCTCACTTTCATAAGAAGCCAAATAAAGATCTAGTCAGAAAATAAAGTGAAATTACACAATTACGGTTGATAATAATAATCTGTTCTACATTCAGAGTCTGACTTACTTTTTGGTTTTAAAATTAAACTTGTGGTTGGGAGATAATTGTAGATTCACATGGAGTTGTAAGAAACAACAGAGAGATCTGTGTACCCTTTACCAAGTGTCTCCAAATGGCCATCACTTGCAAAACTATAGGATGGATGGCCACGGGGATATTGACCCTGCTACAGTCAAATGCTGGGCATGCATCACCACTAGGACCCTTCATGTTGCCCCTCAGTAGCTATACCCACTTCTCTCCTTTCATCTCTTTCTTAACTCCTGGCAATGACTAATCAGTTCTCCATATCTAAATTTTGTCATTTCAAGAATCCTATCTATTAAAAGAGTAATATGCAAATTAACCATCACGCCAATACACCCACAAGCCACACCTACCAGGCAAATTAACCCAACCAAGATGGCTGCAGCCACAAATGAGCAGGAGGCTTGGTTTTCCCCAGCAATGGAGGAAGCCAAGCTTTCCGCACACCCTGGCCAGCCCAGGCCTCCACTCAAGGCTACAAAGTTTCAATTATAGAAGATAAATAAATCCCAACAAAAATGGCTGTGGCATGAGGCTTGGCTCTGCTCAAGGTTACAAAGTTTCAATTATAGAAGATAAATTAATCCCAGATACCAGGGCCTCCACTTGTGTCATTGGGGGGTGTGGCTGGCCTGCAAACCACCACAGACCCCTCTCCCAGGCTGCCCGATGCCCCAAGGGAACCCTCCACCCTGACCCGGGACACCCTTCAGGACAAAGCAACAGGGGAGGGCAGTTAGGAGGGACCAGGCCTGCAAAGGAGGGCAGTTGGGGTGATCAAGTTTGAGGAGAAGGCAGTTAGGGGTGACCAGGTTGGCAGAGGAGGGGAGTTGGAGGCAACTGGACCTGCAAGGAAGGGCAGTTGCGGGGGACCCAGGCCTGCAAGGGAGAGCAGTTAGGGGTGACCAGGCCTCCAGGGGAGGGCAATTAGGGGCAAATAGTCTGGCAGGGGAGCAATTAAGCATCAATCAGGCTGGCAGGAGAGTGGTTAGGGGGTGATCAGGCTTGCAGGCAGAAGCAATTAGGGGCAATCAGGAAGGCAAGCAGGCGAGCAGCTGGGAGCCAGCAGCCCTGGATTGTGAGAGGGATGTCCAACTGCCCATTTAGGCCTGATCCTACCAAATTTTGTGCACCGGGCCTCTAGTGTTATATAAATGGAATAATTTTTCACTCAGCAGAATTCTCTGGAGATTTGTCCATGAGGTAGTGTATCAATACTTTACTTCTTAATGGTGAATAGCATTCCATAATGTGGATGGATTAACTATTGCTTAACCATTTACTCCTGAAGTATTTCCAATGTTTGGCTATAACAAACTAAGCTGCTATAAGCATCGCTGTATGGGTTTTTGTGTGAATGTGAGTATTTATTTTTCTGGAATAAAAGTCTAAGAGTCGAATTGCTGAGTCATATTTTATTTTATAAGAAACCCTTTATTTAGTTCTACATCTTAAAAGATTTTCTCTCTCTCTGCCGAGACCGGTTTGGCTCAGTGGATAGAGCGTCGGCCTGTGGACTGAAGGGTCCCAGGTTCGATTCCGGTCAAGGGCATGTACCTTGGTTGCAGGCACATCACCAGTGTGGGGTGTGCAGGAGGCGGCTGATCAATGTCTCTCTCTCATTGATGTTTCTGACTTTCTATGCCCTCTCCCTTCCTCTCTGTAAAAAATCAATAAAACATATTAAAAAAAAAAAGATGTTCTTTGAGTCTGTGATCCTTTTGTTATTTTTTGCATAAAGACTAAGATTTAGGTCAAGGTTCATTTGGGGGCCTATGGATGTCCAAATGTCCATATTTGTGTGGGTCTATTTCTGGGATCCCTATTCTGTCCCTCCAACACCACACTGTCGCTATTACTATGGCCATATAATATTTGCCTTAATGTTGGGTAGAGTGATTCATCCCATCTTATTTTTACCTCCCAACATTATTTCAACTATTCTAGTTCCTTTGTTGCTCCTTATACATTTTAGAATAAACTTATTTATAATTATAAAAAAGAAATCTTGCTGAGATTTTGGTAGGAATTGCATTAAACCTGTACTTAAATTTGAGGAGAAGAATTAGTGTCTTTGCTATGTTGAGTCTTTCAATTCAATTGATCTCAATTTGATAAATCCCCTCTTACTCTTATTTTTCTGAGAGTTTTGTGCAGGCACGGGTATTAAAATTTGTAAAATGCTTTTTCTGCATAGATTGATATAATCAAGTGATTTTCTCTGTTAATATAGTGGGTTACACTTATTGATTTTATTTTTTATTTTCAAATATTAAACAGTCTTGCATCTCTGGAATAAACCCACTGGTCATGATAATAATTATTTTCATAAATTGCCAAATTCTATTTGTGAATACTTTGCTAAGGAATTTTTGCATCTGTAATCATGAGGAATATTTGTTTTTATTATTGTTTTTAATACTCTCTTTATCTTGTTTTGGCATCAGGGTAATACTGGTTTCATAAAAATCATTAAGAAGTTCCCTCTTCTATTTTTTTAAAAAGATTGTGTGGAATTGGTATTAATTCTTCTTTAAATGTTTAATAAAATTCTCCAGTGTAACCATGTGGGCTTAGTGATTTCATTTTTGAGTGTTTTGAAATTACAAAATCAGTTTCCTCAATTATTTTTTATTTGCCTAGAAACTTCTTTTTTTAATACATGGATTATTTAGAAGTGTGCTGCTTAGACTTTTAAGTGTTTGGAAATATTCCTGTTATCTTACATTACTGATTTCTAATTTGATTTCATTGTGAGCAGAGGACAAACTCTGTATGATTTCAATTATTTTAATTTCTTGCTACTTGTTTTATGTGCTCAGGATATGGTCTATTTTGGCGTATATCCTGTGGGGCAATTGAAAAAAAGTGTCCTTTATAAATGTGTAGTTGTATGGAGTATTCTATAAATGTAGATCACATTATTTGATGGCATTGGTGAACTATTCTGTCTTTCCTAATTTTCTGTCTAGTTCTTCTAGCAATTATTGAGAGAAGGGTATTGAAGTCTCCAACTGTAATTGTGGATCTGTTTATATCCTTTTCAGTTCTACCAGTTTTTGCTTCATAACCTTTGCAACTCTATTGTTTGGTGGATACATCCTTAGGATTACTATGTCTTCTTGGGAGATTGACCCTCTTATTATTATATAAAGTCCTTCTCTGTCTCTGGAAATTTTCTTTTATCTGAAGTGTACTTTATCTGATATTAAAATGTGCTTCTTGCTTTCATTTGATTAATGTTTCCCCATTTTAACTTTTCTTTTTTTTCTTAATCTTTATCCCAGGATATTTTTAAAATTGATCTTTAGAGAGAGAGAGGAAGAGAGAGAAACATCTATTGGTTGGTTGCTTCCTGTATGCACCCTGACTGGGGATTGAGCCTGTAACGTAAGTATGTTCCCTGACCATGAATTGAACCAGCAACATTTTGGTGTATGGGATGACGCTATAACCAATTTAGCCACCTGGCCAGGGCCCATTTTTAACTTTTTAACCGGTCTATGTTATTATATTTGAAATTAGCTGCTTATAGGCAGCATATAGTTGTGTCATGACTTAAACATTTTTTAATTTTATTTTAGAGAGGGACGGAGGGAGGTAGAGAGGAAGGGAAGAGAGATGGAGAAAGAGGAAGAAAGGCCCACGACCTTCTGGTTGCATGGGACAATGCTCCAACCAACTGAAATCACAGTGCTCGGGGCAGGTCATGCTTTTTAATTTACTCTGCCAATGTCTTTTACTTAGTATATTTAGACCATTTACTTTTAATTATTGATGTGTTAGAGCTTGAGTCTGCTATTTTATTTACTAATTATATTTTTATTTGACCTCTCTGTGTTTTGTGTTTTGTCTTCCTATGGATCACCTGAACAGTTTTTTAAAATTCAATTTTGATTTATCTATAGTAAAATTCCTAAAAGATAATTTCATTGAATATAGAATTCTGGGTTGATATTTATTTTCTTTCAGCATTTGAAAAAATGTGCCATTGCCTCTGGCCACTGTGGTTTCCAAGGAGGAATCTGATGTCATTTGGATTGTTTCCTTCCCCCTTAAAGAAAAAGTGTCATGTCTTTCTCAGTACTGTGAGAGAATCAGTTTGTGCTGTTTGAGTCATCCAGTTTGAGGTGATTTGTTTGAGCACCAGTGTGAAACTGATACAACTAGTGCTGAGTGTAGTCCTAACTGAAGTAAATCTCACCTGGCATTGGGAAGTAGGTTCTCTCATTCCCCACTTTCTAGAGGCAGCAGAGCAGGCTCAAAAACGGTGCTGGCTCCCAACTGCTCGCCTGCCTGCCTTCCTGATTGCCCCTAATCACTTCTGCCTGCCAGCCCAGGGCTACACAACACACAAGTACACACTCATACCAGCTTTGGAAAGACCCTAACATGGCCTGGGAGACCCAACCTGCAGCTCTGCAGGCTCTGGGGGAGGCAGCCAGGCAGCGGCGGACAGCCTTCTCTGCTCCCTCCCAGAGCCAGAAAACATGGCCATGGTGTGTTGTGCTCAAGGCTGGGGCCCTGACTGGCAATGCGACTAAGAGGCCAAGGAGCATTTTATGGCTCAGGAGTCAGTGAGGCCAGGGGCACCTTACCGTCCTCACTGAAGATGGGGGCTGTGCACAGGTAGTGGGTGATGCTGGGGTCTTGCTCAAAGGGACACTCCACTTGTTTCCATGTGATGAACTCTCCAGCCTGCTTGGCCAGCTCCAGAAATTTCTGCCAGGGTCACAGAGACACAGGAAGGTGGCACTCCACTCCCAGGGCCTCGACATTCCCTGGGAGAGCAGGCCAGCCCTGCAAGGCTTTCTCATCACCTCTGAGTGAGCAAGTTGGAACTCGGGGCAATAAATGGCATCGCCAGCATCAGGAAACCTGGGTGTGCATCACAGCTCTTCATCTCCTCTGAGGCAGCAGCCACACTGACACCTGGGCCTCCCCAGCCCCTGGGTCATGGGGACAGGGGGCTTGGGCTATGGCCCTCAGTAGCCAATGCCTCTAGCTAGAAGTGAGCATTACTTTAGTTTCATCCTACTTATTTACTAAAGGCACGATGCACAAAATTTGTGCAAACGTAGGCTTTCCTTCCCCTGGCTGCCGACAATGGCTACCCTCTGGCCAACTTGTGGTGGCCATCTTGTGTCCACATGGGGGCAGGATCTTTGACCACATGGGGGCAGCCATCTTGTGTGTTGGAATGATGGTCAATTTGCATATTATCCTTTGTTAGATAGGATGTGGCTGTTCTTACTTATGGCAAGTTTGTTTATTTAAAGAACTAGAGGCCTGGATCTGGGCCTATTGGGTTAGTCCAGCAGGGGGGAGGGGCTGCAGCGGTTGGTGGGCCAGCCCTTCCCTCTTGTTGAACTCCTGGTTGAACTCTAGGTTAAGGAGACAATTATAGGATATACAAATAAGTTTAAATAAATGTATTTAAATAAAACAAGAAAATTCATTGGCGTAGAATTTTTTAAAGTGAAATTTAAATACATTTATTTAACTAGAAAAAAAATATGTGCTTACTCAAAGAAGCATTTTGAATAAATAGCAACACCAAGTCATGACTGGGTGGGAGTCCCATGCCTGGTCTCCTGTGATCAGCCCTCGGCAGACTCCGCCCCCAAAGATTTCCACCCTGAATCTGGGGCCCTTCAAGCAGCTTGCAGTCTTGCTCTTGCTCATCAGCCTGGTTCTGAAGACCAACTCAAGAAGGCAAAAGAGAGGGTTCCCATACCTGGTGGGTGTTGGGGTAACCTGAAAAGGGACCTCCCAGGTGCCTGGGCCCCTGTGGCCTCTCTCAAGCCCAGCCTCTGCCATGACATCTCCAGCCTGGACTGCCCTGCCTGCTGGACTGGCCCTCCCGGGTCATACTGGCCCTTGGATGACCAAGCCTACTGGGACCCATCACTGGAGGGCACCTGCAGAGCCCTTCCCCAGCTGCCTGGCATATCCTCCTGGGCCCACTGTGCTGCCCAGTGGAAAGTCTGGCTTTACAGGACGAGAGACTGAGGCACAGAGCAGGGGCCAGCCCGGGACCGATGACCCTTGGAGTTGAAGGCTGAGTGGAGCCAGCAACAGGGGGACTGGCCCTCCTGCAGACTGGGGGGTACCACTGCTGCATGGTGTGCTCTGCCTGTCTGACTCAGTGACTGCCTGCTGTCAGCCCCACAACCACAGCTACTTAGAGCCATGTGTGCTGGTGGCTCGAGGGCTAGTAGAGCAGCCTTGCTGGGCTCTGAGGAGCCTCGGGACTGGAGGAGTGTGACCCAGGGATGTCCAGCCTCTTTTGCAGGGTCTCCCTCTGCCTGGAATGTCAGGAGGCCTCCTGGAGGACAGGACACTTGAGCTGACCATGGTGAACATCCCTTGTGCCCATTCTGCCCTCCATCTACTTCCTCCTATTGCCCAGGGCCCCTCCTCTGGGGGCCTTCCCTGGCCCCCTACCCTGTGCCGCCTGTCAGCACCTCGCCAGGTGTCAGCCTGATGCTCTTCAAGGGCCGGAGAGAACTCTCCCTCATGTGTGCTGGGCCAAGGCCTACGGAGTGGGAATCGACCCTGCGGGAGACTCCGTTTCTTATGGAGGATGTGGGTGGGTAGACCCCAGTGCACCTGCCCTGACATTGTGGTGAACTATGGCCTGGCCAGCACTCCTGCTGGACCCTACCTCAAAGTAGGCACGCCCATTGGGGAAGTAGTTGGCATGGCCCTCGTGAAGGAAGTAGATGTCTTTGATGAGCAGGCTGAAGAAGGGAATGACAATCTGGAAGGGACAGGGTAGGTCAGCCCTTGCCAGCACCTCAGCCCGGGACCTCGATGCATCCCCAGGCCACATAGGGTCAGGGAGACTTCCTGGGCACAGCTGGCCTTGGGGCTGCATGGGACCCAGGCTACTCAGTGTGCACCAGGGGGCCAAAGTGGAAACCACAAAGAAAGGGGGTACAGGTCTCTTTCCCTGAGGCCGAACGGTTTCCTCCCGGGCCCCATCAGGCCCCAGCGCTGATTGAGCTCCTACTGTAGATGGTAGCCCTGGAACATTTCCTCCCTTTCCTGCTGGGGGTCGGAACGAGCACTCTGAGCACAGAGTCCATCCATATGGCATGGGGTCATCTTTGGCCTCCTTTTAAATGCATATTTAACAGCTTGTCATTGTCTGTCCTTCTTGATGCTGAAGATCTGAACTCGCTGAGCGATGGTGAGGCCAAGCGCATGGCCGCAGTTGTTGAAGGTGGGGCTGCCGAGGTCAGCCTGCGGGGCCCCTGCCTCATTGCCATGCCGTGCTGCTCTCTCACTGCTCTGCGGAGCCCTAGAGCACCGGGACCCCTGCTTTCAGCTCAGGCCACCCTGGAGAAGCAGCCGCCTCTACCCTGTGTCCTGGTTTAAACTGTGTTCCCCCAAAGGTATGTTGTGTCCCAAATCCTGGTGGATTTTACTTGGGGCTATTCTTTTAGAATGAAATCAAGTTACGATGAGGTCACACTGGCTATGTGGGTTCTAATCCAGTGACTGATGTCCTATGGCCGTGTGGAGGCAGAGGCAGAGATGGGAGCAATGTGGCCACTAGCCAAGGAGCTCCCGAGGCCACTGAAGCTGGAAGGATCCCTGGAGCCTCCGGAGGGAGGCAGCCCTGGCGCCCTGCGTATGGGTGCAGCTCTGCACGAGGACATGCTTCTGTCCTAAGAGCCAGCTGGTGTGCACAGCCCCAGGATCTGTCCTCGGGTCCAGAGCTGGGCACATGCTGCCAAGCTAGCCCAGCACCCTGGAGATCAGACACCAGGCCTGGATGTTTCTGTTTCATGGACGTGAGCCCCCTTCTACCTCCGCCTCATTCAAGTCAACTAAGGCTTTCAGGTGCGGGCCTGGGCGCTGACCACTCTGGATAGCACAGAGCATGGATGGCTCAGCTGAGCAGGGCAGATGGGGAAACCGAGGCCCGTGGAGTGGCAGGTCCTGGCCCAAAGTCACGAGCTAGTGACCACCAAGGCCAGGACCAGAGACAGAGTTAGCAGGAAGACCGGGGACCAGGCGTCTCCTGGCCTGCAGAACTTGCAGTGCAAAGACTGCAGCCAGGGGGGACCGGCGCCCTGGATTCTTCTCAGTCCCACAGCACTTGCCCCGGTTGTGGTTTTGCTGTGCCTGTGGCAGAGCTCAGAGAAGGGAGGCGTGTCCGACACATTCAGGCCTGGTCTCAGCAGGAGAGTCTCAGGAACAACCACAGAGTGAGGAAGGTCTTGTGAGCCCTGCCTTGCTTCAGTCCCCATCTGTGCTCCCAACAGCTCTCCACTCATAGCCCTGTCACAGGAGCAAGTGCATGCCGCACTGCTGAACCCAGCCCAGCCGGGAGGTCACTCGGAGATGCCTCTGTAGAGAGGGCCTGTGACAGAGACAGGGTAGGGGTGAAGCGGGGGAGAGGGCAGGTAGAAGAGGGAGCAGGATCACCCATCCAGAGAGGATGACCCCAGAGGTGTGACTGCAGCTCCATAAGGAAGCTCTTCTGATCAGCCAGAGCTGCTGGGGGTGGGCGGATCTGTCTGGGAAGGCGGCGAGTTCCCGTACTGAAGACGGGACAGCATGTCTCTTACACAAGCTATAGAAGTGCAAGGGTCCTCTGATGCAGCCCACCTGGACCAAGGTGGTCTAGAGCAGGCAGGAGCCTAGAAGACCAGGCAAGCCTCTGACCTACCTGCTCCTGCTGCTGTGGGCAGACAGGGAGTGGTGGGCGGTCCCTCACAGGGCTGTCCTGTAGTTGCAGAAATTCCCGGTTGGATCCATCTGGTGCTGGAAGGAGACAGGGACGCAGCTGGGCACTGTCCCTGGGGAAGGCCGGCCTCACCTGGCTGCCAACAACCGTGCTTATCTCTAGGATGAACAGCTTGGCTGTCTTCACTTTGTTCCAGGTCTTCTTCAGCCTGGACGCAGGGCTCATGTTCATGCCAGCTGCAGAGGGAGACGGAACTGGGGAGGCTTGCCCCGGGCTGCAGTCCCATCACTGCCCTGGAGGAATTTCTGTGTGGGCCCTCTGCCCAGCCTCTGAGGCTGCAGGATGACCTGGGCTGAGGTCTGCAGCAGCCTCGGCTGCCGGGCAGCAGGTAGATGTTGTGTTGGGATGACCTGGCTTCTGCCTGTGCAGGCCCCATCCCAGTCTTTCGCACACTGGCCCCACACGGCGCCAGGGCCAGCTTTGGGCCCTGCTCTCCCTGGATCTGGAGACATACGGCCACACCCTCACCAAGCACCCTGAGGAGGCCGAACCCACTTCAAAGCTGGCACCCTTCTTGGATCTCTGGGGTGGGAATGCGGGCCCAGCGGGCACTTGCTCTCTGCTCAGAGGAGAGTCCTGGCTTGAAGCCCACAGGCCTGGGTGCCTATGCCCGCCTGCCTGGGGCTGGACTCAGGCCAGCTACTCACAGATGATGCCATGTGGAAGCTGAAGTTGCCAATGTTGAAGCACTCGCGGGCCACGTCGATGAAGAACTGATCACCTGGGCCCTCTGCTTCTTCCTGGACAGCTGGGGACAGCACCTGGCCTCAGCAACGAGAGGTCCCCGTCCTACCTTGACCACACACTCTGCCCACCAGCCAGACCCTCCTGATGGCTGGGATATGTGATCTGGGCCATCTGCAGCTTTGGGCTCAGGGCTCTGAGCATGCCCAGAGTAGCACCGCGCAGGCCCACTGCTGGCAAGGGCTTGCGGGGGCCACTTCCAGCAAGAGAGGCCCTTTCTTTCTGGGCCAGCGCCACACCCCTCTAGAAGCAGAAAGCTCGCCCACTCCTTCTCCTTCCTCCCAGCATCAGGACCACACCTGACCCCTGATGCTGACTCCATTCAGGTAAACCTGCTGCCCGCTGCCAGGGACACTCCAGGCCCCACCTGTGCTCTTCTCACCTGAGAAAAGGTAAAACTGGCCTGAGCAGTGTGCTGTGTGTCTGCAGAGATGTGCCACCAGAACCCGTCAGGCAGCCCTGCCTCTGGGCCTGCCCTGTCCCTCCAGGGAGCAGGTGACTGTGCTGGTGGCCGAGCAAGGCAGGCCTTGGGACAGGAAACTCATACCAGAGGTGTCACAGGCCATCGTTTCTTTCTGGCCAGACCTCTTCCTTTTCTCGTGCCACAGGCATTCACTCCCGTGAGCCCCCTGCACCCCATGCTCTGTCACAGCATCTGATTCTGGAGAGCCCAGCAGGAGACATGGGCTGCCTGCAGTCCTTCCCTATGACAAATGACCCGGCCTCTCTTGATGAGGGATGGCCTGAGGGAGGCCTCTGCTGTGAGGAAGAGCAGGCCTGGCTGGCTGGATGCTTCTTGCTGACATGTATGTCGGTTCATACCGGCCAGGTCTTCCTACTTTCCTGGAGAAGCCAGACTGGACTTGAAATGTGCAGTCTCCTAGCTCCTAAAGGTTGGGCCATTTCTACCTCTAAATCTGAGAGAGCCAAACACAACACGTGCCCAGCAGACAGGCACCATGCAAGCCATCAGCCTCTGACACCCTCTGCTAGAGGCTGATAGGTTCGTGCTGGCTCTGCTCAGAGGGGAAATGTCACTGCAGGCAAGCCAGGTGACAGCTGGAATCCCAGAGGGTGCCCAGTCTGGCCGGGCTTGGGGACAGATGACTCAAGAAGCCCTCTGATTCCTCCCAGGGAGCTCCTCCCGCCTGCTCATGTCCTGGGTTCTATGGACCATGCAGACCCCAGTGGCCACGAGGCAGCACAATCTGTTGAACCATCTCCTGTAAGCCTCCATGTTCTCGGTATCCTCATCAAAGCAGGGCTAGGAGAGATGAAAGGCCTACATTCAGTATTCTTGTCAATGATTTTCGGAATATGAGGTCAGTTCACGATCATGATAGACAATGTGGAAAATGTCGAAACCTCAAAACCATCCACCAACACCAATCATCTGATGCTCATCTTCTAGTCTTTTTACTATCTACGTAGAGATGTAATGTAATATGATATATATGGCTATGATATGTAATACTTGATCCTCATCATTCACAGATTCTGTGTTTGTGACTCTACCTACTCCCTAAAAATGTATTTGTAACCCCCAAAATAATGCCTCACTTTCCCTCTCACTCATGGATGTGTGCAGAGTGGCAAAATGTTGGAGTCACCCAACACATGCTGAGGTGAAGCGAAATGATGCTTAACCTTCTTGCTTCAGCTACCATGCTGACATGTGTCCTTCCTGCCATCTAGCGGGTGTCATGGGGACTTCATGCTTCCTGTGCCCAGCGTAGTGCTGCGGGGCTGTCCTGGGTTCCTAAGCAGAAAGCATGTGGTGCCCGAAGGGAAGGTAGGCTTGAGATGAGCTTTCAGGCATGAGTCATAGTGCTGTTGGCAATGAGTTCAATGTCATTGAATGAACAATATTTATTAAAGAAGATGTCTTTAAACAGAAATGCATATAAAATAAGGCTCTTGGTTGATTGGTTGATGAAAATGTTGGGATGAGAGGCTCGCAAGGAACCTAAGCCTGCATTTCCCTTGGGAGCAATGGGTGTTTGCTGGTGCAGAGTTCCCGACAAGCTTGTAGGACATAACTACCATGAATAATGAAAATCGACTGTATCTTCCTTCTGCTATGTAACTAAATATATCTCCATATTTTTCCGTGTGAACTTTTCATGTACCATACAATATCCTTTGGAAATTTTTCAATTGATGCAGAACATTCCACTGTATAAATACACCACCATTTAAAAAATTAAACTTAAAAATACAAGTTAAAATTGAGAGGTGACTTTCAATAAATACTGGGGAGGAGGGAAAAGGGGACTATCCAAGCAAAGTGAAGAGAGAAGACAAACAGGAACAGGAAAGGTACAGGAGGCCACCGGAGAGACGTGAGCAGACACAGACCCACTCTCAGCAGTAATCACCATTACTACAATGCAAAACCCAGGTGCGTGCTAGTTGCAAGAGACACACCCCAAACCTAAGGAGATAAGTAAAAAAGTAGAAAAATACATACGATAAACACCACATCGATGTGTTGATATTAGGCAAAACAGACTCCAAGATGAAAAGCGTTGGAAGAGACTAACGGGTAGTTGTTTAATGATAAAAGGTTCAAGTTATCGAGAACATGTCACAAGTCTAAACTTGTCTGCACTTAACAACACAGCTTAAAAATACAAAGGCAAGAAAAAATTGGGTAAAAAATTGAAAAGATAGAGAAAATTGAGAATAATTTCGTCTACAAATGTGAAAACTTGGGAGGAATGGTCAAATTCCTGGAAAAATATACATTACAAAAAGTAAAGAAAAGGACATACCGATGGCCATTAGATATATGAAAAGATGCTCAATATCACTAATCCTCAGAGAGATGCAAATGAAAACCGCAACGAGATTGCCTCACACCTGTCAAAATGGCTACCACCAAGAAATCTACAAACAACAAATGTTGAAAAGGATGTGGAGAAGAGGGAACCCTTGTGCTCTGTTGTTGGGATGCAGACTGGGAAACAGAATGGAGTCTCCTCAAAATATTAAAATTGGGACTGCCTTATGACCCAGCAATTCTACTTCTGGGAATATACCTGAAGAAACTCACCAAAAACCATAAAAAGAAAAAGTTTAGTAAATTTCACTCAGCTAAAGTTAAGAACACACACCAATCAAAAGACATAATAATGAAAATGAAAACCAAAGCCACAACTAGGAGAGGAAAATTTCAGTACATCTAGTTGACAAAGGATAATTATCTAACACAAAAACTCATAAAAATGCTTAAGAAAAAGACGAATCCCCAGTAGAAAACTAGATGGAAGTGAGGGATAAGCATTTCACAGGAGAGAAAACGAGAATGTCCAAAACCCATGAAAAGACGGTCCACTTAACAGTTAGACAAAAATTAAGGAATCTGACCATTTCAGGTATCAATCAGTGAGGATGCAGAGCAAGAGGAACTCCCTGTGGCAGGGTGAATGGGCACAGCTGCATCTGGCATCATCCTGGAAGGCTGATCATGTGCCCACCCTGTGAGGGAGGCAGTCTTTCTCTCCTAGGTATATCCTAGGGCAACAGTTCTCAGAGTGTTGTGGGTTCACAAAGGCAAAACCATTTTCATATTTATACAATGTTACTGCCTTCTCACGGAGACATCAGTGGTGTGGTAGAGAATGATGGGGAAAATTGCTGCACCCTAGTCTGGATGGAGCGGCCATTGTGTTCTGTTAAGCAGCAAGTGTGACTTAAGAATGTCCTCGAGGAGACAAACTTTTCAATTTTATGAAATTTTTTCAATTTTATGAAATTTTGGCCTTATGAAGTCCCTGCCCTCCGGAAGTCTGGTAGTGGTCTTAGGAAAAACCCTGTGCGGCTGACCTGTGAGCCCACACCTTTCTCAGGGGACAGTTCTTACTTCAAAGCAGGCCTGACTCTACGTGGTTATTCAGACATCAGTATTTGGCTGAGATTGTCTTGAAAATGAACAAATTGAACCTGTCCCTTCTGAGAACAAATGATAATATGTGTTGCCAATGATAAAGTTCAAGTTTTCAATAGGAAATTGGGAACTTGTAAAACACGTGTCTACCTCTGGGAACTCGACAGCTTCCCATGGGTAAGGACTTTTTTATTTTTAACTAGAGGCCCAGTGCACAAAATTTGTGCAAGAGAGGTCCTTCCTTCCCCTGACTACGGGCACTGGCTTCCCTCTGGCACCCAGGACCCGGGCTTCCCCCCAGATGCCAGCAGGCACCTAGGACCAGGGCTTCACTCGGACCGCCAGCAGGTACCTGGGACCCAGGATTCCTTTGCAGCCCCAGCTTCGTCTGGAAGTTCATCCAGGACATCTGGAAGGACATTCAGTCTAATTAGCATATTATGCTTTTATTATAATAGATGAGACCAGTAAGTGTTATTAATAAATATGATTTTAAAATCTGGTATAATAAAATGTGCCAACGTTTGGAGGATTGGCTTGATTCAGTGGAGCCATATTGTCCAAATGACCAAGGTATAATGTTACAAAATCACGCATCACTAATCACATGGGCAAAGGGAGCTACTCAAGATGCAAGATGGCCCAATGGATTTAATGTAATAGAGCTCAGAAAGTCCACTGATGTATTTTCATAATGCACATTGCAGTTAATCTTTAAAAACTATGGCAAGTGTAGCATCAAAGAACATTCCCAATTATCTCAAACTAGAAGTCTAGTGCACAAAATTTGGGTCCCTAGGCCTGCCTGGTGATCAGGGCCAATCGGGACTTTCTGGCTGCCAGCCAGGGCCTTCCTTCCTCCAACTGCCCTCTAGTGGCTGGGGCTTGCTTTTTTCTGTGCCACCCCCTAGTGGTCAGTGCACATCATAATGAGTGGTTGAACTCCCAGTCAGTCGAACTCCCCAGGGGACAATTTGCATATTATCCTTTTATTATATAGGATGATTGTAAAATACCGCTCCTCTTTCCAACTATATACTTTTTGGAGGTTAGATTTTCCACCAATAATGTTAAGAGATTGAATGCAGAATCAGATAAGAGAATTCAGCTGTCTTCTAAATCAGTCATTAAGGAGATTTGTAAAAATACAGTAAAACAATGTCACTCTTTTTTCTTTATTTTGGAAAAGTAAAAAAAAATATATTTTTTATTTTGGAAAATATAGTTATGTATATACTGGGTTATGTATATATAGTGGGTTATTATGAATAAATGAATAAGTTAAAAATTATCCATATTAATAGCTGATATGATGGCCATTTTAATGATAAATATCAGTACAGAAAAATCAACATAACCAGAAGTTCTTTGGGATCCTCCATAATATTTTAAAGTGGAAAGTTGTCCTAGACCAAAACATTTGCAAACTGATGGCCTAGGAAAATGTGCACCCCTGTGTACCAGGAACATGCAAGAATGTTCACAGCAGCAATATCTATAATGGCAAGAGGCCAGAAACAACACAAATTTCATCTACTATAGAGTGGGTAAATAAATGTCACATGTAATCTTGATGTACTTCACAATAAAAAAAAAACGCTTGAAAATGGCCAAATAATGCTTGAGAAACAAAAAGCCAGCAGAGTGGCCAAGTCTGCTTCCCCCTCCCTGTCCCTCTCTCCCTCCCCCCCGCCACCTCGATTCCCTGCAGTGACAGTCTTCATAGAGATGTCCCCACAGGTTTGCTTGTGCAAGTGGCTACATATCACACACCCTCCCGTTTGTTGTTGCTACAAATGGCCACATACTCCTTGTCCATACTTACAGGTGCTTTTATTCTTTTTAACAATTGCATAACATACATAGAATGAATGATGTACTAAAATTTTAAATCCAGTCTCTATGGATGATAAGGTAGGTTGCTTCCAACCTTTGGACATAATAAACACGGTTTATCTCAAATCTTTGTGTGTGCCTCTATGTGTATGTACATGGGTGTGTATATCTGGTGGATAAATTATTAGGTGTGGAAAGTTGGGGTCCAGGGTGTACATTTTAAGTGTTGATGCTATTACCACACTGACCTCCAAAGTGGCTGTGCCAATTTTTTCCACCAACTGTGTGTGAGTGTGTTCCTTCCCTACACAGGTACAGACAGTGCTTACCTCTGCTAATCTGATCAGTGAAATGCAATATTGCGTATTTAATGTGCACTTCTTTTATCAGGTGCTGGGCAGAAAAAATGCTCTTTCCAGTTCTAATTTCATTTGACCCCGTGGATAAGCACTAGGCCTCCTGCTGGTTGGGCTCTGAAAGGGGAGGGGCAGGCTCTGAAATCTGTGTATGGACCTCATTCTGGGCACTTGGCCCAAGGACCACTACACCCTCAGAGGGAAGCTTCCCTGGGCAGCGGGCACCAGCCTGCACTTCTCAGAGTGACCGCTGGAGGGAACCCTCGTCCACCGAGACGCACCCAGTTGGGGTGGCCTGTCCTGGATCCCTAGGAAGCTAATCCAGCTGATGTTAAGGGAATCGTGCCTCCCACCCCTCTCCCCTTCGACAGTGGGTCACTGCAGGGACAGCCCGTGCAAGGGCCTTCTACCTTTGTGCTGGCCAGAGGGTCCTTGTTTACAAAAGCCTGAACAAATTCCTCAGGCCCGATGTGTTGCAGCCGTACTTGCACTGGGAGAAAAGTATGCCTGCTGGAGGCCTGGCATGGTGCTCCCTCCATCTCCTTGTCTCCAGCCTACCCCAGGAGGGTCTCTGGGCACCCATCCTTCTCAGGAGGGCTCTGCAACCCCGTTCTGTGTGGTCACAGAGCCCAGCAGAGTTCCTTTCCTATGCCCAGGGCTGCCTCTGATCGTGGGCCCCTGGGCAAAGGTCCCTGGGAGTGCCCATGGGATGTGATACCCCGGAAACCAGTCTGGAATCGGGGGACTGATGACCTGCTCCCTCCAGGAGAGGCCTGGTGGTTGAGAGTTTGGGTCAGAATTGGGTCCTGGCTCTGACCCTCCTGGCATATCACAGCCCCCTTGTTTGTGAAAAGGGAATAATAATAGCACCGCCTGGCAGGTGAGGGAAGATGAGAGTGCATGTCGCATTGAGTACAGTGCATGGAAAACAGCAAGGACACCCCCCACCCCCCGTCCCTCTCCCTGGAGAGACCCCTTGGCTGCAGCATCTTCCAGGATCCCGTGTGCTGAAAGTTGGCTGAGGCATCCTTCCCGAGGAAGGGCCTGGGCTCCTCTGGAAAGCTAGGGGTGGGTGCAGTTAGTTCTGGGTGGGGAGGCTGAGGCCCAGGTGGAAAAGGCACTAGTTTGTGCGAGGATCACACAGCAGGTGGTGTCAGACCCAGGATTTGAATCCAGTTCTGTCCCAGGCCGGGACTCGCCTACCTGCCAGGGTCAGAGTTGGGCAGGGCTGGAGTTTTGCCCTCTGTTCTCACCCCGGGTTGCTGAGAACTGCTCCAGGCTCTGGCCCTGCCCCAACAGACTCAGGGCTTGAGTTATGCTGAGACAGGGCCTGGGCCGGAGAGGGGACGAGGGGTGGCCAGTGGCTCTCAATTGGTCCCGCTCTGGGTCTAGGCTGAGGTGGCACGGGCTTTCTCGCCAGCTCCATGTGGGTCAGCTGTTGGGCTAGCCTGTAGGGGTCGCTGCAGATGCTGAGGATCTCCCTGTAGATAGAAGCCGGTGGCTGGGTCCTGTAGGAGATGGGCCTGTGGGCACCCAACAGGCTTTCCGGCTCTGGGCCCAGAGCTGCCAGCTTCTGGTGCAGAGCCTGAGGGACCTGGTGCAGCCTCAGTCTGAATGCCTGTGGGTGGGGAGGGTCAGACCCGGGCACGCCCCTCCCCGTCTCTAAGGTCTGAGGCAGGCGCCCTGGCTGGCGAGGAGCAGCTGTTCCTAGGTGTGCCCTGCCGCTGCCTCATCCTAAAGCAGGCCCCCGGGCAGGCTGGGGCCAGAGTCAAGGCCAGTGGGAAAGAAGGCTGCAGGGTTACCAGTGGGAGCTGAGAAAAGCAAACCACAGGGAGGGTGATGGGGTCCAATGCTGCCCCAGCTGCCTGGGCAGGTGGGCTGGGCAGTGCCAGGGAGCAGAGGAAGGAAGGGAGGAGGCGGGAGGTGTGGAATGGACCCTGACCCGGCAGCTGGCCGTTTCTTCAGCTTAGTCTTCAGAGCCAGGCTAGCTATGGGCGCACACTGGGCAGTTGACACCAGTTACTGTTTGGATAGAGTCCCTCACCAGGTAGCTGGGGACAGGTTCCTCTTTGCACCACCCTGAGCCAGTGCAGGGGCACCCCCCCTCTTTCCCAAGGGCAAACTGATAATTCCCCCTCAGACCCTATGTTCAAGGAAGGTGCCATCAACTGGCTGGGTTTACTTAGCAGATGTTCACACATTCCCAAGGGCGTGGTCAGTAACCCACAAAAAAGAGTCCCTAGCCTGTCCGCACACAGCCCCCCAGGGGACTCGACCCTCCATATGCCAAGATGCTGACAGGGAAGGTGTCAGGCGCCAGGGCCTGGTCTCTGGGTAGCACCCAGGTGTTGGGCAGGCAGGTGTGTGCATGGGCACGGCCTGGCCCAGAGGCCTGGGAAGGTAATGGTGGTAAATTGTGGGCACTGCCAGGTAATGTCACATCAAGTGGTTTAGTCATGCTCCTGTGACACACACACCCAGTGGGCACCTGCTTGCCTGGCCGCGCATGCTGGGGGCCCGGACAGCTCCAGGCTCTGGGGGGTTCAGGAGGGCCGCCGAGGTCCCGCATTGGTGGTGCTGGGGCTCTGGCGACAGGTGTCTGCTAGCCTCTGATGGAAGTGCCTCTGTGCGAAGTGGCCACAGGTACCTGTGGCAGGGTCCCCGGGGACACAGGAAACAGGGCAGGAGACTGCCTAACCTGAACCCGAAGCCTCACTCCCAGAGCCCTGGGGCAGGCCCAGAGGCACCCTCTGGCTAGCAGGACCACGTGTGGCTAAGCTGCTGTCTGACTGGTCTTTGTTGCACGAGGAAGGAACAGTCTCTTTCAGCTCTGCTGTACCCCAGAGTGGTCAGTGTACTGCCTCCCAGGCCTTCATTGAGTGCCGGGAGATGTGCGTGTGTCAGCCGTGGCCAGCTTGGGTGACAGTCCCTGGCCTGTGAGTCCTGACACCTCCCTTGGCCCCATCTCTCTCCCATGTCTCTGGGGCAACTACCACCGGCCTTTGAGTACCCTCACTCGCCCACTCCCCCCCCCCCCCGGCTCCATGCTGTCAACCAGTGGGCCAGCTCCTGCTGTCACCCCGGGCTCCCTCTGAAAGCCAGGGGCCCTTTCTCCACTCCAGTGTCCCCTTGGGATGTTTGCTCGTCTGTTGGTCTCATGACTGGATGCGGGCTCCTCCTGTCTCCCTCTCGTCCTCCGTCCTTCGTTTCTGGGTAGCTGGTTCCCGTCTAGTGTCACTGAGTGTTGATGTGATTACCTGAGCAGCTTCTCTTCTGATCGCCAGAGCCACATGACCCAGGGCCACCTCCACCCAACATGAGCGAGTGTCCCTCCAGGCTGTCACCACCCCTTGATCTGGCATCTCCCCTCTCCACGCTCCACCTTCCTCCATGGTCTCCATGGTCCAGGCTCTGGTCCCCTCCCTGGTGGCTGCGGCGGCCTCCTCAGTGGCCCTGGCATTGGCGCCAGCCTCTCTCCACACCACTCTGCCGCCAACGTCTGCTCAAAATGCCATCTAACCCTACCCCTCCCTCCTCACAGCGTTGCTACACTTTCACGAGGACAAAAGCCCTGCAGTCTTGGAGGCCTGAGGTCTGCCCTGGCCTCACTCAGTGGCCTCCATGTAGCCCTCAGTCCCCTTGCTTGTGCTAAAGACACAGGCACTCCTATCCCCTTACCCTCCCCACACCTCCCCTTGCTGCCACAGGGCCTGGGCATCTTCTCCCTCTGGGCACACCCTCTGGCTGAGGGGCATCAGTGCCCCTCCTCACAACCCTTGCCCGCGCCCCCCTGGGGACTGTCCTCCCCTGGCCGCTCTTCTCACTGCTCCTGCACATCACACTGGCTACGTTGCTCGGCCCTAGCATGAAGGGCTGCGCCTGGCTCGCTGGAGGGGCCCACATACCTTTGCTGATGGAAGAACATGGCCTTCGCGTGCCTCTAGGCAACCGGCTTCTCCAGAGTGGACCACGGAGCCCTCCTGGAGCCAAGGGCACAGCAACTTGTGCCTGTGGTTTGGTAGCCCATGCTTACCCACGTGCAGAAAATTCAGCAGGAACTGCTTCTGCTGAGCCACCTTCATTCTAAGCAGTCACCACTTCCTATGTGCCTGTTCACGGAAGGCTTGAACCAGTAAAGCTACTGGTTCTCTCTTCCAGATCTTCAGCGCCCCCTCTGAATGTGAGAACGGACTACCCTTCTCTGTGACCTCCTTTCTTTTTGTTGCCAACTTTATGCCCTGCAGATGGAGGCGAGGAGAACCCTGAGGGACATCTGGCTCCACAAAAAACCCACCTGGCAATGGCAAGTGCTCAGCACAGACAGCACCCTTTCCCCCTCCCTTCCAGCTTGCTGGCAGGCCTGGGTCTATCTTCTCTATCCATGTCCACAGAGCCACCTGCTCCAGGCACACAGTCGGGGACAAGGGCAGAGGTCATCTGAGGGTGTGGTCAGCCCCAGCTCCCCAGGGCTGCCTCTGAGTTCTCCTGAACAGTGTGTTCTGTGGTCAGAGCCCCAGTCTCTGGCCTCTATTCTCTGAACTTCTTGAAAACCTCCCCCTGATTCATCCCAGGGCCAATGACCAGTGGGCTATCCATCCCACGGCGTCCCCAGGCAGTTTGTTCTCCATGTCAGCTTTCCGCCACCTGCACCCTCGAGGGAGTGGCAGGAGGGCAGCAGGCTCAGTCAGCCAGCAGTCAGCAGTTGGCTGAGCTGGTGGGAACATAAGGCCAGCTGCCTTGCACAGGCCCGTGGGTGTGCCAAGGCACTACTGGGCTCTCTCCCTTCTCAGGACTTTTGGGATCCTCCAGCCTCTCTCACCTTTGGCATTGGCCTCCTTGAGTCCAGGTGCTGAGTACACAGAAGTTCATGGCTACTGTTCTCTATGTTTTTATGTTTGAAATGTTCTATAAGGAAAGTTTCATGAAGTTAAAAATAATCTCCATATGCCTGAATTTTGGATAGAGTTTTTTTCTCATCAGAGTTCACATTTACCAAGTGCTGAAATAGAAGTGCACGCGACATCAGGGGCTTTGCCTCAAAGCTGTGTGGTGGGCACAGTTACCATCCTCGTTCTACTGATGAAGCACTGAAGCTCAGAGAGGGGAGGTGTCTTGCTGAGATCACACAGCTGTGGTTCCCAAGCTTCTGTCTGGGCTCAGGTGGTCTGACCTAGATCCCTTCCCTGCTTCCTAATGGCTCTTCCC
The DNA here is from genome assembly GCA_011751065.1 of Lasiurus cinereus. Lineage (NCBI taxonomy): Eukaryota > Metazoa > Chordata > Mammalia > Chiroptera > Vespertilionidae > Lasiurus > Lasiurus cinereus. The sequence goes on along the minus strand of JAAGEH010000289.1, from coordinate 3,234,186 downwards.
CATCAAGGAAGGAGTGGAGTGCACCTGCTCCCTGCTGAAATGAGCCCCTGCCCATTCTGGGGGCTGGGGAGGTCAGCCCAAAGTCCACCTGCAGCAACCAGGGTAGGGGAGCCAGCATGGAGAAGCCCTTCCCCTGGAGAGAGAGCGTACTGTGGAATGGACCACCTGGGGTCATGAAGACCCTTGGGAGCCTTGGCCGGGACCTGTGTGTGTTTGAGGGGATGGGGGCTGGGGAACCCTGGTTCCAGCTCACACCACTCAGCACACTTAATTGTATCCCAAGGGAAGGGTTGGAAAATGTCCTGAATGAACTATTTCTGCTCCCCAAACCCAAACTGGTGGATATCTGCTCTCAACAGCCCATTCATAGGTCTTAGTTGTACCTTACTTCTTCCCACGGGGTGTGAGAAAAAATTTCTCAGCACAATGCTGGCAGGTTCTCAGGAGCAGGGAGGAGTGCTTTGTGAGGAGGCATGGCTTCTCAAGGCAACCAGCCCAGGACATCCTCCCATCCCCACCACTAGGACCAAATGGCAGGGCTTGCCTGGTGAGGGAAGATAGTCATGTTTTGTCAATGGCTTAGACCTCATCTCTGCTGAAGGCCTCTGGGGGGAGGGAGAAGAAGCAAGAGACTGAGTTCTCATCCTTTCATGTACCCTCTATTCCTTGCATCCATCCATCCACCCCTGCACCCATCTCTTTTCCACAATCTGCTATTGTCCACTGCCCTTTTTATACGGTTACCCACCCATACATCCACGAACTCACTCATCTCTCCACCCCCCACAACATCCCCACACCACACATACCCACTCACCTTCCCATCCACACACCCTCCCAGCCATCTATCCATACCCACAATATTCCCACACCACACATACCCATTCACCTACCCATCCACACATCCTCCCACCCGCAACCTAGTCATCAATCTTCCCATGTCCACTCACCCCATAAATCCGCCTGTGTATCCAACTACCCAAACATCTCCCTTCCCCTCCACCCACCCATTAGAGTAGCATCTATTTATCCATCCAGTCAGCCAGCATCTCCTCTCCCTGCTTCTACTCCTGCCCCACCTGACCAATCCAATCATTGGGCATCCCTGGCCCTGTTTCCTGCTGCATCCTAACCAAGCATCTCGACTCCCAGATGGAGCAGGGGGTGCAGAGGAGATCACCTTCATCTCACCAAGTGCTTAAACAGCCAAGTCACTTGCCTGCTAGGTGAAGTGACCCCAGGGCAAAGTTTCCCCCTCTGAGCTAACCTTGGGCCTGTGGCTCCCCATGCCCAGTGGCCTTAGCGATTTTCCTTTGCTTCACATGCAGTTGCCTCTGCTATGCCCAGACCCACCTTGGGGCACAGCGCTAGCTACCAGCTTGCCATGGTCAGTCTCCTCCCAGGGCAACTGATGTGCACTAACCCTGACGTTCTCTCCTTCCAGGTAAGACAATGCCAGTGTGGTCCACAGAGCCTGAAGGTGCTTGGACCTCCCCCTTCCCTCCCTCGTCCCCGAACACAAGTTCCCCACACCACACATACCCATTTACCTACCCATCCACACATCCTCCCATCCGTCTATCCATCCAGCCCCACCTGCCACTCTGTCCTTGTATCCTCAGCACAATCCTGCAGGATTTCTGTCCTGTTACCATAGAAAAGTGAGGCTTGGAGACTTTGAATGCCTTTCCCAGAGTAACTCAGCTGGGAGCGCTGGGCGGGGCAAGGTGGCAGAGGCACCTGAGGGCCAGTATAGTGGCTGCCTCCAGGACCCTGGGGTGCAAGGATGGCTCAGACTCTGAGGTCTGGTTGGAGCCACAGGAGCCTCCTCTCCTTCTCTCCCATTCGCCCCCTCCTGCAGGACATACTATTTCCAGGATAACACAACAGCCCATGGCTGTTACTCCCACTATTGCTGTTAGCTTGTCCGGCAGGGCCTGGTCCAGGGGGACTGATTGCCCCCCGGGTCCTAGTGTGGCACAGGTACAGGACGGGGAGGCCTGTGGCCTGAGGCCCAGGGGGCCCTGCCAGGCTGGTCTACCGCTGGCGGGCCAACGGCCTGACCACCAACCACAGAGCTGAGGGTCTCCCCTCGCCTGCCGTGGGTGACAATGATGAGAGCAAGGCAGGAGAGGGACAGGATGGAGGCCTGGATTCTTTGCCAACTCCGCAGGGCCTGTCGGGGCGGAGCGGGGCTAATACTCGGGGACTGAGCGAGAAGGGGGGTGGGGGAGCAGGCTCCGGGCAGTAGGGGTGCCGGCAGGGGCAGGGTTCCTGGCTCGCCCACCTTGTCACAGTGAGCAAGGTGGCCCGCCATGTCCTTCACGAGGCGATGGTCAACTCTGCCTGGAAGTCCTGCGGGAAGGTCTCTGTCCACTCGGCCAGCAGCTGGAGCAGTTTGGGGCCAAACTTTTGGACTCGGGCCTGCAAGGCACGGCGCAGGGCGCCCACACCGGGTAAGGGGTGCTGGACCCGCTGGGCCACTGCCTCAGCCACTCGGCCTGATGGGCTTTCTGGGCTCAGCCTGGCTGCCCAGGGGGTCCCAACGCTTTTCCCGGAGAGGTGGGGGCAGTGGGCTGACCCCAGAGGAAAAGGGGTACGCACTTGTGCGGTGAGTCATGTGTTTTGCCAGGCATGCATCCCCCTTTTTGTGTGACACATCTGAGTTGTCTTTGGGGTCTCCCTGTTCCCCTTCCCACTCAGTGGGGTTCACACTGTTAATCCCCCCAGTAGTGGGTGCAGATCAGTGCTGGCCAATCAGGGCATGGCACCCCTCATCCTGCACAGCGGTTGCTTCACAGGTGGTTATGTGCCCCAGGCTAAGCCAATGAGATCAGGACGTCCAATGAGATCAGGACGTTCACGGGGCGCGTTCACGGGGTGCGTTCACGGGGTGCCATGGAAAAGCCTGGAGCACAGGGAGCAGGTAGGACCTGCCTGAGCAGGAGTGAGCTGGCTGGGAAGCACGGAAGGATGGTGCTTAAAGGAGGCCATGTGAACCTCTGGGGCCAGTGGGACTGGGACTTTGCATTTACAGGAGCCAGTGAAGGCCTTTGCCTTAGGCCATTTGTAGTTGGGTTTCCACTGCAGCCGCAGGCTTCACTGACACCTGCATGAACAGACACAGGCAGAGTGGCCAGGGAGGGAGCCCCAGGGAAGGCTGCCCACAGAGGAATGGAGGGCGAGAGGAGAGTGCTAGGGGCCGGAAACCCTGTAGAGACCTCAGGGCCGTCCTATTGACAGGCTCTGGGGCCAGGTCTGGACTTGGTGTGAGTTCAAGACTGCAAAGTAGTCCCCTGGGTGGTAGGTGCCAAGCCTTCCTTCTGGCTCTGGACCTCAGGCAAGTCGCAAACCTCCTGTGGGCTCTTCAGGGGAATGGGAACAATGGCTGCCTCCCCAAGAGCTGATGCAGGAGGGCCTGCCAGGGCAGTGACAGTACAACCAGAGGCCCTCACCTTGTCCAGCCCTGGGTTCATTCTGCTGCCCACTACCCACCTCGAGGTAGTAGTCAGCTGTGGGCACTGGGTGCTGGATCAGGATATCCAGGAAGGCTGAGGAAGAGGCTCTGCCCAGGACAGGCTGCTGGGCCTGCTCATTGTCCATGGGCTCAGTACAGGCTGGGCTAGGGTTGCCAGGGATGACCGTGTCCAAGGCACACAATGTCTGGGGCATGCCCACCTGGGGCCAGTGATCATTTCCTGGGAGGACTGCCAGGGACCTCCAGCCCACAGTACAGCATCACCCGGAAGCCAGTTCTTCCCACCCTCACCCAAGCAATGTAGGGACTGCCATCCCCAGTGAGGGGTGTTTGTGACAAGCCCCAGGCAATCAGCAGATCCCTCACCCCTAGCCACAAAGATGGGACCAGGCGTGAGTCTGATCTAAACTGGGGCCACAGGTGCAACCCCAGAATTCTGTGGCACTTGGGAGTTCTTTGGCCCTGCATCCCTGAGCTAGTGGAATGTCACTGTTGGAATCATCCTACCCCCACAAAGGACCAGGAAAGTGAGCACATTTCCGGGGTCAGAGTGTGAGGCCCTGGGTCCTGTTGGGCTCGCCTCTTGGGCTTCTCCATTGTGAGCCCATTAGCCTGTGTCTCCAGGCAGCCAAACAGTGGCCCATCGAAGCCTGGCACTCCGGGCTCTTCGTGATGAGCACCCATGACACATCCAGCTGCTCCCTCCTCCATCCTCCGGACACCGCAAAACATCTCCTCTCTGGAGCCTTCCCTGCTTCCCTGCAGTGACCACCACCCTACCCTTCCCACTCAGACTGGGCCTGACTCTGGGTGGCACCAGCATATTCTCCTTGTCAACACCACTGAGTGCTGGGGTGCTGGTATCAGTGCCTGGTGCGGGGAAAGACCACCTGCAGCTGAGATGGCAATTCCCACCAGCCCTCCTCCAGGCGGGGGTCAGGGCCAATTCTCTGACCTGGGAGTGAGTCAGAGGTCTGGCCTGCAGCTAGCACCTCCACATGCATGTGCAGTGGATTTGTGCTTCTCTTCTCAGCTCTGCCCCGAAGCCTGCCAGGGCCTTCACAGCCACAGACCCTGCCCGGCCTCTGACTGTTTAACCATCACCCATGCTGGACAGTTAAGTCTTCCCCACATTTTTTGTGTGTGTATTAATCCTTACTGAGAGTGGTAAGGAGGGAGGGAGAGGGCGGGAGACTGAGGAGAGAGAGAGAAATATCAACATAAGAAAGACACATCAGTTGGTTGCTCCTGCTCACACCTTGACTGGGGTCAGGAATCAAACCTGCAACCTAAGTACACATGCCCTTGACCAGGAATTGAACCCAAGGCCTTTTGGTGCCTAGGCTGATGCTCTATCCACTGAGCAACACAACCATGGCAATCCCCACATTCTTAACCATGGAGTCTTGCAGGCTCACTACTGAGACCTTCTAGGGATCAGTCTCCCCATTGCCCAGCTCACCTTGCCCCAACTGCCCCTGGGCCATTTCTCTTTCCCCACCTCCTGGGTGACCTGGTCTGAGAGCAGACAGAGGAATGTGGAGAGTCAGAGAAAGCCCACAGAGAGCCACTCTGAGGTGGAGGACTGGGTCACAGCCTGGGGAGGGCATGGGAACCAGTGTGGACCACAGAACTGACAGTGCTGGTTCTGGGACAGCCACTGCTTTATGTTCAACTCCTGGCAAAGCTGTAAGGATTCCATTTTCAGCCAATGAAACTAAAATTTCAAAAAAACACACCTCCTGTTCATCTTAATGGAAAGGTCGCTGAGCATGTGGGCACACAGGGGTGATGGTCAGCTCTGGGGAGGGCACAGGTGTGCCCCTTGCCCAGGGCCCTGTGTCTGAGCTCAATTCCACAAGCTAGCACACACACTAGGGTAGCAAGGCCTGCTCTCTCTTGCCAGCTACCTGGCACCTTCTCCCTAGCACTGGGCCTGTGGCTGAGGTGATGCTTCTAAAAGCCTCTGCAGGCAGGCTGGTCTGCCAGGTGTGTGGGAAGGGCCTTCCCGAAGGCTGGATGCCACCACCTGGAGCGACAAGCTGGGGAGCTCCTAGAGCACCTCCGGCTCTGGCCTGGATCTGGGGCCAGTGTGAGGTGCTGGCCACATGGGTAAGGGGATGTGTAGACGCCACTCTGCCCTGGAGCAGCACGCTCACAATGGAGGCCAGAGTGGCGGTGACCAGAACCATTGTGACCGCAGGGATGCCCAGAGGGTGGGCAGGCTGCCAGTGCGCCCTCTGCCCTCTAACCAGCCATCGTGTCCCCAGCTGGGTCCAGGCCTGGGTCTCCATGTAGGGGCTTGTCCTCCTGCTGCTGCCTCTGGCTTCCTACACTGTTGCTGAGGGACATTCATTCCTGTGTGTGTGCTGGCACCATTTAGGCATGGAGGGCTCAGCAGGACCTCTCTGAGCTGTGGTGGGAGGCAGACCACAAGCAGGTGGATGTGCCGAGTTTTCCCACTGAGCTTCCTGCTCTGCAGGGTGTGCACAGGTGCGGGGAGAGGAGTGACAGCTCCCTGAGTTGGATGGAGAGAGTGATGAGATCACAGCCTGGTGGTACCTCACCAATCCTCTCTCCTCTCCCCTTAGGACTGGTGGAGGCCACCCCTGGCCTCTGCGTGAGGACTGTCAGGGGCTTGAGCTGGCCTCCTCCTCCCCCAGTAGGGACTTCAGGTGCCTGGATCACAGAGAGGGGTTGTGGTGGGTGGAGGGTCTGTGCTGAGGACTGAGGGCAGGAGGCAGTCAGTCTGCCAGGAGAGGGGGGGCAGTGTGTGAAAAGGCTCAGGTAAGCTGGGGCAACGTGGCATGACTGCAGTAGTCGGTGAAGATGGAGGCCCCACTACCCAGCATGCCCCCAGCCACAAGTAACTGCTGTCATTAGTTCCTGTCTTTCCCAAGCTTCTTTAGACAAGGAAAAGCAAGAAATATGTATTTTCGCTTTCTGCTTTATTATACGATAAGTAGCATGTTGTACACATGTCCGTGCTCCTTTCGCTAACATGGCAGGACAGAGAGAGATCTTGTTCTTTGTAAATATTTTAACCTCCTGTCAGTATTCCACTGTTTGGATGTCCAGGTGTAATTTTTAAAAGCCAGTGATAAAGCAACTCAAGTGTCCACCCATGGGCGATGGATAAACAAAATGTACTCTTTTTATTTTCTTTTTCTGTGATTGATTTATTTATTTATTTATTTATTTATTTATTTAATAAATCTTTATTGTTCAGATTATTACAATTGTTCCTCTTCCCGCCCCCCCCATGGATCCCCTCCACCTGGCTCCCACCCTTCCCTCTGCCCTTACTTCCCTCCTCCCCATTGTCCTCATCCATAAGTGTATGATTTTTGTCCAATCTCTCCCTGCACCTCTCTCATCCCATTTCCCCCGAGAATTCTCAGTCCATGCCCTTTCTATGCCCCTGATTATATTCACCAGTTTATTCTGTTCATCAGATTTTTTTATTCACTTGATTTTTAGATTCACTTATTGATAGTTATGTATTTGTTGGTCATAATTTTTATCTTTACCTTTTCTTCTTCTTTTCTTAAAGAGTACCTTTTAGTATTTCGTGTAATGCTGGTTTGGTGTTGATGAACTCCTTTAGCTTTTTCTTATCTGTGAAGCTCTTTATCTGCCCTTCAATTCTGAATGATAGCTTTGCTGGGTAGAGTAATCTTGGTTGTAGGTTCTTGCTATTTATCACTTGGAATATTTCTTGCCACTCCCATCTGGCCTGCATAGTTTCTGTTGAGAAATCAGCTGACAATTGTATGGGTGCTCCCTTGTAGGCAATTAACTGTTTTTTTCTTGCTGCTTTTAACCTTCTCTCTTTGTCTTTTGCTCTTGGTATTTCAATTATGATATGTCTTGGTGTCCTCTTTGGATTCCTTTTATTTGGGGTTCTGTGTGCTTCCTGGACTTGTAAGTCTATTTCTTTCACCAGGTGGGAGAAGTTTTCATTAATTATTTCTTCAAATAGGTTTTCAGTATCTTGCTCTCTCTCTTTTTCTGGCACCCCCATAATTCTGATGTTGGTACACTTGAAGTTGTCCCAGAGGCTCCTTTCACTATCTTCACATTTTTGGATTCTTTTTTTTCTCACTTTTCCAGTTGAATGTTTTCTGCTTCTTTGTATTTCAAATCTTTGACTTGATTCTTGCCTTCCTCTAGTCTGCTGTTAGGTCTCTGTATAATATTTTTTATTTCAGTCAGTGTATGTTTAATTTCTAGTTGGTCCTTTTTCATCTCTTGGGTCTCACTAAATTTATCCATCTTTTCTAGGAAATTCTTGAAAAATCTTATAACCGTGGTTTTGAACTCTATATCCAGTTGTTTGTTTTCCTCCATTTCTTTTGTTTGTGATCTGTTCCTATGTCTCCACATTTTCACTATGCGGGGAGAACTTCTGTGTTGGAATCAGCCTTATGATATAAGACTCGCAAAACTGCAAAAGCCTCTCTGTTGAGCATGGATAGGTGGAGTCTTAGAGAGCCTTGGCTTCCAGTCAGCCCTGCCCTACACGGCCCCTGGGTCTCAAGTGTCTCTCTGTAATCGCTGGAGCCTTCTTGTGAACATGCGTGAGTTTCTAGCCTGCTGCCTTTCCGGCTCCCCTGCGCTCCAGGATCCATATGAGTCTGGGTCCCCTGGATCTCGCCCGAAACTGGGGTTTAGTGGAGTTAGAAGTGGCACATTTGGGAGGCTCTGTCTCCTGCCCACTTGAGCAAGCCAGTGGCACAATCAGCAGTCCATCTTCTGGGCACAGTGGCATGTGTGCCCCCAGACCTCTGCCCTTTCGTGGCTTCCCTAAATTACCAGGCACTCCTCCCTTTTCACTGTCCAGATTCCCCCCATATGAGTCTCACCTGGACCTGGGGTTCAGTGTCTTAGGATAAGGGGTTCAGTGCATTTGGGAGTCTGCGTCTCCCTCCTGCCAGAGAAGCCAGCCAGGTGCTCCGTGGCCTGCTCTCTCACAGTGCGTGTCTCCATACCTCAGCTTTTTGCAGCTCCTCTGAGTCTCCGTGAGCCCCTCTCTTTCCTTCTAGTTGTAGAATTTCCACTCAGCCAACTTTCCTGTGGTTCTGTCTGTTCTGTCTTTTAGTTGTAGTTTTAAAATTGTTGTGGGAGGCAGCAGTTTAGATATTCACTTATGCTGCCATCTTGGTTCGTTCCCCCTGTGCTGACATTTAGGTACATATGTATAGCATGTGTATTACAGTTAACACATGGTGGTAACGTTATGGAAATGCGTCAATAGACAGATGACAGAACATGCTGAAAGGGCGTGTGCCCACAACTGGCCCTACCCTGGAAGGTTAGGTTACTGCAGGGAGGAGGCACATCACTAAGGAGTTTCCAGTTTCCCCAGAAACACTCCCTTTTCCTCACTCGCACAGCCAGTCTGTGCTTAGAGCCCCAGGGAGGAGAGCAGAGAAAAAAGGACTCTCTACCAGGCCTTTGCATTTTATTTGCCTGGATACAAGCAAGGCTCCGCCACAGCCTCAAATAGAAAGTTGTCTCAGGCTCAGGGGAGGGGAAGGGGCAGCAGGAGGGCTGGGCTGGGAGAGGACCCTCCCTTTGCCTTGCTTCTGAAGGCGCATTTTTGGGGAGGTGAAAACAGTCTGGTAGGTGAGGGTTCTCTGCAAGCGGAGGAAGCTGAGCCAGTTTATAAGGGAGGTACCCCAGAGTGGTAAGGAGAAATGGCCAGCAGTGGGGACAGGGATCTGTCTCCAGCAGGTCCCAGACTGCCTGGTGTCATGATGAGCAAGGATGGCCAGGTGGGAATTGCCCAGAGACCCATGGGCGGAACTGGACCAGACGGAATGTGGGCATCACTGTGGGAGGCTGGTGTGTCTGGTCCTAGGTCCCCACACCCAGTACCTTGTTTGCAGCCCTGCAAGGGTTGGCAGAGGGGCAGTGCAGATGTACATACTGACTGCAGTCTGGAATCTGGTGAGGGTGAGTACTAACCAGAGCTGTGAAGAACAGCTTGAGGGCAAGAGAGGTGAACCAGACACAGTTTCACCTTCTCCACATCACTCTGTTCCTGGAAAAAAAGTCTTATACCTGCATTTGCAGGTCTCTCTGCCAGAAGCACCCTTTCCTCACTTTACCTGGCTGACTTTCCCTCTCTCAGAGCACTGGAATGCCATGCCAAGAGAGGACTTCTGTGATATTATGATTTATGATAAATATATTCATCTTCTTTTCTGGCACAAAGACCCTAAAGCTTTTGACATTTCCTAAGTGATAATAGTGATAGATTATAAAGAACCAATATGGCAGCAAAGGTAAACACTTGTACTCACTGCCTCCCACAACCACATCAAAATTATAACTAAAATACAGAACAACCATCATCCAGAACTGCCTGAAAGATGGCTGAATGGAAGTCCTACAACTAGAGAAGTAAAGAAGAAAGCACATTGAGACTGGTAGGGGGAAGGAGGCACAGAATGGCTGGTCTGACACCCATGTGAGGTACTTTTATAATCAGGAGGAATATCACAAGGCCTCCTGTGAGAATCAGGGCGCCCCAGCCACACAACAGACCCCCAGCCCAGCGTTCCAGAACTGGGAAGAGAAGTCCCCATAACTTCCGGCTGTAAAAACCAGTGTGGATTGTGGCTCAGTAACACAGAGGCTTCTGGAATCCCAGGTGTTCCTCTTAAAAGGCCCGTGTTCACTTTTTCTGAGCTCCAGTGCTAGGCCTCAGCTTTGGGGGAATCCAGGGACATATGGGAAAGAACTGAACTATCTGACATCAGGGCAGCAACTTGAGGATGGCTTTCTCCCACAGATGTTTGCAGGTGTCATTGTTTCTGTGGTGGGACCTCCCCCATTGCAGAGCTGACTGGCAGCCATATCTGAGTTTTCATCAGCATGGCCCACATTGTTTTCTATGCCCTGGTGATTCCCCATCCAATTTACAGCCTTATCTAAGCTGTTTGCAGCTGCTTTTTCATATGAATAGACTGTCCTGGATCAGGCTTCAGACTGTGCTAAAATCTCTTAAACAAATAGCAGTTGGAGTCAGTGTGTCCCAAACCTATCAATAAAAGGCCCAAGACCCAGCACTAGCACCAGCCTGCCTGCTTCACAGTTGGGTCTCACCTGGGTACTTCACCAGTCTAATACAAGTAGCAGCCATCTGCAGACCTTTCTGTAGCTCCTGCCAGGTGGCCCCAGCTAGTGGCTGACTTTGCACCTAGAGCCAGTGCACCTGATGGATAGCTTCAGACCAGATTATAACTACACATCCACAAGTGACACACTCAAGGGGCAGACTTACTGAGCACCAAAGTCACACTGAAGCAAGTCTTGCTCCATCAGGATGTCTCATGCACAGCAGTTCTTCTACTGTAGACCCAGCTGGTCCTCACAGCCAACTGATCTAGAGGTTAATTCCAATCAAGGCTCACCCACAACTAGACTGGACTTAGTCCACACAGGGGCACATCTAGAATGCCCAGCTCAGGTGTGTGGGATTATACCACTGGGACCTACAGGACACCTGCTACACAAGGCCACACAATTCCAGGAGACATAACAGCTCTACCTACCACATAGAAACAAACACAAGGAAGCAGCCAAAATTTAGAGACAAAGAAACATGTTACAAATGAAAGAAATGGGAGCAAGCGAATACTTGGACACAGAGTTCAAAACAATGATTATAAGGTTACTCAAGAATCTTAATGAGAGCTTTGAGGAGACTAATGAGAGCATCAGGGACTTAGTGAGACTTTCAAGGATCTTACTAGTGAGAATGTCAAAGATATGAAAAAGGACCAATCAGAAATTAAGCCTTACAGGATTAATAAAGAAGAACTTACAGGATTCAACAATAGAATAGAGGATTCTGAGAATCAAATAAATGATTTAAAATATGAGGAAGCAAAAGAAAGAAAGAAAGAAAGAAAGAAAGAAAGAAAGAAAGAAAGAAAGAAAAGAAAAGAAAAGAAAAAGGAAGAAAATAAAATAAAAGAAGAACACCCAATCACAACAGCAAAAAGAAAAAAAAATGAAAATAGTGTAAGGAGCCTCTGGGACAACTTCAAGCATACCAACATTTACATTATGGGGGTGCCAGAAGAAGAAGGGAGAGAGCAAGATATTGAAAACCGAGAAACCAAGATGGCAGCATAGGTAAACACCTAAACTGCTGCCTTGCATAACAATTTCAAAACTACAACTAAAAGACAGAACAGGCATCATCCAGAACCACAGGAAAGCTTTCTGAGTGGAAATTCTACAACTAGAAGGAAAGAGAGGGACTCATGGAGACTCTAAGGAGCTGGAAAAAGCTGAGGTACGGAGACATGTGCATAGAGAAGACGAGTGGCAGAGTGCCTGGCTGGCTTCCTCTAGCAAGAGGGAGACGGAAATTCCCGACTACACTGACCCCCACTTCCAGGCGAGACTTATAGGGGGTGGAGGGACAGAGTCTGGACTGTCATGAAAAGGGAGGAGTGGCCGAGACCGGTTTGGCTCAGTGGATAGAGTGTCGGCTTGCGGACTCAATGGTCCCGGGTTCGATTCCGGTTGGGGGCATGTACCTTGCTTGCGGGCACATCTCCACAGAGGGGCGTGCAGGAGGCGGCTGATCGATGTCTCTCTCTCATCGATATTTCTGACTTTCTATCTCTCTCCCTTCCTCTCTGTAAAAAATCAATAAAATATATTTAAAAAAAAAACTGGCTGTGAGTCACTTTAAAAAAAAAAGGGAGGAGTGCACGAAAACTTAAGGGAGCTGTGAAAGGCAGAGGTCTGAAGACACACGAGCATGAGTGTGCACACAGAGGGCTGACTGCTGATTGTGCTGCTGGCTTTCTTTAGAGTAAGGAAGACAGAATCTCCTAAATGTGCTGAAATCCATTTCTGACTGCACTGAACCCCACTTCCAGGCGAGACCCTGGGAACCCAAACTCATATGGGTCCCCAGAGAGCACGGAAACTCAGGGGACCTGGAAAGACAGAGGTCTGGAGGCACGCGAGCATGAGGGCCCACAGAGAGGGATGCAGCAATTACTGAGGGACACCGAGACGCAGGGGCCACGTAGGACAGGGCTGACGAGGAGCCAAGGCTGTCTGCTCAGCCCTGAGACTCTGCCCCATCGGAGCTGAGCACAGAGGCTTTTGCAATTTTGCAAATCTTGTCTCATAAGGCTGACTCCATCACAGAAGTTCTCCCGGCATAGACACAGCTGATCCTCACAACCAATTGGCTTGGAGGTCAATTCCTCCCAGTGATACCAACAACAATCAAGACTTAACCACAACAAGGCTATACACACAGTCCACAAAGTGGTGCACCAAGAGAGTCCACCTCAGGTAACTGGGGAGGCGGAGCTCCTGAGGCATATAGGACACCTACCACACAAAGCTACTCTACCAACTCAGGGAAGCAGTGAAAATGCGGATACAAAGGAACAGATCACAAATGAAAGGGACTGGTCGCCAAGTGACTAAAGGGTAGAAACTTTTAGTCCCTGCCTCCAGGGAAAAGGTTGGAGGTTGAGCCAATCACCAATGGCTTTACTGATTTAATCAATTATGCCTATGTAACAAAGCCTTTGTAAAAACCCAGAAAGACGGGGTTCAGAGAGCCTCTAGGTTGGTGGATATTTGGAAGTGTGGGAAAGTGGCACACCTGGAGAGGACATGGGAGCTCCGTACCCCTTTCCTTGCCTTGTCCAATGCAGCCCTTTATCTGTATCCTTTATGAGATATTTTGTGACCATGTTTCCCTGAGTTTTGTGAGCTCTAGCAAATTAATGGGGCCCAAGGGAAGTGTGGGAACTTCTGGTTTATAGCCAATTGGCCAGAAGCACAGGTGACAACCTGGACTTTCTATTTGAGTCCCAAGGGGGTGGAGAATAGTCTTGTGGGAGCCCTTACCCTTATGGCTAGAAAACATACTTTGTATCAGTGTGATGTTATAATTGTTAAGTTTTATGATTCAAGATATGATCTACCTTGGAGAATATTTCATGTGCACTTGAAAAGGATGTTGATTCTGCTGTTGGTGGAGTGTTATATAAATGTCAGTTTGTCCCGCTGGCCAGTGGTGTTCAGTTCCCCCCTATCCTTGCTGACATCCAGGGAGGAGTCCTGATGGTGATTGGGAGAAGTGTCTACGATGCTCCCTACAGCTGTGGATTGGTCTACTTTGCCTTCTGGTCCTTTTAGTTTTGCTTCATGTATTTTGATGCTGTGTTGGTAGGTGCATCCACGCTTAGGATTGTCATATTCTCATTGTAATGACCTTTTATTGTTATGTAATGTCTCTCTTTCATCTTTGGTAATTGCCTGAGGCTTACTCTGACTGTTATTAATATTGCCACTCCAGGTTTCTTTTTTTCTCTTTAAAATATATTTTATTGATTTTTCACAGAGAGGAAGGGAGAGGGATAGAAAGTTATAAACATCGATGAGAGAGAGACATCGATCAGCTGCCTCCTACACGCCCCCTACTGCGGATGTGCCCGCAACCAATGTACGTGCCCTTGACCTGAATCGAACCTGGGACCTTTCAGTCCGCAGGCCGATGCTCTATCCACTGAGCCAAACCGGTTTCGGTGCTCCAGGTTTCTTTTGATTAGCACTTTCACGCTGCATTCTTTCCTGTTCTTTTTCTTCGAACCTATCTATGTCATTATAATTGAAATGATTTTTTTTAGGCAGCATAAAATTTGATCATTTAAAAAATACATTCCAACAATTTCTGTCTTTTAATTGGTGACTTTAGACTATTTCCAATTATTCAATTAATAGATGTGTTTGGATGAAGGCTGATATTTTATTATTTTTTCAAAATAGACTTTATCTTCTAGAGCAGTGGTTCTCAACCTTCTAATGCCGTGACCCTTTAAGACAGCTCCTCATGTGGTGGTGACCCCCAACCATAAAATTATTTCCGTTGCTACTTCATAACTGTAATTTTGCTACTGTTATGAACTGTAATGTAAATATCTGATATGCAGGATGTATTTTCATTGTTACAAATTGAACATAATTAAAGCATAGTGATTAATCACAAAAACAATATGTAATTATATATTGTGAAATTCTTATTTCTAATTACAAATAAATGAAATTTTGAATCATGGTATAGCATGGGTAACAGTCTTAATATAACAACAGTAAACTACATTGCTACATTTTGCTACACTGAGGAGCGGTGTGTCGGTTCCCAAGACCATGGGAAATAGGTGTTTTCCAATAGTCTTAGGCGACCCCTGTGAAAGGGTCATTCGACCCCCAAAAGGGT
>JAAGEH010000289.1:3128197-3219426 GCA_011751065.1 Lasiurus cinereus | reverse complement strand
TCTTTGTATAGCTTTTGCAAGATTGCAGTAGGAATTACAATATACATAACTAAGTTCATAATCTATTTAGATGATGTCACTACTTCAAGTGGAATATAAAGAAATCTAACCACCACGAGACAGCTTTACCCTTTCATTTATATTGTGAGCATCTGTGTCTTACATTAATATACACTAAAAAGACCATTTGACAATGATATCATCTTTGACTTCAAACCATCAAGTATATTTTTAAAATTCAAAAGAGGGAACAGTCTATTATTTTATACAGATATTGATCCTTTCTGTTTGTCTTTCTTCACTCTTGGTAAGCGTCCTTCTGGTGCCATTTTCCTTCTACCAGGAACTTCCTTTAGCAATGCAAAAGAGCAGGTCAGTTAGCAATAAATTCTTAGTTCCTCTTCACCTGAGCATTGCTTACAGTATCTTCATCCTAAAAGATATTTCCTGTGTATATAGAAGTGTGGGTCGACAGTTCTTTTTTTTTCAGCACTTTAAAACTGTTGTTACATTTACTTCTGACTTCTATGGTTTCCATTGCAGAATCCACAATGATTTGAATCATTCCTTCCTTGTAAGAAAAGCTAATTTTTCTTGGCTTTTTTCTTTCAGTCTTTGGTTTTCAGCACTTTGATTATGATGTGCCTGGGCATGCATTTCTTTTTGTTCTATTCTGTTAGGGACTCATGCTCTTTTGAGGTTCTTGAATATGTGGATCTATGTCTTTTACTAAAGGGGGAAGTTTTCAGCCATCATTTCTTCGAATATTTTTCTGCCCTGAACTTTCTTTGTCCTTCTGGGACTCTAGTAACATAAACGTTAAACCCTTTGCTATTAACCCACAGATGTTTGAGGCTCTGTTAAGTTTTCAATTTCTCTCCATAGTCAGCCTGAATACTTTTTATAGAACCATCTTCAATGTCACTGGTCATCTTCTCTGTCCTCTCCATTCTGCTGCTGAGCCCATTTGGGCAGTTTCTAGATTTTGGTGATGGCATTTTTCGGTTCTAGGATTTCCATTTGGTCCATCATGTCTCTTCTTTCTTTGCTGAGACTTTATCTGTCCATTTGCTTTAAGAACATCTGCCTTCACTTACTGGTGCATTTTTATAATAGCTGCTTTAAAGTCTGCATCAGATCACTTGAACACCTGCTTCATGTTAGCACTGGCATCTGTTCATTACCTTTTCCCACGAGGGTTGATTTTCCTAGTCCTTTACATGTCAGATAATTGTGGATGGTGATCTGGGCATTTTTGGATACTATGCTTTGGAGTTCTGGGTCTTGTTTAAGTCCTATGGAAAACATTTATGTTTTTGTTTTAGCAGACAACTGACCCGAGTAGGTTTGGGCCAAATGTTCTGACGAGGCTCCTGTGGGTGGTAGTTTGATGTTAGTTCTGCGTTTTAAAGCCACTCACTTGGCATTCAAACACATGTGCCAACTCCTGGTCAACCTGAGGCCTGGATTGTAGTCTGTTTAGGAATGGAGTTATCATAGCCGCTGCAGCTGTTTAGGGTTAGACCCATGCTCGTGAAGCCTGGGAAAGAGTTCCTGAGCTCCCCACTTCCTACAATCTCTAGGGCATTTCCCGGTTTCCTGGGGCTCCCGTTATTGGTCTTCTAGCCAGAAATACTGCTGTGCACTTCCCATGACTGTGCCCGTGCCAGGGCTAAGTGGTAAGGACAGACAGGTAAGGACAGACAAGGCTGCCTGGGCTCTGTGGGCAGCTCCACTGCTCAGGGCTTTCGGCGCGTGCAGGGCATGTGGTGGCCCCAGGGAACTGCTTGTGGGCTGGGCTGTGAAAGAGCAGAGGGAAGAGATTTAAAAATGGCTGAGTGGTTGAGTGTTGACCTATGAACCAGGAGGTCACGGTTCGATTCCCAGTCAGGGCACATACTCCGGTTGTGGGCTTGGTTCCCAGTGGGTCTGGGGCGGGGCAGGGGTGAAGAGTGTGTCAGGAGTGTGTTGATTTTTCTATAAACAGTGAGCAAGACTGCACCATGCCTGTCTGCCCGCTTGCTGTGCCCAGGCCTCACTGCGCTCTCCCTTGCAGAACACCCTTTCTGCATTCTCCGAAGGCCCAGTTGCAGTTCACCTGCAGGGAGAAGCCTCAGAGACGCAAGCAACCCCAGAGGTCTGTGCAGCGGGTCCTCTGGACAGCGGGGTGTTGGGATGTAGACCGAGAGGCTAGGGCAGAGTGCGTGGCAGCAGACCTGAGTGACAGGTGTGTTTTGTGGGTTCCCCTGAGCTCCAGCCCCTCCCCCTTTACCCGCTGTAAGTTTGGAGGTTGGGAGTGAGCCCAGCAGCCCAGTACCCGGTCTTGATCAGCACCCTCGGCTTGTCCTACGTACAGCCTGGTCCTTCCCCATTGGGCTCCAAGCCCAGCTCTCTGATCTGGTCCCGACTGTCCCTTGCGCGCTCCCTGCGCTCATTGCTGTCTCCTGTGCCTGCTGCTCTCCCTCTGGCAGGGCTTCCCCAGGCCTTGCCTCACTTCCCCCTCTCCTCCTCCACCACAGGCCTTCCCTGGCAGCCAGAGTAGGTAGCACTGGCTGCCCAGTCGCTGCCCGCCTGGACCCTGCTTCGTGTCCCCGTGGCTTATATCTTATCAGTAGCTACCGTGCGTCTTGTTTACTTGCTAGTCTCACATCCTCCCCATAAACCCCCCGAGCCCGCCCAGATCACAGCTCTGTCCCACCTGCTCGTGGCTGCACCACCAGCACCCAGACCAGGGCTCAGTCAGCACTTGCTGGACCAGGGAATGAGTGAGGGGGTGAGTGAGTGAATGAATGGATGGATGGACTGAGAGGTGAGTGGGTGCAGCCGCGGGTGGAGGATGGGGAAGTGGTACCTGGCCAGCGGCCACAGTGACAGTGATGACTAGGCTGCCCACAGGCCAGCCCGCCGGGCGGCAGCTGCTGGGGAGGAGCGGGGCCTCTGTGAGGGGTACAGGTCTCTATTTCCCATGAGAATGAGTGTCAGACTCTGAAAAACACATCTGCCCCATGACAGGCTCAGGGGCCGGGGTGAAAGCACCAACTCCCCTGGCAGAGATTCTCTAATGCCCTGTTCCAAGCTCAGAGCCACAGCCCCGCCAGCTTCCAGGCCCAGACCCTCAGCCGGGGCCCATCGCCCAGGCCAGGACCCCCCTCCTGTGGCCCAGGAGCCCCATCATATCAGTGAGCCTCCTGTGGCCCCAACCCTCACCCCACCCGGCACAGGGGCCACCTGGACCTCCCCTGCCCGGCCCCCAGCCACCTGCCTCCTGTTCTGTGCTGGCCAAGGGAGCTTCCCCAGCACCCCTGTCCTTGGGACCCAGTCTCCAAGAGGGTGGCAGCTGTGGGATCTGCTCCCCGGGGCAGGGATCCCCGTGCTGGGATCCCACCTCCCTCCCTCAGGTGGAGTCAGGATATCCCCACCTTGGCCCCGACCCAGCGAGGCCGGGAGCGAAGGGCTCTTCTGAGCAGCACGAGCTCCCCCACATCAGGGCCCCGGAGCCCGAAAGAGCTGGGATAGCCTGGCCAGGGGGCCACAGCCCCAGTTCCAGGGCTGGAACCACATGGGGAGACATAGGCCATGTCCCCAATTCTAGGCCCCTGTGACCCTCCCCCAGCCCAGGAGTGTGACTCCTGACCCCCAACCTCTTCAGGGAGGGCGCACCCAACAGGAGAGAAAAACTGCAGCTTCGGAGTCAATGAGCCTGGTGTGTGGCCAGTGAGCACCTGCAGTGTGGCCAGTGAGCCTGGGAGCAGGGGTGAGCCACGGGCGGGCTGCTCACTGGCGTGCAGGGCAGGGGTGAGGCTTGAGTTCCAACTCTGCAGGCTGCAGGGAGGTGGCAGTAGCCAGGGCTGCCCACACCTGGGGCCCAGCATCAGCCCTGAGGGGACTGACAGCCGGAGGAAACTCAGAGCCTGTCCTTTGGGTGGGGGGATTTGCCTTCAGCCACACTCACTCTCTTGATGCCCACGCCACTGTGTCTGCTGCTGAGCACTGGCTTGGGCTGCAGCTCCTCAGGGCGCAGGGCGCTGCCCACCTGTACCAGAATCTCACACCTGCGGACAGACACCTCTCAGGCCGTTCGAGGGCTGGGAGCAGCTGGTGAAAACAAATGCCTTGTTTTCCCCTGAGCTTCTGGAAGTTACTTCAGAGTGGTCTGGGAGCAAGCCCGTGAGGCCGGGGCCTTTGTGGACAGGGCAGTGCGCTGCTTGCTCAGGATCGTCTCCACTGACTGGCTGGGGGACAGCACCTTCACCTGTTTGAGCCTCAGTTTCCATAGCTGTAAAGTGGGCTCATAACCGCCAGCTTGTAGGTGGATCTATTGGGGTTAGGAACAGGGTCAGTGCTTCATCAGTGGGTTCTGCTTACCATCCCATCCTGCCCTTGCCCCTGTCCCTGAAGGTGGGCTGAGGGGACAAGTGGGCCACATTCTCTGGGACAAGAGACACTCAGGCCCTGTCATGCCCAGATGGCGGGGTGGTTACCCAGCCTGCTGCTACGCTGCCCCCCGCAGGAATTGCCCCCAGCCCTCCACTGCCGCTTGCATTGCTCTGGCCCCTCACCAAGACCAGACCCAGGACCTGACCAAGTGTGCGTGAGGCTGTCCAGTCAGGCCCAAGGCCCGGGGTGTCAAGGGAAGTGTAAGACATGGGGTCCCAGGTCCCCAGCAGTCAGGGCAGAGTGGAGGCTGCACAGACGTAACTCTGGGGCTGAGTCCTTCTAGCCAGACGTGTCTGTCCAGGGCCTGGAACCCCACTCAGCCCCTGCCATCTGAACCAGGGCAGAGACTGCAGGAGGAAGGGCCCGGGGCTTCCTCCTTAGCGTGAGTGGCAACACGCCAGTCACTTTAACACATGCGTGTGCATCCATCAACACCTTTGCTCTTGAGGTTGGTTATAGCACAATAACCTAATTTGTTCCTCCTCATACTTGCTGTTTGCAGGATAGAAAGGCATTTTCCTGAGCAAACATTTCAGAACTGCCACATGCAGACACTTAAAGTCCTTTTTCATCACTCAGAGTACTAACACAATGTGCAGAAACATCTGTTCCAACTGCAGGCCACTGCAGCTCACAGCCCAGAGCAGCTGCCACCGGCTCTGCCATCTCAGCCTCTTTAACCCTCCATAAGCCTGGCACAGCCACGGAGTGTGCAGTGTTTTACTCAAGGAGCTCAGAGGACCAGTAGGGTGTCAGATCGTTGAGCTGGGGAAATGTGGGGTGCGCTCAGGACCCGCATGCCCCCCCATGACTGATGTAAAAAGTACAGAACTGGAGAGTCCAGCCATTTTCATGGGAATATGTGACAAATGGGGTTCTGAAACAGGGTCCCTTTCTCCGAGGACCAGAGTCAGCCACTCCCCATCCACCTGCCCAGATAGGGTCTGGCTGTCTGAGTGTGCAGGGTGGCCCGCTTCCGCCCGCAAAGCTGCCTCCTTACTTCTGGCCCGTCTGACTGCCTCTCTGGTGCTCCAGGTCTGCTGAGGGCTGACAGGGAAGCCAGAAAAATGGCTGGGTAAGGAGGACCAGAGCCCTCCTGTGCATTGCATACCAGACTCCCAGGATGGTGGAGACAAAGTGGCCCCATGCCTGTCCTTGAGCTATTCACAGCCAAGCCACCGAGACACCGAGGCTGGCCCTAAGCTGCCAGGATCTCTCGTGCTGGGACCCTGAACCCTTGCTCCTTCCTCCTCTTTCCTTTTTTGTTTTTGTTTTTAACTAAATCTTTATTGTTCAGATTATTACATTTGTTTCTCTTTGTTCCCCTCCATAGCTCCCCTTCACCTGGCTCCCACCGCTCCTCTACCCTTACCTCCCCCGCATTGTCCTCATCCATAGGTGTATGATTTTTGTCTAGTCTCTCCCTGTACACCCCTCACCCCTTTCCCCCTGAGAATTATCAGCCCACTCCCTTTCTATGCTCCTGATTCTATTATATTCACCAGTTTATTCTGTTCATCAGATTTTTAATTCACTTAATTTTTAGATTCATTTATTGATAGATATGTACTTGTTCATAATTTTTACCTTTACCTTTTTCTTCTTTCTCTTCTTAAAGAGTACCTTTCAGCATTTCATATAATACTGGTGTGGTGTTGATGAACTTCTTTAGCTTTTTCTTATCTGTGAAGCTCTTTATCTGCCCTTCAATTCTGAATGATAGCTTTGCTGGATAGAGTATTCTTAGTTGTAGGTTCTTGCTATTTATCCCTTTGAATATTTCTTGCCACTCCCATCTGGCCTGCATAGTTTCTGTTGAGAAATCAGCTGATAATCATATGGGTGCTCCCTTGTAGGTAATGAACTGTTTTTCTCTTGCTGCTTTCAATATTCTCTGTCTTTTGCTCTTGGTATTTTAATTATGATGTGTCTTGGTGTGGTCCTTTTTGGATTCCTTTTATTTGGGGTTCTGTGTGCTTCCTGGACTTGTAAGTCTATTTCTTTCAACAGGTGGGGGGAGTTTTCAGTCATTATTTCTTCAAATAGGTTTTCAGTATCTTGCTCTCTCTCTTCTTCTGGCACCCAAACAATTCTGATATCGGTACACTTGAAGTTGTCCCAGAGGCTCCTTACATTATCGTCACATTTTGGGATTCTTTTTTCTTCTTGCTTTCCAGTTGAATGTTTTCTGCTTCTTTATATTTCAAATTTTTTACTTGATTCTTACCTTCCTCTAGTCTGCTGTTAGGTCTCTGTATAATATTTTTTATTTCAGTCAGTGTATGTTTAATTTCTAGTTAGTCCTTTTTCATCTCCTTTTGGGTCTCACTAAATTTATCCGTCTTTTCTAGGAAATTCTTAAAAAACCTTATAAGCGTGGTTTTGAACTCTATATCCAGTCATTTGTTTTCCTCCATTTATTTTGTTTGTGATCTGTTCCTTTGTCTCAGCATTTTCACTATGCCAGCAGAACTTCTCTGTTGGAATCAGCCTTATGATATAAGACTTGCAAAACTGCAAAAGCCTCTCTGTTGAGCTTAGGAGAGGTGTAGTCTCAGGGTTTAGTGGACTGCCTTGCCTTCCAGTCAGCCCCACCCTACTCAGCCCTGGGTCTCAAGTGTCTCTCTGTAATCGCTGGAGCCATCCCTGTGGGCATTCACATGGTGCCTCTAGACTGCGGTCTTTCCGGCTCCCCTGTGCTCTGTGATCCGTATGAGTCTGGGTCCCCAGGGTCCCACCAGAAATTGGGGTTCAGTGGAGTTAGAAGTGGCACAGATGGGAGGCTCTGTCTCCCACCCTCTAGAGAAAGTCAGCAGCACAATCAGCAGTCTGTCTTCTGCAGGGAGTGGCATGCGTGCCCCCAGACCTCTGCCCTTTCACGCTCCCCTAAATTTCCGTGCACTCCTCTCTTTTCACAGTCCAGATTTCCCTGTATGAGTCTCGCCTGGACCTGGGGTTCAGTGCTGTAGGATAAGGGGTTCAGTGCAGTTAGGAGTTTGTGTCTCCCTCCTGCCAGAAGAAGCAAGCCAGGTGCTCTGCAGTCCGCTCTCTCCATGCGCTTGTCAACGTACTTCAGCTTTTTGCAGCTCCTCTGAGTCTCTATGAGCCCCTCTCTTTCCTTCTAGTTGTAGAATTTCCACTCAGCCAACTTTCCTGTGGTTCTGGATGATGTCCATTCTCCCTTTTAGTTGTAGTTTTGAAATTGTTGTGACTCCCCTCTTTCCTAACCAGCCACATCTGCCTGATTCTTGTTTGACCATCCGTCTGGAGTGGCTGGGACCTGGCTTTCTCCTCAGAGCTTCCTTTGACCACCTGACTCCAGCCCTCCTCATGCTGGTATAAGCTCAGGACTTCCCGGGCCTCCCACCAGGGCCTTTGCAGAGATGTGCCTGGCTGGCCACATGGTTTGATTAACTTAGTGGTCTCCACAGTAGGATGTATGTCTCCAGAATACAGACCAATAGGAGAAGAGAAAGAAATTATGGGAGTTCCTTTTAGCACTTATCGAAAGGATTTTATTAGATAATATTTGCAGCATAAAAAAGATGGTTTCCTAGATTGTGGGGGCCCTCCACCCACCAGACAGTACAATGTCACCAATTCCTCCAGTTACACCTGCGCCACCCTCCCTACTCACCCCACTCCCATCATTCCCCCTAACTGGAATTTTAAAAATATTTTATCTCTTAGAAGAACAAAGTGGAAGGTGTTATGCTACCTTATATGAAACTATACTACAAGGCCATAGTAATCAAAACAGCATGGTTGCCAAAACCGGTTTAGCTCAGTGGATAGAGCGTCGGCCTGCGGACTGGAAGGTCCCAGGTTCGATTCTGGTCAAGGGCATGTATCCTGGTTGTGGGCATGACCCCATTAGGGGGCTTATAGGAGGTGGCTGATCAATGTCTCTCTCTCTCATCGATGTTTCCAGCTCTCTGTCCCTCTCTCTTCCTCTCTGTAAGAAATCAATAAAATATATTGAAAAAAAACACAAAGCATGGTACTGTCATAAGAATAGACACATAGTTCAATGGAGCAGAATAGAGATCCCAGAAGTAAACCCATTCTTATAGAGTCAATTAATATTTGACAAAAGAGGCAAGAGCATATACTGAGGTAGACAGTCTATTCAATAAGTACTGTTGAGAATATTGGATAAATATATGCAAAAAATGAAACCAGGCAATTTTCATATACATGAATGAACTCAAAATGGATTAAAGACTTAAATATAAGATTTGAAACCATAAAACTCCTAGTAGAAAACGTATGTAGTAAAATCTCTGACATTCTTCTATGTCTTTAATTTTAGAGAGAGAGGAAGGGAGAGAGAGAGATAAATATCACTGTGAGAGAGAAACATCAATTGATTGCCTCCTGTACACACACTGACCAGGGATCAAACCTGCGACTTATTATGTGCCCTGGCTGAAAATTGAACCCACAACCTTTTGGTGGATGGGATGATGTTCCAATCAACTGAGCCACCCAGCTAGAGCTCTCTTTGCAATATTTTTTCCTGATATATCTCCTCCATAAAAGGAAACAAAATTAAAAATAAATGAGACTACATCAAACTGAAAAGTTTTTACACAGCAAAGGAAACCATCAACAAACAAATGAACAACCTACTGAATGGGAGGAGATATTCACCAATGATACATCTGGTAAGGGGTTAATATCCAACATTTATAAAGAACTCATGTAACTCAACATAAAAAATATAAACAATCCAACTAAAAAATGGGCAGAGGACCTGAATCGACATTTCTCCAAAGAGGACATACCGATGGCCAATAGATATATGAAAAGAGGCTCAATATCACTAATCATCAAAGAGATGCAAATGAAAACCACAATGAGATATTGCCTCACATCTATCAGAATGGCTGTCATCAATAATCCAATAAACAGCCCTGACCAGTTTGGCTCAGTAGATAGAGTGTCAGCCTGGGGACTCCATTTCAGTCAAGGGCATGTACCTTGGTTGTGGGCACATACTCAGTGGAGAGTGTGCAGGAGGCAGCTGATCAATGTTCTCTCTCATCAATGTTTCTAACTCTCTATTCCTCTCTGTAAAAAAATCAATGAAATATATTGAAAAAAAAAGTCAGTAAACAACAAGTGCTGGTGAGGATGTGGAGAAAAGGGAATCCTGGTGCCCTGTTGGTCAGAATGCAGATTGGTGCAGCCACTGTGGAAAACAGTATGGAGCGTCCTCTAAATGTTAAAAATGGAACTGCCTTATGACCCAGCAATTCTACTTCTGGGTATATATCCAAAGAAACCCAAAACACCAATTCAAAAGAATATATGTATCCCTATGTTCAGTGAAGTGTTATTTATGATAGCCAAGGCATGGAAGCCAAGCAAGTGCACATCAACAGACAGCAGCTTAAAAGACTGTGGCACATATCTACAATGGAATATTATGGGCCATAAAGAAGAATTAAATCTTAACATTCTGACAACATGACACACCTAGAGGGTACTGTGCTGAGTAAAATAAGTTAGTCAGAGAAAGACAAACACCACCTCCAAGCGTCCTGTGGACTGCAGCTTCCACCCAGGAGAGAAGAGCGACATGGTGGCAGCCAAGCCTGAGAACCTGTCTCTGGTGGTCCACGGACCCGGGACCTGTGCCTGGAGAACCATCCTATTCCTGAACCAGGCCCAAATGAGGTGCTGCTGAAGATGCATTCTGTTGGAATCTGCAGCTCAGATGTCCACTACTGGCAGCATGGTCAAATTGGAGATTTTATTGTGAAAAAGCCAATGGTTCTGGGTCATGAAGCTTCAGGAACAGTCATAAAAGTGGGATCATTGGTAAAGTACCTACAAAAAGGTGATCGAGTTGCCATCGAGCCTGGCACTCCCCGAGAAACCGATGAATTCTGCAAGATTGGCCGATACAACCTGTCACCATCCATCTTCTGTGCCACGCCCCCAGATGATAGGAACCTCTGTGGTTCTATAAGCTCAATGCCAACTTCTGCTACAAGCTTCCTGATAATGTCACCTTTGAAGAAGGGCCCTGATTGAGCCACTGTCTGTGGGTATCCATCCATATCTGCTGGCGAGCTGGAGTCACCCTGGGGAACAAGATCTTTGTGTGTGAAGCTGGGCCTATTGGTTTGGTCAATTTGCTGATGGCCAAGGCAATGGGTGCAGCTCAAGTCGTGGTCTCGGTTGTCTAAAACCAAGGAAGTTGGGGCTGACTTTGTCCTCCAGATCACCAAGGAGAGCCCGCAGGAAATTGCCAGTAAAGTAGAGGGTTTCCTGGGGTGCAAGCCAGAAATCACCATCGAGTGCACTGGGGCAGAGACTGCCATCCAGGCGGGCATCTACCCACTTGTTCTGGTGGGACCCTGATGCTTGTGGGACTGGGTTCTGAGATGGTCAATGTGCCTCTAGTGCATGCAGCCATCTGAGAAGTGGATATCAAGGGCGTGTTTCGATACAGCAACACAGAGCCGATGGCGATTTCAATGCTTGCATCCAAGTCTGTGAATGTAAAGTCTTTAGTGACCCATAGGTTTCCTTTGGAGAAAGCGCTGGAGGCCTTTGAAACATCCAAAAAGGGTTTGGGATTGAAAGTCATGATCAAGTGTGACCCCAATGATCAGAATCCCTGCTGTTAATTGGGCTCTGCCCTCATTCCCATCCTCTTAGCATCTCAGCGCTGAATGGCTAGGTAAGGGTGGGCTTTAAGGCAGACGTTTCTTTTAAGTAGTAAGGGTGATTAAAATAATTCATTTCAAGCAGAGAACCTTACACAGAGTGGTTGGTATGCCTTAAAAACACAAGCAGGAGGAAAACAAACACAAGCAGGGGTAGTTTGGAGGAACTTGTAGTCAGAATGACCTGTTTCTGCTGAGTCAAGTGAAGGAAGAAATCTATCCCTTGTGTTCCTGCATCCATCGTGACTGGTCAGATGGGGGATGGGAGGGCTGAGTTATGAAAAGACAACTTGATTGAGACATAACTGGTCCAGAAGCTGATTTTCAGGAAAATCTGCAGCTCAGGACCTGGGATGAGAGGCTGTCAGCAGTTTTAGTTGAGAGCACAGTGTTTTTAGAGATAGGTACTATTTGGTTTGATGACAAAGGGAGAATAAGGGACTGACCTTCTGGGTCTAGGGCAATTATAAAACCAATCAAACCAAAATCCCACATAAGATCAAATCAACTTGTGTTTAGGGAACTTCTTGACACTGAAGTCTGCCTCTTTTCAACCACTGAGAATTGTATTTGCAAGGTGAATAGCCACCTTTCTAACCCCCCACGCCTAGCCATTGCCGGCTTCGTCGTCACAGGCAACCAGGAGATGCCTACCAAAGGAGAGTCACGGGGTCCTCGTGGGAGACCTTACATCATGCCTTTGATTAGCCCAGGAGGGTTTGGTTGATGTACCACAGGAATCCCATCCCCTTCTAGGCTCAAACTCACACAGGATTATTATACAATTCCATGTAATTCTGGTAACTATAAACAGAAAACCATCTCCTTCCCATAGACAGTTAAGATTCTTGATGTCTTTCTGTCTGAATAATCTCTCTAAAATTGTGACCTTATTAAATTACTGTGTAAGAGTCAATTCCATTATGCCCATTTGTGACTTTAAGATTATTAATCAGGAATGAGGATATAGTACCTGTGACTTAAACTTGGGCTGCAGCCATTAATCCCTCACTCCAGGTGGGAGTGGCCCGGTGACTTCAAAGGGGTTCTGATTTTCTCTTGACCAGGTAGGTAAAGCTGTGATCTGGAATTCCTCAAACTGCTTTGGGTAATAAATTCTGCTTGTATTTCCAGGTAGAGAAAGACGGAGAGAGAGAGAGAGAGAGAGAGAGAGAGAGAGAGAGAGAGAGAGAGCGAGCATAGGATTTCACTTATATGTAGAATCTAAAAGGCAAAATAAATGAACAAACAAAATTAAAACAGACTCATAAATAGAAAGGACTGCTGGTGGTGGCCAGAGAGGAGGGGAGTAGGGGGATCAGGTGAAAAAAGAGAAGGGATTAAGAAATATACATTGCCATACTACCCAAAGCAATCTATAGATTCAATGCACTACCCATTAAAATAGCAACGACATATTTCACATACCTAGAAAGAAATCTTCATAGATTCATCTGGAACAAAAAAAGACCATGAATAGCTACAGCAATTCTGAGAAAGAAGAATAAAGTAGGTGGGATCTCAATACCAGATTTCAAGCTATACTACAAAACAACTGTTCTCAAAACAGCCTGGTACTGGCATAAGAACAGACATATAGACCAATGGAATAGAACAGAGAACCCAGATATCCACCCAAACCACTATCCTCAACTAATATTTGACAAAGGAGGCATGAACATTCAATGGAGCCAAGATAGCCTCTTCAATAAATGGTGCTGGGAAAATTGGACAGATACATGCAAAAAAATGAAACTGGACCACCAACTTACACCAAATACAAAAATAAACTCAAAATGGATACAGGACTTAAACATTAGAAGAGAAACCATAAAAAAACTAAAGGAATCCACAGGCAGCACAATCTCAGATATATGCCAAAAGAACTTCTTCACTGATACTGCTCCAAAGGCAATGGAAGCTAAAGAAAAAATAAACAAATGGGACTACATCAAAATAAAAAGCTTTTGCACAGCAAAAGAAACCATCAACAAAACAACAAGAAAGATCACTGTATGGGAGAACATATTTGCAAATGATATCACTGATAAAGGTTTAATCTCCAAAATCTAGAGCCAACTTATACAACTTAATAAAAGGAAGATAAACGATCCAATAAAAAAATGGGCAACGGACCTAAATAGAACCTTTTTGAAAGACGACAAAAGGAAGGCCAAGAGACACATGAAAACATGTTCAAAGTCACTAATCATCTGAGAGATGCAAATCAAAATGACAATGCGATACCATCTTGGTTGTGGGAGGCAGCTGATTGATGTTTCTTTCTCATTGATGTTTCTAACTCTCTACCCCTCTCTCTTCCTCCCTGTGAAAAATCAATAAAATATATTTAAAAAAATAAATAATAAAACAAACTCACCCTAGCCAGTTTGGTTCAGTGGATAGAGCATTGGCCTGTGGACCAAAGGTCCCAGTTTTGATTCCACTCAAGAGTACAAGCCTGGGTTGCGGACTCGTTCCAATGTGCAGGAGGCAGCCAATCAATGATGCTGGCTCATCACTGATGTTTCTATTTTTCTCTTTCTCTCCCTTCTTCTCTGCAATGAATAAAAATATATTTTTAAAAAAACTCCAATAGGAAATGGGCAAAGCATATGGACAGGAAACTCACAGAAAAAGATAACTAACTGACTCAGAAACATATTTAAAATGTCCAATTTCACTCATCATAATAGAAATTTAAATTAAAATGCACTGAGGAAACTAAGATGGTGGCATAGATGAACACCTAAGCTGCTGCCTCGTAGAACAATTTCAAAATTACAACTAAAGGACAGAACGGACACCATCCAGAACCACAGGAAAGCTGGCTGAATGAAAATGCTACAACTAGAAGTAAGGGGAGGGACTCAGAAGACTCAGAGGAGATGTAAAAAGCTGAGGTACAGAGAAACACGAGTGGAGAGAATGGGTGGTGGAGGGTCTGGCTGGCTTCCTCTAGCGGGAGGGAGACAGAAAATCCTGACACTGAGCCCCACTTCTGACTGCACTGAACCCCAATTCCAGGCGAGACTCATACGGTGGAGTCTGGACTGTTGTGAAAAGGAAGGAGTGCAGGAAAACTTAGGGGACCCGTGAAAGTACACACACAGAGCACTGACTGCTGATTGTGCCGCTGGCTTTCACTAGTGGGAGGAAAACAAAACCTCCCTACAGCACTGAAATTCAGGTCCAACTACACTGAACCCCAGTTTTGGGTGAGACCCTGGGGACCCAGACTCATATGGGTTCCTAGAGCACATGGAAACTCAGGGGAACCAGAAAGGCAGAGATCTGGAAGCAAGCGCACATGTGCAGACATAGCTGATCCTCACAACCAATTGGCTTGGAGGTCAATTCTCCCCAGTGATACCAACAACAATCAAGAATTAACCACAACAAGACTGTACACACAGTTCACAAAGGGGTGCACCAAGAGTGTCCACCTCGGGTAACTGGGGAGGCAGAGCTACTGGGCCACATAGGACACCTAGCACACAAAGCTACTCTACTAACTCAGGGAAGCAGCAAAATATGTAGAGACAAAAGAATAGATCACAAACAAAAGAAATGGAGGGGAAAAAAAGACTGGATATAGAGTTCAAAACCACGCTTATAAGGTTTTTAAAGAATTTCCTAGAAAAAATGGATAAATTAAGCGATACCCAAGAGGATATGAAAAAAGACCAACTAGAAATTAAACACATACTGACTGAAATAAAACATATTATACAGAGACCTAACAGCAGACTAGAGGAATACAAGAATCAAGTCAAAGATTTGAAATACAAAGAAGCAAAAACCACTCCACTGGAAAAGAAAAAAGAAAAAAAATTTCAAAAATAAGAAGATAGTGTAAGGAGCCTCTGGGACAACTTCAAGTGTACCAACATCAGAATTATGGGAATGCCAGAAGAAGAGAGAGAGCAAGATACTGAAAACTTATTTGAAGAAATAATGACTGAAAACTTCCCCCACCTGGTAAAAGAAATAGACTTACAAGCCCAGGAAATGAACAGAACCCCAAACAAAAGGAATCCAAAGAGAACCACACCAAGACACATCATAATTAAAATACCAAGAGCAAAAGACAAAGAGAGAATATTGAAAGCAGCAAGAGAAAAACAGTTAATTACCTACAAGGGAGCACCCATACGATTGTCAGCTGATTTCTCTACAGAAACGATGCAGGCCAGATGGGAGTGGCAAAAAATATTCCAAGTGATGAATAGCAAGAACCTACAACCAAGATTACTCTACCCAGCAAAGCTATCATTCAGAATTGAAGGGCAGATAAAGAAATTCACAGATAAGAAAAAGCTAAAGGAGTTCATCAACACAAAACCAGTATTATATGAAATGCTGAAAGGAATTCTTTAAGAAGAGGAAGAATAAGGGAACGGTAAAGGTAATATTATGAACAACAAATACGTAACTATCAACAAGTGAATCTAAAAATCAAGTGAATTGAAAATCTGATGATCAGAATAAACTGGTGAATATAATAGAATTAGGAGCATAGAAAGAGAGTGGACTGATAATTCTCAGGGGGAAAGGGTGAGGGGGTGCAGGGAGAGACTGGACAAAAATCATACACCTATGGATGAGGACAATGTGGGGGGGAGATAAGAGCAGAAGGTGGGGTGGGAGCCAGGTGGAGGGGAGCTATGAGGGTAAAAAAGAGGAACAGTTGTAATAATCTGAACATTAAAGATTTATTAAAATAAAAAAAATAAAGACAGCTAGACATGAAAAAAAATATATATTTTAAGAGTAAAAATAAATAAATAAATAAATAAATAAATAAATAAATAAATAAATAAATAAAATGCACTGAAATGCTCCTTCATGGCTCTCATTCAGCAAAACTGTGAGGGAGACAGACACTGTCATATATTACTGGTGAGAGTGCCAAACTTGGAAAGAGGGGAATTTGGGAATAACTAACAAAATAAATACATTTTTACTCCTATTTCTGGGAATTAAAGATACACCTCCACAAATATAAGCAACCTATATGCAAGGTTATCCACATAGGTTATGTTATTATGTTTGGATAACAAAGGCCTGGAAGAATCCAAATATCCAACCATAGGACACAATTAAGCATGGTCCAGTTACATGGAGTATGATTTGGCTGTTCAAACAAAGTAAGGAGAAAATATTCTGTGTCCTGGGAAGAAGAAAGA
The DNA here is from genome assembly GCA_011751065.1 of Lasiurus cinereus. NCBI lineage: Eukaryota > Metazoa > Chordata > Mammalia > Chiroptera > Vespertilionidae > Lasiurus > Lasiurus cinereus. Next base: position 3,203,120 of record JAAGEH010000289.1, on the reverse strand, counting down.
TTTAATTGAAGAAAGCAAAGTGCAAAGGAGGTGTATTATGCTAACTTTTGTGACATACAATGGCTGTTAGACCTATCACAGAGTTTTCGAGTCTGCCTCACAGCTCTCTTTTCACTTGTGGGAACTGTGCATAAATGGCTTATTTTGCAAAGAAACCCAGGAAGGATAAACCAGATTTCAGATGGATACAAGGAAGAAGTCACAGAGACTTTTGTCCAAATAAAATTGTCTTAAAAATTAAAAGGGGAAAAATAAATTGTGTGCTAAAGAAACTGATGAAGTTACTGGTATATCAAATTGATAATAACATACTCAAATAGTGCTGACTCCCCAGAGAAATCCTAAACTTGACAATTAGCAGGCTTTAGTTGATTGTGATTTGGATGCGGTGATTTAGAAATTATTGGGGGTGCATTCTAGGACTAAGTAAATGGTTAGATATATTGATGTTTTGGGGACCCAGGTTCTTCTTGTTGGAGAAAGGAGATGGATATATTAAATTTTGGTTAGAAAAGATTTCTGGCCCTGGTCCAGTAAGAAGGCCCCAAGGCAATGGCGCCAAGGTAACTTACAAGTACATCTAATGCCCAGATCCTGGCTTCCAAATCCCACCCCCACGGAAAGGTGCCCAGGCTTCTTGGAGGAATGGCTGACTGTAGGCCTGGGTCAAAGCCAAATGAGGGCTGGAGCAAAGATTCATAGGAACATGTCAAAAGGATACAGAGATCAGCTGAACAGCCATGCCCAACACCCAGTATCCCATCTCTGCAAACTCTACAAAGGCAATCTCTCCCCTGCTGGGCACAGGGAGGGTGGGGAGCCCTGTGATGCAGGGAGAGGGGCAGGGCTGGAGTCCAAACCTGGCTCCCCTGTCCATCACAGCTAACCACTGGACCACTTGCAGAAGACCCTGTCCTCCTTGCCCTCCAGGCCCTGCAGACATAGCGGAAGCCTCTGTGTGGCTCCGGGCCCAGGGGGTGGACACATTCAGGGCAGCTCGTGGATTCCTCCTTGAAAATCCCTGGCGGTTGCCAGCAGCCTCCCCACTGTTGTTTCCCCTCCCTCCTTTGCATCCAACTCAGATCCCTCAAAGTGATAACATACTCAGGGATTTCCTTCAGTTCTCAAATTTGCAACCCTTTGACCACTCCCCCCACCTCCCCACCAGAGAAAACCCAAACCCCACAGCTCCTCTCCCTGGCTCTGTTGCAGCTCTTCCCACTCACCACCACGGCCCCTCAGGCATGCACCCACCCGTCCCTCTGACCTTCCCAGTGGGCTCTGCCCTTCTATTATATCACAGCCAGGGCCACTCACTGCTCAGGGCACACACTCTAATGAGGCGAATGTTCTGCCTTCACCCCAATTATCCTGTTTTATTTTCTTCCTGGCATTTACCCTCTGCCACACCTGCTTGCGAGCACTCTAGGGGCCAGGAGCAGACCGCCTCCTGGGAGCTCAGGGCCTGCTTTGTGTGAGCGCAGGGACAACTGCAGGCCTCGTCTGGTCGACTGGCACAGTGGTAGGCGTGTGGCTTTTGGAGCCAGTTCTGCCACGTTGAAACCCCAGCTTTGCCCCTTCCTGGTCCTGAGACCTCGAACAAGTCCGATCACCTCTCAGCCGCGGTTACTTCAACCATAAGGTGGGGATAGGGCACCTCCCGGGCGGTATCTCTTCCCAGGGCACATCTGGCTCCTGGAGCCCAGGAGAACACCTGCCTCGCCGCCACGTGGGCTGGGTCACCTGGCCCTGCTGCTCTCACCGCGTGGGGGACACCCCAGAGCCCCAGCTCACTCCTGCCCTCAGCTCTGGCGGCAGCAGCGGTCCTTGCCCCAGCTCCAGACCGCAGCACCCTCCGCGGCCCCAGGCAAGGCCCTTCCCTTCTTCAAAAGCACCCAGCCTGGTCAGCCTTGCAGGTCTCTTTTCAGAGACGGGAAACCGAGGCCCGGTGGGGTGGCCCTGGGTGCAGGCTGTCTTTTCCGGCCACCGGCAGGGGGTCCACCGCCTCCTGCCTGCAGCCCCCGGCGCCCGCAACGGCGCCCCGCAGCCCCATCAGCCGCCGCCGCCACTCGGGTCCGCGCACCCCTGCCCCGCACCTCCCCGGCCTGCAGCGCCCCGTCCCGCCCGGCCACGTCCCTACTCACTGGCTCCCAGCGCGCCCGGCCCTCTGACCCAGCCCTGAGGCAGCGGCCCCTGGGAGCGTCGCTGGGCCCGCCCCCGCTCTAAGGCGGGACTGCTCGCGCAGTGCCCCCTGGCGACCGCACGGGGGAGCGCGGGGCGCGCAGGTCGCCTCGCCCACATCATCCCTCCCGTCTCTCCGAGGCCTCTAAACTTGAGGCCCTGCCCGCCTCAGGGTCAAGGATAAGCGTCATGTGTTTAGAGGCCTGGGCTGTGGTATTCTCCCACCCCCATGCCTTGACCATGGTTCCTTCCTGACTTTGCACCCGAATTAATCCCCTACTGACTCTCTTTCCTGGCAAACCCTTGGCACCCTGTTACTCGGTTCACCCCTTTCCTCAAGGCTGAGCCCTGCCTGCTTGCTCCTCTGGGATCTCCTGACATGGGTACTGCACTGTTACTTGCTCTGTTGTCTCTGAGTCTTGTGGGCACAAGATGGGCATCTAGGGGACAGGGTATACTACACTACATGCCCTCAACCCAGCGCCCTGGGGCGAGTGGCGGGGGCAGTGGGGGGGGGGGGAGGAGAGGGGAAGGACGGGATTGGAGGGTGGGGGAAAGCCCAGGAATTGGCCTTGTCCTGGGCTCATCTACAAAACAGATGCCCAAGGCTCTGCCCAGACCTCAGACTCAGGGCTCTGGGTGGGACCCGGGAATCTGTCTCTCGCAGCCATGGTAACACCATTACAGAGTGCCCATGGTTCACCAACCTTTGATTGCAGAAAAGGCACGTGGTGTAGGTTTAGGACACCCAGATATCTAAATGTGATGCTGGCCACCTTGATGATGTAAAGTAAAAGGTGTGGAGTAAAGGGAGTAGCGCGGTGTGGGGACTCAAGGAGGTAGTAACAGGTGCTCACAGCTGCATCCGAGGAGGCTGATTCCAGGATGGGATGAAGGCTGAGCAGTAGCTGGACAGGAGTGGAAGCCAGGACACTCTTCGGCCACTGCACCACTGTCCCCAGGCAGGAGGACTGTTTGCAGGCAGGTGATGACGGCCGAGGGGAGAGGGGAGGAGGGATAGAGCTGAGTTTCCTCTGGGGGATGGAGTCTGCAAGATTAGATTCTTCTTCACCCAGGCAACTTCTGGTTCCTAGTTGTCAACGCAGCTGGATTAAGTACTTAGTAGTAAACCTGCAACCATGGAGGGAGGTCTCCAGAGACAGGCACATGCCTGATTTATGACACAGGTGCATTCAGGGGCAGCTGAAAATGGATGAAGGAATGGCATGCAGTTGGGTGAGGGAGTCCTGAGAGTGCGAGGAAGCATCAGCCCAGCTGTAGGGCTGCCTAGGGCCCTCCTAGTATGGATGCGTATGTATTTGTGCAGAGGTGGCAGGGTTTCCCCAGACAACTAGCAGTTTCTAGAATGATTGGCAGGCCAAAAGGGACACACACACTGAGCCTCATCCTTGCTGCCCAGCTCCACGCAGCAGGGCGAAGCCTCCATCCAGGCCCTCAGCGGATAAGGCCCTGTCCTCTCATTGCATGAAGCCAACAACAAAAAGAGGTTATTTATTGAAATAGTTGTGTTGAGTCACTCTTGCATTTTGGAATAAACCATACAATGTTGGATTCAGTTAGCATCAATCTTGACCTGTCTTTGCTCAATTTTGGAATAAAAATTATAGTAGCCTCCCAAACTGGGTTGGGTGGTGTGACAACCTTGGATACTATAGGGTTTGTCTATTTCTTGCAAGAGTATTTCCTGAAGAGTATTTGGAGGTGCCCGTTCTCTGATAGTCACGCTCCATTCAGGCTTTCTGGAGGCCACCCAGAACACTTAGTAGCCAAGAGCGAGGGGCTGAGCACCCACCTCAGACCTCAGACTTCAGGCTTTGCCTCACACACATGGCGATGGGGCTCATCTCCTCTTTCTGCCTCATCTCCCCAACATCTTGATAATGATGATACAAACCTCAGAGGAACCGTTGAGAGGAATAAATGAGTTCATGTGCATGATGTGCTTAGTGTCACCATGCTCACAGAGATAATTTTAGTGCTGGTGTAGACATTTATCTACTTCTTTCAGATTGCCATGTTAGAATACTATAAATTTTCTGCTTACAGTTCTTTGCTTTTCCACTTTGCATGTTACATGCATACTTTTTTTTTCTTGATCAGTATTGCCAGAGGTTTGTTTACCTTATTAATCTTTTGGTTTTGCAAATTTTTTCTCTCATTGTTACTTTCTACTTCCTTGTCCCCTCACCCCCTTTATGAATTTATTGAGGTGACACAGATTAATAAAATTATACAGATTTCAGGTGCACAATTCCACAACCAGCATCTGTACATGGTATTGTGTGTTCACCACCCCAAGTCAAGTCTCATCTTCACCATTTATCCTCCCTTACCCTCTTCCACCTCCTTCACCCACTTCCCCCAGCAATCACTTCATTTTTGCCTGTATCCATTGGGTTTCCTCCTTTTTTTCTCTTCGCCCAATTCCTCCACCCCTCCTATCCCGCCACCAAGCTTCGCAACCCCTGTTTTCTAATAGCTGTAAGCTTGCAGCCTATGAGTCTATCTCTGTTTTGCTTGTTAATTTTGTTCATATGAGTGAAATCATATGGTATTTGTCTTTCTCTGATTGGCTTATTTAATTTAACATAAAGCTCTCCAGGTTCATCCATGTTGCAAAGGGTAAGAGTTCCTTTTTTTCCCTGCTGAGTAGTATTCCATTGTATAAATGTACCACAGCTTTTTTATCCACTCAGCTACTGATGGGTACTTGGGCTGCTTCCAGATTTTGGCTATTGTAAATAATGCTGCAATGAACATAGGGACTAGTGTTTCATGTGTGTGTGTGTGTGTGTGTGTGTGTGTGTGTGTGTTTTTCTTACCTGAGGACATGTTTATTGATTTGAGAAATAGAGGAAGGAAAGAAGGAGAAGGGAGTGTGTGTGTGTGGAGAGAGAGAGAGAGAGAGAGAGAGAGAGAGAGAGAGAGAGAGAGAGAAACTGGATTGGAGATTGAAGCCACAATCTTTCTGGTGTATGGGACAATGCCTCAACCAACTGAGCCACCTAGCCAGAGCAGTGTTACCATTTTTTTTTCAGATAAGGCAGTTCCATTTTTAGTTTTTATAGGTAACACCATACTGCTTTCCACAGTGGCTGCACCAGTCTGCATTTCCACCAACAGTGCACCAGGGTTCCCTTTCTCCACATCCTCACCAACATTTGTTGTTTGTTGATTTATTGATGACTAGAGGCCAGATGCACAAAATTCATGCACAGGGGTTCAACCCTCACAGCCCTGTCTGCCTCAGCCAGCCCTCGCACCCTAGCTTCATCCAGAAGGTCGTCAGAAGGATGTCCAGAAGGTTGTTCTGCTGTCTGGTCTAATTAGCATGTTATGTTTTTATTATTATAGATTATTATTAACACTAGAGGCCTGATGCATGAAGATTCATATAAGAATGGGCCTTCCTTCTGGCTGCTGGCACCGCCTTTGCTCCAGACCAGAACCACCTTTCTGCCTTTGCTCCAGCCTGGAGCCGCCTTTTCATCGGCCCAGAGTCACCTTTCTACCTTCCCATGCTGCCCAGAGGCCCAAAATGGCTACAGGTGGAAAATGGCTACAGGTGGTGTGGGACACCTTCATCATTGCCATGGCAATGATGCAGGCATCCCACCATGCCCCTGGCCACTCAGCACCTGAAAATCAATCTGCCATCTTTGTTGGGTTAATTTGCATACTCACTCCTGATTGGCTGGTGGGATTGGAAAGGTATGGTCAATTTGCATCTTTCTCTTTTATTAGTGTAGATAGCCATTCTGACAGGTGTGAGGTGATATCTCACTGTGGATTTAATTTGCATTTCTCTGATGATTAATGACATTGAGCATCTTTTTATATGTCTACTAGAGGCCTGGTACATAAATTCATGCATGAGTGTGGTCTCTCATTCTGGCCAGGGGCAGGAGAGACTGCAGGAAGTGGGCCAGCTATGGGAGGTTGGCTGTAGGAGTGCACTGACCACCAGGAGGCAGTTGCTGCATTGAGCATCTGCCCCCTGGTGATCAGTGTGCATCATAGCAACTGGTCGACAGCTCGTTCGTTCGGTCATTTGCTCCCTTAGACTTTTATATATATATATAGATTATGAAATCATGAGGGTAGGATCCTTAGGTCCTAGCCTCCTATGATCAGGGCCATCTTCTACCCATTTGCCAGTCCCCAGACTGAATGCTGCCTCTGGTGCAGGACTGTCAAGCCGTTGGGATCACCAGCTCATTCCTGGCTGCTTGGGGGTTCAGGCCTGTGGAGAGCAGTTGCTGGCAACTTCACCTCCATGCATGTGCACTGGGCTGGCCACTGATGGAACATGCTGACTGCTCGGGGCTGCTCATGCAGGTGCCACTGCTGCCGCCACCACCACTGTTGCTGCTGCTGGGGCTTGAGCTGCTGTAGGAAGCTGCAGGCCATGGTATATGAGACAGTTGCCCCAACTGTCCTCCCCTGCTGACCTACTCACCCTGGCATGAGCAGCCCTGAGCAGGCAGTGTGTTCCATCAGTAGCTGGTCCAGTGCACATGCATGGAGGTGAAGTCACTGGTGCCTACTTTCTAACAGACCTGAACCCCCAAGTAACCAGTGATGAGCTGGTGATCCCAAGGGCCTGACAGCCAGCCTGGTCCTTCTGCCACCCACCCTGATTCCCCTGTTCACCACCGCTGATCCATTGGAGTCTGCATGCTGGGGACAAGGACCAAAAGGTCAGCTGTTCAGCCCACTCACCAGTCCCCAGTCCTGCCCCCACCCCCACACTTGTGGGCTCAATGCACCTTATGATGACTGGTCATTTGGTCATCATGGACACTGGCTTTATATATATATAGATAGATAGATTAGAGGCCTGGTGCACAACATTTGTGCATTGGTGGAGGGTGCCCAATCTGCACCCTCTCCAATCTGGGACCCCTTAAGGGATGTCTGACTGACTGTTTAGGCTCAAGCCCGACCCAGTAGGATTGGGCCTAAACAGGCAATTGGACATCCCTCTTACAATCCAGGACTGCTGGTTCCCGGCCGCTCACCTGATTGCTTTTAACCACTTCTGCCTGCCAACCTGATCACCCCCTAACCACTCCCCTATTAGCCTGATTGATGCCTAATTGCTCCGCTGCTGGCCCAATTGCCCCTAACTGCCTTACCCTGATGACGTCATCACCCCCAACTACCCTCCCCTGCTGGCCCGGTTACCCCTCATTGCTTTCCCTTGCCAGCCCAGTTGCCCGTAACTGCCCTTCCCTGCCAGCCTGGTCACCCCTAACTGCCCCTCCTGCAGGCCTGGTCACTCCCAACTGTCCTCCCCTGCTGGCCCAGTCACCACTATTGTCCTCCCATAATGGCCTGGTCACCCCAACTCCCTTCCCCTGTTGGCCCTGCTATCCTGGTTCCCCTGCAGGCCTGGTCCCCCCTCTTCTAACTGCACTTTCCTGCAGGTCTGGTTGCCCCCAACTGCCCTCCTCTGCAGGCCTGGTCCCCTCCAACTGCCCTCTTCTGCTGGCCTGGTCACCCCTAACTGCCCTCCCCTGCTGGCCATCTTATGGTGGCCATCTTTGACCACATGGGGGTGGCCATCTTGTGTGTTGGACTGATGGTCAATTTGCATATTATCTTTTTAATAGATAGGATGAACCATCTGTATGTCCTCTTTGAAGAAGTGTCTATTAAGATGTTTTGCTCATTTTTTAATTGGATTAGTCTTTTTGAGTGTTGAGTTTTTTTAAGTTCTTTATAAATTTTGGATATTAACATTTATCAGATGTATTGGCGAATATGTTCTCCCATTCAGTGGATTGTTTTTTCACTCTGTTGATGGTTTCTTTTGCCATGCAAAACCTTTTTAGTTTGATGTAGTTCCATTTGTTTATTTTTTCTTTTGTTTCCCTTGTCCAAGGAGATCAGAAAAAAATATTGCTATGAGAAATGCCCAAAATTTCACTGCCTATCTTTTCTTCTAGGATTTTTAACCCATTTTGAGTTTATTCTTGTATGTGGATTTATCTGCCCAATTTTCTCAACACCCTCAATTGAATAAACTATCTTTACTTCATTGTATGTTTTTTTCTCCTTTGTCAAATATCAATTGACTATGAAGGTGTGGGTTTATTTCTGGGCTCTCTATTTCAATCTTCTTAAATTTATTGAGACTGTTCCTGCCCTTTACTTTATTTTACTCTTTTGTTGTGGTTTAGGTGAGCTCTGTTGCTTTTTGGCAATCTCCTGAGTTGAACACGGATCTCATTTTTTAAAAATTTATTTATTTATTTATTTTATCTCAAGAAAAACAATTTTAAATATAATATTACATGCAATAAACATTAATACAGTGGTACCTCGAGATACGAGTGCCCTAACATACGAGATTTTTGAGATACGAGCTGTCGAGCCAGCGATTTTTGCTTTGAAATACGAGCAACATTTGAGATAGGAGTAATTGTGCGTATGGGCCGGCTGCACACAACCCACCAGTTTACCGCGACTCAAGCGTCTCATAGTTTCCCATGCCTCAAGGTTACGGAACAAATTAAACTCATATCTCGAGGTACCACTGTATTTAAATAATGAAATATTTAAAATATAACTTTACCAAACTATACTAACATAATATAATATCACAAAAGTTGTAGGAAATATTAAAAATCTGCAAATAAAAGGATTACTTTTATTATATTCTAAAATGTTTTTCCCCATGAATCTATTTTGTTCATCAATTTATGTTGTTCTTTATATTCCACAAATGAGTGGAATCATGTGATATTTATCTTTCTCTGACTGGCTTATTTCACTTAGCATAATGCTCTCCAGATCCATCCATGCTGTTGCAAATGCTAAGAATTCCTTTTTTTTTGGCAGCATAGTATTCCATTGTGTAGATGTACCACAGTTTTCTAATCCACACACTTGCTGATGGGCACTTAGGCTGTTTCCAAATTTTAGCTATTGTAAATTGTGCTGCTATGAACTTAGTGGTGCATATTTCCTTTCTGATTGGGGTTTCTGGTTTCTTGGGATATATTCCTAGAAGTGCCTTGGTGTTGGTCTTTTGGGGTTCATTTGCTTGGGACTTTGTGAGCTTCTTGGATTTGTGTGGGTTTTTCCTTCCCTTTATCAGGGAAGTTTTCTGTCATTATTTCTTCAAACAAGTTTTTTATTCCTTGTTCAGTTTCCTCTTCTTCTGGAACCCTTCTTATGTGAATGTTGTTTTGTTTTGTTTTATCCCAAAATTTTCTTAGATTCTCCTCCTGCTTTTTTTTTTTTCTAGAAGCTGCGCTACTTGAGTATTTTTTCCTACTTTGTCTTCTAGCTCACTGATGTGGTCCTCTGCTTCTTCTAGTCTACTTTTGATGCTTCCTATTGAGTTCTTTACAGCAGTGATGTCATTTTTCATTTCTTCTTGGTTCTTCTTCATTTTCTCTTGGTTCTTACTCATATTGTCAAATTTGTCCTCTATTCTTTTCAGCCACCTTAAGACCATTTCTCTGAATTCTTTCTCCGGTAGGTTGCTTGCCTCTATTTCATTTTCTTCCTTTTCTGGTGATGCCTACTTTTGTTTTATATGTGGGCTGTTGTTTTGTCTCCCCATGGTCTCTCTTCCCTGGGTGTAGTTTTCTCTCTCCTTATCCCAGACCTTTCTTTGTGGCATGTAGGGTTTCTCAGAATCCGAGTCTTTGTGCCAATTGGGGACCAGTGTTCTGGGGCTTGTAGTAGTTTGGTGGGTTCGGCAGCTGTAGAGTTTCAGGCTTCCATAAACATCCACTTTTCCCTTCAAGATGGTGCTGTCTCTGTGTCAGAGCTGGTGGCTCTGGGAGAAGAAACTCTGCAGCAGTGGGGCTGCCCATTCAGCGGAGCCCTGTCCAGTAGTCCCCCACCTTCTCCTGGAGCATAACTGTCCCTTAACTCACCAACAAACACTCCCAGTGTGACCCTCAGCTGTTCTCTCTGTCTGCTCATGGACAAGGTTCAGACACGTCCATCTATTCCACCACCATTTTTTTATGAGACTGTCTTAACTCCATTGTATACTCTTGTCTCCCTTTTCAAATATTAATTGAGCATAATGGCTTGGGTCAATTTATTGGTTCTCTGTTCCATTCCATTGGTCTATCTGTCTGTTCTTATGCCAGTACCAGGCAGTTATGAGAACAGTAGCTTTGCAATATAGCTTGATATCTGGTATTGTGATCCCTCCAACTTTGTTCTTCTTTCTCAGGATTGTTCCAGCTATTTGAGGGTTTATTTTTATTCCATATGAATTTTGGAGAGTTTTTTTTTCCTAGGTCTGTGAAATATTCCATTGGTAAGTAAATGGGGATTGCATTAAATCTATAGATTGCTTTGGGTAGTGTGGTCATTTTAATGATGTTGATTCTACCAGTCCATGAACATGGTATATTCTTCCATTTGTTTATGTCTTCCACTTTTTTCAATGTCCTGTAGTTTTCTGAGTACACGTCTTTTACCTCCTTAGTTAAGTTTATTCCTAGGTATCTTAATTTTTTTTTGTTGCAATAGTAGATGGGATTGTTTTTTTAGTTTCCCTTTCTATGAGTTCATTATTGGTGTTTAAAAAAGCCATAGATTTCTAGGTGTTCATTTTGTATCTTGCTACATTGCCCAATTCATTTGGTAAGTCTAGTCATTTTTTGATAAAATCTTTGGAATTTTCTATGTACAATATCATGTAATCTGTGGATAAGGACAGTTTATTTCTTCTTTTCCAATTTGGATGCCTTTTATTTCTTCCTCTTGTTTGATCAGTACTATGTTGAACAGGAGTGGTGAAAGTGGACATTTCTGTCTTATGCCTGTACTTAGGGGAGATGGTTTTAGTTTTGAACCTTTGAGTATGATGTTAGCTGTAGGTTTGTCATATGTGGCCTTTATCATGCTGAGATATGCTCCCTCTATTCTGACTTTGCTGAGAATTTTTATCAAAATTGGATGGTGGGCTGAACTGGTTTGACTCAGTGGATAGAGCTTCGGCCTGTGGACTGAAGGGTCCCAGGTTCGATTCTGGTCAAGGCATGTACCTTGGTTGTGGGCACATCCCCAGTAGGGGGGCACACAGGAGGCAGCTGATTGATGTCTCTCTCTCATCAATGTTTCTAACTATCTCTCTCCCTTTCTTTCTGTAAAAAATCAATAAAATATATTTAAAAAATGAATGGTGGATTTGTCAAATGCTTTTTCTGCATATATTAATATCATCATGTGTTGTTTATCTTTCAATTTGTTTATGTGATGTGTCATGTTTATTGATTTGTGAATATTGTACTAGTCTTGCTTCCCTGGAATAAATCCTATTTGATCATGGTGTATGATCTTTTTAATATATTGTTGGATGTGATTTACTAATATTTTGTTGAGGATTTTATTATCTATGTTCATCAAAGATATTGGTCTGTAATTCTCTTTCTTTGCAGTATCTTTATCTGGTTTTGGAATTAGAATAATGCTGGCCTCATAAACAGAGCTTGGAAGTATTCCTTCCTCTTGGATTTTATGAAATAGTTTGAGGAGTACAGGTGTTAGTTTTTCTTTGAATGTTTCGTAAAACTTTCCTGTGAAGTCGACTAGACCTGGGCTTTTGTTTGGTGAGTTTTTTTGTTTGTTTCTTTGTTTTTACTTCTATTTAATCTGTTGTTATTGGCCTATTCGTGTTTTTTTTTTATTCTTCCTGATTTAGTTCTTGGAGATTGTATTTTTCTAAGAATTTTTCTATTTCATCCACATTGGCCAGCTTGTTGGAATATAGTTATTCATAGTTTTTCTTTTTTTATTAATTTTTATTAATTTTTTATACATATATCCCCATTGCCCCCCTCCCTCCCAGGCATACACCGACCCCCCAGTGTCTGTGATCATTGGTTATGCTTATATGCATGCATACAAGTCCTTTGATTGATCACTTATCTACCTCACCTAACTTTAATCTTTCTGCTGTAATTTCACAGTCTGTTTGATGCTTTATGATTTTTGTCCTCCTGAGAATTATCAGTCTACTCCCTTTCCATGCTCCTGATTCTATTATATTCACCAGTTTATTCTGTTGATCAAATTTTTAATTCACTTAATTTTTAGATTCACTTGTTGATAGATATGTATTTGTTGTTCATAATATTTTGGTTTTTACCTTTTTCTTCTTCCTCTTCTAAAAGAGTACCTTTCAGCATTTCATATAATACTGGTTTGGAGTTGATGAACTCCTTTAGCTTTTTCTTATCTGTGAAGGTCTTTATCTGCCCTTCAATTCTGAATGATAGCTTTGCTGGATAGATTATTCTTGGTTGTAGGTTCTTGCTGTTCATCATGTTGAATATTTCTTGCCACTCCCATCTGGCCTGAATCATTTCTGTTGAGAAATCAGCTGACAGTCATATGGGTGCTCTCTTGTAGGTAATGAACTGTTTTTCTCTTGCTGCTTTTAATATTCTCTCTTTGTCTTTTGCTCTTAGTATTTTAATTATGATGTGTCTTGGTGTGGTCCTCTTTGGATTCCTTTTATTTGGGGTTCTGTGTGCTTCCGGGACTTGTAAGTCTATTTCTTTTACCAGATGTGGGAAGTTTTCAGTCATTATTTCCTTAAATAGGTTTTCAGTATCTTGCTCTCTCTCTTCTTCTGGCACCCCCACAATTCTGATGTTGGTACGCTTGAAGCTGTCCCAGAGGCTCCTTACATTATCTTCACATTTTTGGATTCTTTTCTCTTCTTGCTTTTCCAGTTGAATGTTGTCTGCTTCTTTATATTTCAAATTTTTGAGTTGATTCTTGCCTTTCTCTAGTCTGCTGTTAGGACTCTGTATAATAGTTTTTATTTCAGTCTGTGTATGTTTAATTTCTAGTTGGTCTTTTTTCATCTTTAGTTGGACCTATTCCATCTCTAGTATGTCCTTTTTCATCTCCTCTTGGGTCTCACTAAATTTATCCAACTTTTCTAGCATATTCTTGAAAAACCTTATAAGTGTGGTTTTGAACTCTATATCCAGTCGTTTTTTTCCCTCCATTTCTTTTGTTTGTAATCCCTTCCCTTGTCTCGGCATTTTCACTATGCCGGGGAAACTTCTATGTTGAATTCAGCCTTATGATACCAGATGCAAAGCCGCAGAAGCCTCTGTTGAGCTTGGGAGGGGTGGAGTCTCAGGGCTTCAGGGACCGCCTTGCCTTCCAGTTGGCCCCGCCCTCCACGGCCTCTGAGCCTCACGTGACTGGGTAATCGCTGGAGTGGTCCTTGTGCGCGCACCCGCAGTGCCTCTAACCGCTGCCTTTCCGGCTCCCCTGCAAACCGGGACCACACAAGTCTAGGTCCCCAGGGTTTCACCCGAAACAGGGGCTCAGTGGAGTCAGAAGTGGCATAGTTGGGAGGGTCTGTCTCCCGCCCTCTCGGGAAAGCCAGCGGCACAATCAGCAATCTGTCCTGCGCGCAGTGCCGTGGGCGCCACCAGGCCTTTGATCTTTTGCGACTCCCCCAGATTTCCGTGCACTTCTCCCTTTTCACAGCCCAAACTCCCCCCGTATGAGTTTCAGCTGGATCTGGGGTTTAGTGTCATAGGATAAGGGGTTCAATGCCTTTGAGAGTCTCCATTTCCCTCCCGCAGAGAAAGCCAGCCAGGCACTCCGGCACCCGCTCTCTCCGCACGCGCGTCTCTGTACCTCAGCTTTTTGCTGCAGCTCCTCTGGGTCTCCGTGAGCCCCTCTCTTTCCTTCTAGCTGTAGAACTTCCACTCCACCAGCTTTCCTGTGGTTCTGGAAGATGTCTGTTCTGTCTTTTAGTTGTAGTTTTGAAATTGTTGCGCGAGGCGGCAGTGTAGGTGTTTACCTATGCCGCCATCTTGGATTCCTCCTATTCATAGTTTTTCCTTGCAATCCTTATTTCCGTGGTGTCAGTAGTAACTTCTCCACTTTAATTTCTGATTTTATTTGGATCCTCTCTCTTTGTTTCTTGATGAGTCTGGCTAATGGTTTATCCATTTTGTTTATTCTTTCAAAGAAAGAGCTTGGTTTCAGTGATTTTTTTGTATTTTTTGTCTCTATGTTATTTATTTCTGCTCTAATCTTTATGTCCTTCTTTCTATTTACTCTGGGCTTTTCTTGTTGTTCTCTTTCTAATTCTTTAAGTTGTGGGGTTAAATAGTTTATTGCTGATTTTTTGTTTTGTTTTGTTTTTGGAGGTATGCCTGTAGTGCTATGATCTTCCATTTCAGAACGGCTTTTGCTGTGTCCCAGAGATTTGGGGTTGTTGTGTATTTATTTTCATTTCTTTCCAGGAAGTTTTTTATTTATTACTTTTTCTCATTGGTAACCCATTCATTGTTTAATAACATGCTATTTAGCCTCCACGTATTGGAATGTTTTGGGGTGTTTTTACTGTAGTTGATTTCTAATTTTATTCCACTGTGATCTGAGAAGATGCTTGATATGATTTCAATCTCCTTGAACTTGTAGAGACTTGTTTTGTGTCCTAACATGTAGTCTATCTTTTGAATGATCCATGTGCACTTGAAAAGAATGTATATTCTGGTGTGTTGGGGTGAAATGGTCTATAAATGTCAATTAAATCCAACTGATCCAGTGTATTCTATAGAGTTTCAGTTTCCTTGTTAAGTTTTTGTCTGGAATTTTTCCCTACTATAACTGTATTGTTGTTGATTTCTCCATTAAAGTCCCCTAGAAGTTTCTTTTATATATTTAGGTGCATCTATATTGGGTGCATATATGTTTACCAGGGTTATATCCTTTTGTTGGATTGATCTCTTTAGTATTATGTAGTGATCTTTATTGTCTATTGTAGTAGCCTTAATTTTGAAGTTTATTTTGTCAGATACAAGTATTGCTACTCCAGCTTTTTCTTCTTTTCCATTTCTATCTCTTCACTCTCATACTATGTGTGTCTTTTGTTTTGAGGTAGGCTTTCTATAGACAGCATATAGTTGGGTCGTTTTTGTACCCATTCAGCTAACCTACGCCTTTTGATTGGAGCATTTAACTCATTAACATTTAGGATTATTATTGGCAAATACTTATTTATTGCCATTATATTTCTGTATGGCTTGGTTCCTCTCTCTGTTTTTTCTTATTACAGCAATCCTTTTAGCATTTCTTGTAATGCTAACTTGATGGTGATGTACTTCTTTAGCCTTTTATTTTGGTCTGGGAAGCTCTTTATTTGACTATTTTGAATGATAGTATTGCTAGATATAGATTATTATATCTATATCTAGCAATACTATTATTATTAGATTATTATTAGATTATTGCTTTCTATTACCTTGAATACTTCATGCCATTCCCTTCTGACCGGTAGAGTTTCTGATGAGAAATCAGGTGTCAGCTTTATGGGAACTCTGTAGATAACAGTTTTCTTTTGCTGCCTTTAAGATTCTCGCTTTTTCTTCAATTTTTGGCATTTTAATTATGATGTGTCTGGGCATGGGCTTGTTTGGATTCTTGTTTGGGGTTTTCTGTGCCTCCTGAACTTGTGTGACTTTTTCCTTTACCAGATTAGGGAAGTTGTTTACTATTATTTCTTCAAACATTTCCTCTATTCCTTTCTCCCTTTCTGCCTCTTCTGGCACACCTGCTATTCTAATATTGTTATGTTTCATGCTGTTCCACAGCTTCCCTAAGCTGTCCTCCTGTTTTGTTTTGTTTTTTATTGTTTAAAGTATTACATATATTACTACATATATCTCCATTTTTTCCCCATTGACCTTCCCCTAGACTCTCCTACCCCTGTCACATGCCCTCATCCCATCCTTCCAGTGTCCTGTGTACATTGGTGTGCTTATATGCATGCATACAAGTCCTTTGGTTGATCTATTTCCCTTCCTCCCCAACACTCCCCAGCTTTCCCACTGTAATTTGACAGTCTGTCCTCCTGTTTTTTAATTATTTTTTCTTTTTGACTCTCTGATTGAGTGATATTTTAACTCTACCTTCTAATTCACTGATTTGATCTTTAGCTTCCCTTAATCTGCTGTGTATTCCTTCCAAAATGTTCTTTATTTGTATTTTGTCATTCTTTATCTCAGAGTGTTCTTTTTTTCATAGTTACTGTATTTTTTTCATGGTGTTGAGCATTTTTATCATCGTTATTGGGAACTCTGTTTCAGATAAATTTCTTATCTCTGCCTCATTTATCTCTTCTTCTGAAGAATTTTCTAGTTCTTCCACTTAGGGGCTCTTTGTCTCATTTTGGCTGTCTGTTTGGATTTGTGACTATATATTAGGTAGGTCCTATACACCTCTCAATCTCTAGTAAAGTACAGAATTAAAGGCTGTTTCTAACTAATTAGATCAGGCAACGACTCAAAGTATCCAGAGACTGCCTCTGCCTACCGACTGATCAGATTCTGATTTAAATTGTGCTTCCCCCCCACCCCCTGCAGGCAATCATTCTTATCTGTGGTGAGAGTATTTTTCAACAGAGTAGGGCAGTTTCTTCTGCCTAGAGGATAATTGTTATTTTTAATCTCTTAAGTGGCCTCAGGGCATGGTGTTTTCCAATAGGATGTGTTAACTGTCCTCCCCATAAGGCAAGGCAATTGTCTATGTAAGAAAGATGACCTCTGTTGCATGAGGAACGGACTCAGCCCAGGAAACTTGGGTGACTGCCTGCTGAGCTCTATCCCTTGAGTCCCCAGTCCTGGCTTCTACTCTCACAACTCAAGTCCACTTCACCCTCCCTCAGCTGAAGCACAAGGTGGCTCCACAGGGAATTTTGTGCTTTGGCCCTTTAAGAGTGTCCCTGAATTTTTAGCTGTTACTCCCTGGCAGACAGCACCCCACTGCTTTTCACAGCTAGAAGTTATGTGAATACCCCTCTCAGTTTTGGTGCTCTCTGCTGGGGGCCCAGCTTGAGGATAAGATCCTGGAATTTCCAGTGACAACCCCCCACAGCTGAGATTTCTCTCCAGGATTTTAGTTGCTGTTTGTGGATGCCTGGCCAGCACTTTTGTATCTCTGCCCCTCCTACCAGTCTCTATGCAGTCTCCATTTTTGATCCTGGGGCATCAGGGTTCTCTTCTACAAGTTTCCCATTGATTATTCAAGAAGCTTTTCTGTATTTTAGTTATAATTCCAGTTTGTTCCTGGAAGCATGTCGTGCAGTATCCACTGACTCTGATGCCATTTTTAATCCACCACTTTCTTCTTTCTGTCTCATTTTATTGACTAGGGGCTCAGTGCAAAAAATCATGCACCTTGAAAGAAACTGTGGGCTGTGAGGCTGCAGTGGGCACAGGGGTGAGTCTCAGTCCATCCTCCACACCTCCACCCAGACCCTCCTACTGTGGCCCCCAGTTCCTTGTCTGCCGGCAGCCCTGTTTTTGCCGCTACTGCTCTCACATGCTGATGGCACTGGCTGCGCTTGCAACTGCAAAGCAAATGGGGCCAGCACCAGCAGCAGGTGTGAGCAGGGCCAGTGCTATCAGGGGGTGTGAGTGGTGGTGGCTGCTGGCCCCGATTGCCCCTCAGGAGCAGAGGGAGGTAGAGAAGTCCTGAGAGGCGATTGGGGCTGGCAGCTATCACTCACACCAACTACCTGAAAGATACACAAAAAGGTATTTATAGTGCTCATCTCTAGATGGCAGAATACAGTGTGTTTCGTTTTTTATTCTTGATTGTTTATATTATATTGTATAAAATATATGTGTCATATGAAATATACATTGTATATGTTCTTGGTATAAATGTACTCAGCTTTTTTATCCACTCATCTACTAATGGCACTTAGGCTATTACTAGATCTTGGCTATTGTAAATAATGCTGGTGTAAAGATAGGGGTGCATATATTCTTTCTGATTAGTGATTCAGGGTTCAAGGATATATTCCCAGAAGTGGGTCACTGATTAAAATGGCAATTCAATTTTTACATTTTTGAGGAAACTCCATACTGTTCTCCACAGTGGCTGCAGCACTCTGCATTCCCACCAGCAGTGCACGAGGGTTCCCTTTTCTCTACACCCTCACCAGCACTTGTTTGTTGATTTATTGTTGGTAGCCATTCTGGCAGGTGTGAGGTGTAATTTTAATTTGCATCTCTCTGATAATTAATGACATTGAGTATTTTTTTTATATCCAGGTTGTGGACTCAATCCCCAGTAGGGGGTGTGCAAGAGGCAATCAATGATTCTCATTGATGTTTTTATCTCTCCCTCTCCCTTCCTTTCTGAAATCAATAAAAATATATTTTAAATAAAAACAATTCCACTGACCATTGCAAAAAAAAAAAATAATAAGGTACCTAAGGAAAAACTTAACCAAGGAGGTAAAGGACGTGAACTCAGAAAACAATAGGGCATTGGAAAAGGAATAGAGGAAGATACAAGCAAGTGGAAGCATATACTGTACCATGTTTATGAATTGGAAGACTTAACATCATTAAAATGTCCATACTTTCCAAAGCAATCTATAGCTTCAACTTAATCTCTATTAAAATACTTAACAGGTCTAGGACAAATATTCCAAAAATTTAAATGGAAATAAAAAAAAGACCACATTCACTTGTAAAAAGAACTTGGAAGTCATCTTTCTTATTGAATTTTCTGAGGATAGGTGTTAGTTCTTTGAATGTTTGTTAAAATTTGCCAAACCAAAACCGGTTTGGCTCAGGCCTGCAGACTGAAGCGTCCCAGGTTCGATTCCGGTCAAGGGCATGTACCTTGGTTGCGGGCACATCGGGAGGCTGATTGATGTCTCTCTCTCATAGATGTTTCTGACTTTCTATCCCTCTCCCTTCCTCTCTGTAAAAAAATCAATAAAATATATATATATTTTAAAATTTGCCTGTAAATACATTGGTCCAGGACTTTTGTTTGCTGGGATTTTCTTTATTACTTCCTTAATTTCATTAGCTCTTATTGGCCTATTCCAGTTTTCTGATTCTTCCTGATTTCATTTTGGGAGATTGTATGTTTCCAGGAATTTGTCCATTTCATGCAGGTTGTGCAGTTTGGTGGAGTTGTACTTGCCATATACTAGTAATGCTCATAGTATTTTCTTACAATCCTTTGTATTTCTGTGGTGTCAGTTGTTACTTTTCCTCTTTCATTTCTGATTTTATTTATTTGGGTCCTCTTTTTTTTTTCTTGAAGTCTCACTAACGGTTCATCAATCTTTTTTTTTTATCTCTTTTTAAATTATGTTTTTAGAGAGGGGAAGGGAGAAATAGAAACATCAATTGGCTGCCTCACCAGGGATCAAGCCACAACTTGGGCATATAGACTGACCAGGAATCGAACTGGTTCACGGGTTGATGCTCAACCACTGAGACACACCAGCCATACATTGTTTATCTTTTAGAAGAACCAGCTCTTGGTTTCAACGATCTTTTATTGTTCTTTTTTAAGTCTCTATGTAATTTTTTTCTGCTCTGCTCTTTATTCTTTCCTTCTACTTCCTGTAGCCTTTTCTTTTTGTTTTCTTTCTAATTCTTTTAGTTATAGGGTTAGTTGGTTTATCTGAGCTATTTCTTGTTTTTTAAAGTAGCCCTGTAAAGCTATGATCTTTCTTCTTAGGATTGCTTTGGCTGTGTCCTATAGATTTTGGGTGGTTGTGTGTTCATTTTCATTTGTTTCCAGAAATTTTTTTCTTTCTTTCTTGATATCATTAGTAATTCATTCATTATTGAATAACACACTATTTATTTTCCATGTGTTTGAATGTTTTTGAGTGTTTCTATTATAGTTGATTTTTAACTTCGTGCCATTGTGATCTGAGGGGATGCTTGATATGATTTCAATCTTCTTGAACTTGTAGAGACTTGTTCACATTTAGTCCTAATATGTGGTCTATTTTTGAGAATGTTCCATGTGCACTTAAGAAGAATGTATATTCTGCAGCATTGGGATGAAATGTCCTATAAATATTAAATCCATCTGATCTAGTGTGTCATTTAAGGTTGCTGTTTCCTTACTGATATTTATTTATGTATTTGTTTGTTTGTTTGTTTATTTAGATCTATTCAGTGATGTCAGTGGGGTGTTAAAGTCCCCTACTCTGTTCCCCTAACCACTTTGGCTCAGTGGATAGAGTGTCGGCTTGCCAACTGAAGGTTCGATTCCAGTCAAGGGCTTGTACCTTGGTTGCAGGCACATCCCACATCCCCAGTAGGGGGAGTGCAGGAGGCAGCTAATTGATTTTCTGTCTCATTGATGTTTCTAACTATCCCCCTCCCTTCCTCTCTGTAAAAAAAAAATCAATAAAATATATTTTTAAAAAGTCCCCTCCTATAACTGTATTGCTGCCTACCTCTCCCTTACAGTCCTCCAGGACTATTTAGGTGCTTCTGTATTAGATGCATATATGTTTATGAGGATTATATCCCCTTGTTGGATCAATCCTTTTAGTATTATATAGTGACCTTCTTTGTTTATGGTCTTTGTTTGAAAGTCTATCTTGCCAGATATACATATTGCTACCCCTTCTTTTCATTTCTATTTGCTTAGAAACATTTTTCCCCATCCCATTTTCAACCTGTGTGAGTCTTTTTCTGAGTTGGGTCTCTTTTTGACAGCATATATGTGGTCATGTTTTTTTAACCATTAAGCTACCCTATCTTTTAGGAGCTTTTAGTCCATTTACATTTAAGGTTATTATTGAAAGGTACTTATTGTTATTTTTTCCCTTATGCCTATTATTTTCTCTCTATTTCTTCTTACAACAGTCCCTTTAGCATTTCTTGCAATGCTAGTTTTATGGTAATTTGGGGGAGGGGAAGTTTGGAAAGCTCTTTATTTCACCTTCAGTTTTGAATGATAGCCTTGTTGAATAGATAAGTCTTGTTTGCAGCTTCTTGCTTTTCATTATTTTTTTTATTAATGTGTTACACGTGTATATATATATCTTCCCATTGCCCCCCCTCCTCCCAGGCATACTCTAACCCCCCAGTGTCTTGTGTTCATTGGTTATGCTTATATGCATGCATACAAGTCCTTTGGTTGATCTCTTATGTACCCCACCTCTCCTTAATCTTCCTGCTGTAATTTGACAGTTTGATGCTTTACTGCCTATGTATCTATCTTTTTTTTTTAACACATTTTTTATTGATTTTTTACAGAGAGGAAGGGAGAGGGATAGAGAGCTAGAAACATCAATGAGAGAGAGACATTGATCAGCCGCTTCCTGCACACTCCCTACTGGAGTTGTGCCCGCAAGCCAGGTACATGCCCTTGACCGGAATCGAACCTGGGACCTTTCAGTCCGCAGGCTGACGCTCTATCCACTGAACCACACCGGTCTTGCCTGTATCTACTTTTTCTTCATCAGTTTATAATGTTCTTTATTATCCACAAATGAGTGAGATCATGTGGTGTTCCTCCTTCATTGACTGGCTCATTTAACTTAGCATAAGGCTCTCCAGTTCCATCCAGGTTGCTGCAAATGGTAAGAACTCCTTTTTAATGGCAGCATAAATTCCATTGTGTTGATGTACCATTGTTTTCTGATCCACTCATCTGCTGATGGGCACCCAGGCTGTTGCCAAAGTGTAGCTAATGTAAATTGTGCTGCTATGAACATAAGGGTACATAAATCCTTTCTGATTGGTGTTTGTAATTTCTTAGGATATATTCCTAAGAGTGGGATTGCTGGGTCAAATGGGAGTTCCATTTTTAGTTTTTTGAGGAAACTCCATACTGTTCTCCACAGTGGCTGCACCAGTCTGCATTCCCACTAGCAGTGCATGAGGGTTCCTTTTTCTCCACATCCTCAGCACCACTTGTCCTTTGTTGATGATTGCCATTTTGACAAGTGTGAGACGGTATCCCATTGTCGTTTTGATTTGGATCTCTCAGATAATTAATGACTTTGAGCATGTTTTCATGTGTCTCTTGGCCTTCCTTCTGTCTTCTTTCCAAAAGGTTCTATTTAGGTCCGTTGCCCATTTTTTTATTGCATCATTTATCTTCCTTTTATTAAGTTGTATAAGTTGGCTGTAGATGTTGGAGATTAAACCTTTATCAGTGATAACATTTGCACATATATTCTACGACACAGTGGGCTTTCTTGTTTTGCTGATGGTTTCTTTTGCTTTTTATTTTGATGTGGTCCCATTTGTTTATTTTCTCTTTAGCTTCCATTGCCCTTGGATCACTATCACTGAAGTTCCTTCAGCATATGTCTGAGATTGTGCTGCCTGTGGATTCCTTAGTATTTTTATGGTTTCCCATCTGATGTTTAAATCCTATATCCATTTGGAGTTTATTTTTGTGTATGGTGTAAGGTGGTGGTCTAGTTTCATATTTTTTTTTGCATGTATCTGTCTAATTTTCCCAAAACCATTTATTGAAGAGACTGTCTTGACTCCATTGTATGTTCATGCCTCCTTTGTCAAATATTAATTGAGTATAGTGGTTTGGGTCGATATATAGATTCTCTATTCTATTCCATTGGTCTATATGTCTCTTGTTGTGCTAGTACCAGGCTGTTTTGAGAACAGTTGCTTTGTAATATAACTTGAAATCTGGTATTGAGATCCCACCTACTTTATTATTCTTTCTTAGGATTGCTGTGGCTACTCGGGGTCTTCTTTTGTTCCAGATGAATCTTTGGAGAGTTCTTTCTAGGTTTGTGAAATATGTCATTGTTATTTTAATGGGTAGTGCATTGAATCTATAGATTGCTTTAGGTAGTATGGACATTTTAATGATGTTGATTCTCCCAGTCCGTGAGCATGGTATAATCTTCCATCTGTTTACGTCTTCCTCTCTCTTTTTTCAGTGTCCTGTAGTTTTCTGTGTATAGGTGTTTTACCTCCTTAGTTAGGTTTATTCCGAAGTATCTTAATTTTTTTGGTGTGATGGTATATGGGATTGCTATTTTAGTCTCTCTTTCTGTAATTTCACTATTAGTGTATAAAAATGCCATAGATTTCTTGGCATTAATTTTGTATCCTGAAACATTGCCAAATTCATTTATTAAGTCTATTAGTTTTTGGATGGAGTCCTTTGGGTTTTTTATGTACAGTATCATGTCATCTGCAAACAAGGACAGCTTTACTTCTTTTCCATTTGGATGCCTTTTATTTCTTCTTCTTGTCTAATTGCAATGGCTAATACTTCCAGTGCTGTGTCGAACAGGAGTGGTGAGAATGGGCATCCCTGTCTTGTTCCTGTTCTTAGGGGAAATGGTTTTAGTTTTTGCCCATTGAGCATGATGTTAGCTGTGGGTTTATCATATATGGCTTTTATGATGTTGATGTATGATCCTTCTATTCCCACCTTGCTGAGAGTTTTTATCAAGAAAGGGTGTTGAATTTTGTCAAAAGCTTTTTCTGCATCAATTGATATGACTATGTGATTTTTATCTCTCAATTTGTTTATGTGATGTATCTATCACGTTTATTGATTTTCAGATATTGAACCATCCTTGCATTCCTGGGATAAATCCTACTTGGTCATCGTGTATGATCTTTCTGATGTACTGCTGGGTCTGATTTGCTAGAATATTGTTGAGGATTTTGGCATATATGTTCATGAGAGATATTGGCCTGTAATTCTCTTTCATTGTGTTGTCTTTATCTGATTTTGTTATTAGGGTGATGCTGGCTTCATAGAAGGTGTTTGGAAGTGTTCCTTCTTCTTGAATATTTTTTAATAGTCTGAGGAGGATAGGTTTTAATTCTTCCTTAAATGTTTGGTAAAACTCCTGTGTAGCCATCTGGTCTGGGGCTTTTGTTTGGTGGAAGCTTTTTGATGACTGCTTCAATTTCTTCCATAGTTATTGACCTATTGAGATATTTAGATTCTTCCTGATTGAGTTTTGGAAGGTTACATTTTTTCTAGGAATTTGTCCATTTCCTGCAGGTTATCCAGTTTGTTGGAATAGAGTTGCTCATAATTTTTAACAATACTTTGTATTTTGGAGGGGTCTGTTGTTATTTCTTCTCTTTCATTTCTGATTTTATTTGGGTCTTCTCTCTTTGCTTCTTGGTGAGCCTGGCTAGAGTTCCATCAATCTTGTTTATCCTTTCAAAGAAGCAGCTCTTGGTTTTCTTGATCTTTTCAATTGTTTCTTTGGTCTCTATGTTGTTTATCTCCACTCTGATCTTTACTATTTCCTTCCTTCTGCTTACACTGGGCTTTTCTTGTTGCTCTCTTTCTAGCTCTTTGAGTTGTAGGGTTAGGTAATTTATTACCATTGTTTCTTGTTTTTTGCAGTAGGCTTGTAGAGCTAAATGAACTTCCCTCTCAGGACTGCTTTCACTCTGTCCCATAGATTTTGTATTGTTGTGTTGTCATTTGTTGCCATGATGTTTTTTATTTCTTCCTTGATCTCTCTGGTTATCCATTCGTGTTTAATAGCATGCTGTTTAGTCTTCATGTGTTTGATTCCTTTGTATTATTTTTATTGTGGTTGATTTCCGGTTTTATGCCACTGTCATCAGGAAAATGCTTGATATGATTTCTATCTTCTTGAATTTGAAGAGACTTTTCCTATGACCCAACATATGGTCTATCTTTGAAAATGATCCATGTGCACTTGAGAAGAATGTATATACTGTAGCTTTGGGATGAAATGTTCTGAAGATGTCAATGAATTCCATCTGGTCTAGTGAGTCATTTAGAATTGATGTTTCTTTGCTGATTTTTTGTTTAGAGGATTTGTCCAGTGGTGAGAGTGGGGTATTAAAGTCTCCTACTATGATTGTATTGCTGTCAATCTCTCCCTTGATATCCTCCAAGAGTTTTTTTTAATGTATTTAGGTGTTCCGGTATTAGGTGTGTACATGGTTACCATGGTTATTTCTTCTTGTTGTATTGCTTCCTTTAGTATTATGAAGTGGCCTTCCTTATCTCTTGTTATGTCCTTCAATTTGAGATCTAATTTGTCAGGTATAAGTATTGCAACCCCAGCTTTTTTTTTTTTCATTTCCATTTGCCTCAGTCTGTGTGCATCTCTTTTTCTGAGGTGGCTTTCTTGTAGACAGCAGATACATGGGTCATTTTTTTTTAATCCTCTCCATTACCGTATGTCTTTTGATTGGAGCATTTAATCCATTTACATTTGAAGTTATTATTGATAGGTACTTATCTGTCGCCATTTTTATTCTTTACCCCTGTGTTCCTTCTTCGCTTCCTATTTCTTTTTTTACAGCAGACCCTTTAACATTTCTTGCATTGCTGGTTTCATGGTAATAAATTCCCTTAGTCCTTTTTTGTCTGTGAAGCTCCTAATTTCACTTTCAATTTTAATTGCAAGCCTTGTTGGTGCAGTATTCTTGGATTCAGACTCTTCCTTTGCATGACTTTGTATATTTCATTCCATTCTTCTGGTCTGATGAGTTTCTGTTGAGAAATCAGTTGCTAGTCTGATGGGGGTTCCTTTGTAGGTAACTTTCTGTTTCTCTCTGGCTGCTTTTAAGATTTGTTGTTGGTTGGTGTTTGCCAATTTAATTATAATGTGCCTTGGTGTTGGTCTTTTGGGGTTCATTCTGCTTGGAATTCTGTGTTTCTTGGATTTGTGTTTTTTTTTCTTTCCTATATAAGGAAATTTTTCTGTCATTATGTCTTCAAACAGGTTTTCTATTCCTTGCTCAGTTTCCGCTCTTTCTGGAACCCCAATTATGCAGATGTTGTTTTGTTTTGTGTTATCCCAAAGTTCCCTTAGGCTCTCCTCTGGCTTTTAAAATTTCTTTTTCTAGAAGCTGCTGTACTTGGGTATTTTTTCCTACCTTGTCTTCTAGCTCACTGATGTGGTCCTCTGCTTCTTCTAGTCTACTTTTGATGCTTTCTATTTAGTTCTTTACCTCAGAGATGTCATTTTTAATTTCTTCTTGATTATTCTTCATTTCCTCTTGGTTCTTACTCATATTGTTGAATTGTTCTTCCATTCTTTTCAGCTACCTTATTACCACTTCTCTGAACTCTTTCTCTGGCAGGTTGTTTGCTTTTATTTCATTTACTTCCTTTTCTGGTGATGCCTGCCTTCCTTTCATTTGCAGGCTGTTTCTTCATCTGCCCATGGTCTTTCTTCTCTGGGTGTCTGGTTATGTAGTTCTCTCTCCTTATTCCAGGCAAAATCTGACCTTTCCATGTGGCATGTGGAGCTCCTCTAAATCCGAGTATTTGCACCAATTGGGGAGCAGTGTTCTGGGTCCCCCGGTTGTTCAGTGGGTGCTGCAGCTATAGGTTTTCAGGCTGCTGTAGACATCCACTTTCCCCTACAAGATGGCGCAATTTCTGCTTTTGCGCTGGTGGCTCTGGGAGACAAAAACCTCGTGGCAGTGGGGCTGCCTGGTCAGGTGAGCCCCATCCAACAGTCCCCCACCTTCTTCTGGAGGATAACTGTCCCTTAATTTGCCAACAAACACTCCCAGTGTAACCCTCAGCTATTCACTCTATCTTCTCAGCGACAAGGTTCCGGACACGTCTGTCTATTCCGCCGCCCACCCCCCCCCCCCCCCCACTTTTCATTACTTTGAATATTTCATGCCATTTCCTTCTGGCCGGAAGTGTTTCTTTTGAGAAATCAACTGACAGACTTTTGGGAGCTCCCTTGTAGGTAACTCACTGTCTCTTTCTT
This sequence comes from Lasiurus cinereus, assembly GCA_011751065.1. Lineage (NCBI taxonomy): Eukaryota > Metazoa > Chordata > Mammalia > Chiroptera > Vespertilionidae > Lasiurus > Lasiurus cinereus. The sequence continues at coordinate 3,176,404 of JAAGEH010000289.1, read as the reverse complement.
GCTGCCCTTAAGATCTTCTCTTTGTTTTTAATGTTTGACACCTTAATTATAATATGTCTTTGTGGTTCTCCTGACTGGGACTCTGTGCTTCCTTAACTTGGGTGACTTTGTTGTTCACCAATTTAGGGAAATTTTCCATGATTATTTCTTCAAAGACGGTGTCCATACTTGCTCACTTTTTTGTCCCTCTGGTACCCCTATGATGCCGATGTTTTTTTTCATGTTGTCCCAACGTTTCCTTAAACTCTCCTCATGCTTTTTGAAAAAAAATATATAGTTTTATTTATTTTAAAGAGGAAGAAAGAGGGAGACACAGAAATAAACAATGAGAATCAACAAGCAGCTGCCTCCTGCACGCCCCTACTGGGGATTGATCCCAGAACCCAGGCATGTTCCCTGACTGGAAATGGAACCATGACTTCCTATTCATAGGTCAATACTTACCACTGAGCCACACCAGCTGGGCTCTCTTCATACATTCTAAGTGGTTTGTTTTAGTTACTCTAATTGTTTTTCTACCTTGTGCTCTAAATCACGGATTTGATCCTCTGCTTTACCAAGCCGGCTTTTAATTTCTTTCAGTGTATTCCTCATTTCCAATATAGTATTCTTCATTTATGACTGGTTCTTATTCATGGTTTCTATTCCTTTTTATCCTATACTAAAGGCCCAATGCACAAAATTCATACATGGGTAGGGTCTCTAGGCCAGCAATCAGGGCTGATCTGTGGGGTGACCAGCAGGGCGAATGGGAGCCCCTACTGGCACTGCCTTGGCTGGCCTGGGGCCTGCAGGCTGGGGTCAGTTCCTGCATTGAGCATCTGCTCCCTGGTAGTCAGTGCACATCACAGTGACCGGCCATTCCACTTAGAGTTTAGCCGTTTGGTCAATATGCATATTAGGCATTCATTATATAGTATAGTTCCCACTAAATTCCTTGTAGTTCCTTTTAACCATTACTCTGAACTTTGTTAAATTGCTTACCTCTATTTCCTTTAGGTCTTTTTCTGGGGAGTCCTTCTTTTCTTTCATTTGGGTTTCTTTTTTATCTCTCCACTTAACTTGTTTCTTTGCATTTATATGTATTATATATGCCTGCTATGATTCCCAGTCTCCAGGGGGTGGCCTTTTGTAGGAATGTCTTGTGGGACCCAGTGGTACAGTCTTCTTGAACTCCTGAGCTACATGCTCTGGGAGTAATCCTTTTGTAGATGTTTTGGGCTCTCCTGTTGTAATTTGGTCTTGGCTATTACCCTATTCATATGTGGGATCTCCTTTCAGGCTGGGTAACTGTGAGGCTCAGCCCCAACCATATTGTGTGAGCTATTGTACAGGTGCAAGTGAAATTCATCTTGGCAGATTTTAATGCCTGATAGGGTTTCCCTTTGCATCCTACTGTTATGTTGTCTGAGGCTGTTTTGTATGCTTAATTTGCGCCTTCCAGGAGGTACTTTTGTGCCAGCCAATGCCAGAAGCTGTCCAAGTTTGGCTCTCAACATCCTGTTTGAAGCTTTCAGTGATCCACAGCTACGGTTACCTTTACTTGGCTTGTTTGCCCATGGGAAGGGGCATGCTGAGCTCCTAGATTGGCTTTTTAGCAGTACAAGGCCCTATGACAGATGGAGGGTATTTACCTGTACTATTTCCCTGTCCTCAGCTAGGTGGAGACCCTTTTAGGCAGGCTGTTTGGGTCTGCTGGATGTCAGAGGATTCTGTCAGCTCTCCTGTGAGAGGAAGTGCCAGCCAGGCTCCCAGGCATGTGGAAGGATGTCTCTAATTCATAGCCAGCTAATAACTGGCTGCTCCCTGAGATTGCTGTTCTGTGAGGCTGCTGCCTCTTCAGCTGGGTTACTGGTACCAGGTGGGGCCAGCTGGATTCCAGAGTGTGGGATGAGTGGGATTCCTTAGGGTGGGATGAAGTGTGTCCCTGGAGTGGGGTATTTGCTGTTCCCCAGAGTTCACCTGTTGGGAGGGGCTTATGTCTCTCAGGAGAAATGGCTACTGGGATAGTGGGAGGATGACTCAGCACAGGTATCCTGACAGCCATTCTCCTAGCACTCTCCCTAGCTCCTTCTACCCCTGTCTCTCCTCAGGCAGTTCCAGTCTACATGGACCTTCCTCTGCAGAAACCAGGCTGAGTGACTGGGAACGAAAATCCTGTGCACCTGCCTCTCACAAATAGTGGTTTTGCCTCTGGGAAGCTCGGTTTTCTGGCTGTCCAGGTTGGGGTGCCCTGCATGGGGGTTCCAGAGGCCCTTTTCATCCCTAGGGAAACCCTTCTCATCCTTGGCCTGCCACTCCTGAGAGCTTGGCCAGCGCCTCTCACAACACTGTTCTTCCTACTAGTCTTGAGGTGGTTTTGGTAGTTCCTTGTTTAAACATCTTCTCTTCAGCCAGTCCTGAGCTGGTATTTTGGATTGAATATTCCCCAATTTAGTTCTAATTCTAGTTAGATTCTGAGAGAAGCAGGGAGAAAGATCCACTTGCTCTACTACCATCTTCCTCCTGGCCTATATTACACCATGTCTTTTTTACCCACTTGGCTACTGTTGGGCAAACCTATGTACTTTGATTAAAGTATTTAATCCATTTACATTTAAAGTAATTATTGATAGGTAGTTATTACCATTTTATTATTCATATATTTTTATCTCTTTTTATTCCTCCCCCCTCCCTCCTCCCCCTCCCCCTCACTGTCCCCTTCCCCCTTCTCCTCCTCCTCCTCCTCTTCTTAGAGTACACAGAAATAGACTCTGGGGGCTTTTCATGAGAGGGTTAGAAGAACTTTTGAGTTTAATCTGGAGACCAGAAGACTTGGAGCTTATCTTTCCAACTAACATCTTAAAGCCTTTCATAAGAGGGGTCCAACTCACTCTATGTCACACAAAGAAAATGCCTAGGACCCATGGGTGGAAGTTGTGGGAGCCAGATTTCAGTTCCATTTAAGAAATAAATTTCTAATAGTCAAAACTACAAAAAAAAAAAACACCTCAGTAGGAAGGGCATTCCCTGATTAAAACCATCTAAGCAGAGGCTAGGTAAGCCCTCCAGATAGATTTCTGCTCTGAATGGATGTGTGAACCAGAGGACTTCTCTACCTCTTCTCTATACATTCGACATCTGAGTATGTAAATGAAATTATTTTTAAAGCACACTTATAAAAATTCTAAGAAAGATACAGTGAAGTTGTAGGAGGAGGGGAGAAAATATTATTGGAGAATCAAATATTTAAAATATGGACTTAAGTCAAGAGTTTATTTCATAACGTGTACATCACGACTTCTGTTTCCATGAATCTGTATCTCAAGCCTCCAGCTTCTCCCTTTCATCATGTTCATTTCACTGCAGCTAAGTCCCTATGTTCTCTTTTTGGCACTAAGCAAGAATACTGACTGGTGCTGGGTATCAGAGTGAGAGTGTCCCTATATACACCCAAGATCTGTGTGCACAACTGTCAGAGGTAGGAAGAGCAAAAGAGCCCCCAGAACCTTTCTGCAGGCTCTGCTTCCCATAAAGAACACAAAATGTCCAGCAGCTGCTCCTAGAAAGGAGCTCTTACCACGGCATCCATCAGGATTCTCAGAAAACTTGGCAAAATTCTGTGCTCACAGCATTTGTGTGAGGAGAAAGTCTAAGTTTTTATCAATGTCTCAAGAGGCATTTATGGCTGTAAGAGTGAGATCTATATTTAGGGCACACCTGCACCCCCTCCTCTGGGGCTGCAGCCTTATCACTGTTGTGCAGGGTAGCAGTTGGGAGTTAGAAAGCTGATTCTGAATGGTCTCCAACTTTAAAGCACCAAGGCAGAGAAACTGTGGTTGCAAACACCCTTGCTCACAGGATCCTGGGCTCCAAAGCTTTAATCTTTCAAACTATGAAGGAGTGTGTGGCCCTAGGCCTTGAGGACACAGAGAACGACAAGTTCCCAATGGCTTGACAGGTGCATCCCTCTTAATCATGGTCATGTAAAGACTCAAGGGGACATCACTGACCACTCCATTACTATTATTACTAATTTAGTTACCAACTTTCCTGATTAAAAACAAAACATATAAAAAACCTGCCTTACTGTCAAAGATAACCTTATGCTCAAAGTCACACAAGTAGGCACAGAATGAATCTTTGTGACGATGTTGTTATTTTGAAATATTACCCCTTCCCCCACCCACCACCATGTACCATTTGTCAATTAATAAAAAATATTCCAGTACTATCTACATTGAAAATGGGAAGGTGGTAAAATAGAGAAATGGAACCCAGACCGATATCAAGAAAAATGATTTCCTTCTCCAGAGGCCTTTAAAAATAAGACTGATCCTTATCTATCTGAAATGGCTCTAATCCTTTTAAGCAGAGAAAAGAAAGTGAGCCATGGAGGACCCTTCTACTCCTGTTGTCTTAAGTTGTGAACATCTGAAGTGACTCAAAACCCAAGTGCTCATACCATGCACAAACCACAAGCACAGGGGTGCTATAGGGATATGATGTGATACACAAAAGCAGACCAATTGATGGAGTCTCCTGGTCACACCCTGTAAGCAGACAATTATACCATGGCTCTGAATAATTGATTTTGTACTACATAGTTTTGAAAACAGACTCAGGAATTTGTAGAATATTTTTAGTAAGTGATCTAACAGAAATGTTTTCTCTTTCAATTTAAAAACATTTGCTAGTATTGATTGAAATGACGACACTTCAACACCCACCTGTGTTTACGTTAAATCTGTAATCAGAGATGGTGATGTAGAAATATACAGTCAACTGTCACTTAAAAACACACAAAAATTGGACATGCTATACACTTTTCTTTTAAAATGTATCTGTATTATTTTCACCAATCAAAACACAAATAATATATTTTATTATAAAACATTAGGCAATAGTACTTTTGAGATACGCAATCTGAGAGGTCACACCTGTATTTACTACCAGTATGAAACATCAGAGGCATTACATTAGCAATCAAGCAGAAGACCTCGTAATCATCACCATGACTGACACAGCATCAAATCCCAATGAAACCAGCATCCCATTCAACCTTTTGACAAGGGACTCTGGCTGCCTACAAGGCCCTGCTGAAGGTTTCTCCTTCAGCACTGTGGCTCTGAGTTTGCATCACAAAGGTAAGAACAGAGCCACACTAGCATCTCTAGACCACAGGTGGTCAGCAATGAGCAGCATGTGCTTCTAGAATACTCTCTTACTCGGACAGACTCTGCTCTCTGAAACTTGCACTTGAAATCAAGACCTGACAAAGAAAGGCAGTCATTATGTTTTTGACTGAAAACAAACAAAACAAACCTAGTCCAAATCCCAGGCTAATAATAATTTACCTGGTTTATAAAAATATGTGTCCAAAATAGTTACTTTCAGGGTTGTGTACAATATAAATTACAAAAATAAAATAGAGAAGACAAAAAGTTGAGCACATTTTCAGTTCTTATCAGCATTCATCTATAGCGACCAGTGTGAAACCCTGTGCATTGCACAAGGACCTAGCACACCTCCCTCAGAGGGGGACTTTACAGGGTGAGGTATTCCTATAGAGCTCTGCAGTCTGCAGCCTCTGGCCTGTCCTATATGCACTCCCCACTACCTGATGGAAGGTGGGCTTGGCACAATGTGGGTTCCATCTGGGAACACAAAGGAATGAGTGAGCAGGAAGCCCATCTGTGGGGTGCCTGGTTAAGCTGGACTTGGACTGCCATGTCCCCTCAGCACCTGGTGCTGCATTTACATAAGGCCAGGGCAGATAATGCATTTTTAAAACTTTTCCCTTTCTTTGTTTTTATTTTAAAAGATAGATTCAGTAAAGCTTTTAAAAGAATGTAGATTAGAGAGAGTGCCATTTTAAGATGCTTTTACAGATACAGTGATAACTGTTTTCACTATACCATCAGGCCTCCAAAAACAAAAATCACCCCATGCCCCACAAAAGGTGTTTTTGCCTCAGTCCAAGTTAGTATTTCCATCTTGTACTTGAGTGTGTCTAAATCTCACAATATAAAATTAATTTCAATATTAAATTTGCTCATCAAAGGTTCTACTTTCCAGTAATAATACCAACCCACATAAGATACAACTGGTGCAGAGAAAATCAAATATTGTAGATAATATTTATAATAAACTGTCTTATCAAAGTTCCTCCTCAGAACAATTCTATAGAATGTTGACCCAATAGTTTCCAAAATAATTAAACATGAATAAGCTCTAGGGAAAAGCATCATGTGCACAGGTAGCTAAAATGTGACCATTGGTAGCTTCATTTCTGCAGTAACATTGCAATACTCAGCATCTCAGTGAATTCTGAATAATTTCCACATGCAAAAGTCTGAAAGTATCCATTTCAGGTGAGCAGTTTAAGTCAGGAAATATTCAATAGTTAACCACTACTCTCTCAGAGTCTCCTCCACACTCCTCTGAAGAGTTTTCCCAAAACATGCACAATGTCCCTGAGGAAAAGATGCCACCACAAAGTAGGAAACCACCAGCAGGTGTTCAGCAGCAGCCTGGCTCCTCACACAAACCATGGGGAGATTAATGAGCTTCTTTCAGGAAAGAAAACAAGCCCCGTAGGCCTGCTGTGTTGGAAAAGGGAACTGCCTTGCGAAATCACGAAATCACGTTCACCTTGAACAATGAAGAAGGGACCCATCTTGCTGTGGGCAGAGGGAGCACTCAGTAAGTGCCTGTGATGGCCCTTAGTGGTCCTTTTGTAAAACCCTACTCTAAAGGCAATAATGGATTCAAGGAGCTAAGTGCTATCACATTATTAAAATGGACTGTTAGGGGCTAATAAAGATGTTAAATTTCTAGGTAGCATTTTAAACTAATAATAAATTCATAAGACCAAGAAAAAAAGAGTTAGGGTCGACAAGATTTTAAAGGTATATATGTCTAAGCAGCACAAAACTTTGTCATGCAGTAAAGCTGAATGTGCAGCCACCAGACTAATGTGCATGTAAGTGTCCTGGTTTTAGCAGAGATAATTCTTCAGCCTCAAACATGACAAATTTTTTTAAAGTTCTATTTTTTATTTATTAAATAGATTTAATTATATTCCTTCTGAAATACAAAAGATAGAATAAATCATACCATAAAAGAAGATGATATATGATAATATCATGGTGGCGAATGAATACACATAAATCTATTTTTTCTGGACAGACACCAAAGTACTTAAGTTTAAGAGGTAATTCTAGAAACAGCACTACCTGGAAGATTACTTGGCATTTAAATATTGATTTCCAAAGTTCTAGATGGCAAGTCGGAGCAAGCACTGTGGTCACATGCATATAAGTCGCAACAGCTGAGGATGAGAAATTGTGACTACAATTACCGTACAATTAAAGAAACAAATTCATTCATTCTAATTGCTCACCTGAAATGACCTTGAACAAAAACTCTAAAAGTGTGGCTTGCACTGTTTTCTTCAGGCATAACCTGCTTCACTATAATCTAGGCAGGCAATGCTATCAGGATTGAGCAGGGGCAAGGCATCATGTTTCTTACATGCAGAACATGGACTTTTTCTATTTGGTTCCATCAACTCCCAGGCATTTCAGGCTCATGGAAGCGAGTTCCTCACTGACAACAAGCTTGCTATTGCGAACTCATCATCGACAACCTTCAAGGGGTCCCGTGGAGGCATCGAGGCTGCTGTCTGTGTCTGAGGCCAGCGTCTGCTCAGTGGACATGGATGAGATGTCATTGATAGATGATGATTGAGAAGGAGTGGCGTTGCTACTTACTGCTGCATCTGTGCTAAGAAAACCAAGCATAATAAAACCTGAGGCACAACACAGCTGCACATCCAGGCAGTGAGCCGCAGGGCCCTCCTTGCTCCTCCCTGTGGTTTCCTGTCCTAACTATTAGTATAAATGAGAAGTTAGTTGACTGTACATTTTGAACTTTTCCTGGAATATTTATTTAGGCCCAGAATCCCCAGTAGTCCTGTCTTTCCCTGAAACATCCTCCTTTTTTGCCTAGTGGCTAAGCATCACATATATATTCATGTATATATACACCTGCTGGTTTAAAAAGGATATTAAAGAAAATTGCTGAATGTATCCTAAACTTATCAATATCTCGAAAGGCTTAATAATCCCAAATAGGATTCAAATGCGACAGACATTTCAGTTATAATCGTAAACACTTGATTCAAGGACAAAAGCAGCAGCCTTTGAAGAATTCTTTCACAATAAAAATACCTTCTAAAACAAACCAGCGATAAGGGGGAGGGGGGAAATGTGGTGTCCTCTTGCTCATTTTATTTTTGTTTTAGAAATCTCCAAAATTGACACATTAAGGCAAATGAAATTATCCTACTCGCTACTATCCATATTTTGGTCTGGTCTGAGCAAAAATAACACATTCAGGCTCTCAGAGGTTAGTGTCTGCAGACTTAAATTTGGGCTTAATTAACAAAAAACACTTAATCTCATGCTGAAGTTACACAACCTCTAAATGCCTGACCATTTGTCTTGCTGAATATAAAATTCAGGAATAAGAAGTAAGTAGTGCACACAAGCCACGAAAGTGGGGAGAGAAAATCTCTATAACTGAAGAGTTTCCATGAGAAAAACAGATAGCATCCCACAGACATAAGAACAGCACATGTTATGTCTCTAGTGATCATACAATTACCTTGCTGTTAGGCTTCCCTCATTAGGTAAGTCGAGGAGAATATGGGATAACTTTATGAATAATTTTCTCAAAAGAAAACCAAATTCATTTTAATTAGATTCACATTAGTTTTCTTTTGGAGCTGATGGCAGCTGCGGCAAGGATGGGACACGAATGTTTATAATGAGGCTTGTTCACTGCTTGGCACTTCAGTATAACGTTAGCTACCCCCCCAGGACAAACCCAGATGGGAGACTAATGCACACACGAATTTCTAAATCGAATGCTGGTCAAGCTGGCACAAAATACACTATGCCATCCTTACAAGTTGAACAGGGAAAGAAAAATGTGATCTAACTATTATAGCGATGACTAACCTGAAGGCTGGTCTTTGACAACACCGTTCTTACTTCTTTCTTCCCAGTCCATGACTTCTTTGTAAATTAGCTCTGCAAACAGAAGTGCAAGTGAAAAGGCTTCATCAATTTCTTGGCATCTCTAACCCTTCTTCCAGGTCAACTGGAATTACTCCAAGGGCACTGTGACGTGTCATGTTTAATTGTGATATTCAGTAAATTCAGAAAAACAGTCAACCTACACCAAACTATCTATATTTTGATAGATTATATCTTTTCAACCCGATTATTAAGGCCACCAAAAATGTAGATGGTTCTGGGTCTATGAGAGAGCTTTAAAAAGGGGGCAGGGGGAGGGAGGAAGGGAGGGAGTGAGGGAGAGAGAGAGGAAAAAGGTTAGCAAAGTGGCTCTCACAGAACATTTTAAACCAGTGGTTGGCAAACCGTGGCTCACTAGCCAAATGCAGCTCTTTGGCCCCTTGAGTGTGGCACTTTCACAAAATACTATGGCTTGGGTGAGTCTATTTTGAAGAAGTGGTGTTAAAAGTTTAAAAAATTTGGCTCTGAAAATAAATTTCAATCGCTGTACTATTGCTATTTGGCTCTGTTGACTAATGAGTTTGTCGACGACTGTTTTAAACTATTGGGTGCTCTCACATGTGTTTGTATGTTTCTCTGTCATTACTGTGGTTCTCCAAACATGACCAGCATCCACATGAGAGCTAGAAGCACCTCCAGAATGGCCAGAAATTAATCCAAACACCAAACTTTTTTCTTGGCTTCAACTCGGTTTTCCTAGCTGGTGCCCCTGGGAAGGACAAACAAACCTGTGATTTTCAGCAATTTTCTTAGCCTGACTGGGTGCCTAAACAAGATGATGTATCCAAAGCCCAATGCACAATGCCAGGTACACATGGAGCTTAAAAATGGCGATATGATGACCATACGCCAGCATCTGCATCTAAGATGAGTCTATGGCCACAGCATAAGCATGTTCACTTCTTTAGTATTCTGAGCTAGAGCCCCAGGAACAAGTGCTCCAAAGGGGCTGTGACCCATCACATGGCCTCTGTGATCCTTTTAATGTAGGACTTGCTCCCTTTATGTAGACATTCCAGACCAGACAGAAGGCTCTAGGACAGTGGTTCTCAACCTTCCTAATGCCGCGACCCTTTAAGACAGCTCCTCATGTGGTGGTGACCCCCAACCATAAAATTATTTCCGTTGCTACTTCATAACTGTAATTTTGCTACTGTTATGAACTGTAATGTAAATATCTGATATGCAGGATGTATTTTCATTGTTACAAATTGAACATAATTAAAACATAGTGATTAATCACAAAAAACAATATGTAATTATATATTGTGAAATATTTATTTCTAATTACAAATAAATGAAATTTTATCTTGAATCGTGGTGTAGCATGGGTAACAGTCTTAATATGACAACAGTAAGCTACATTGCTACATTTTGCTACACCAAGGAGTGGAGTGTTGGTTCCCAAGACCATGGGAAATAGGTGTTTTCCAATAGTCTTAGGCGACCCCTGGGAAAGGGTCGTTCGACCCCCAAAGGGGTTGCGACCCACAGGTTGAGAACCGCTGCTCTAGGACCTATCTAATGGGAGAAGCCTAATAGCAAAGTAATTGTATGATCAATAGAGACATAGTGTATGCTGTTTTCTAGGTCTAGAAGAGGAAGACAGAGCCCCATGGGAGCCTCTGGCAGGAAGAGTACAGAGCTGAGTAGGTGGCACTGCCCGCTGTGCAGACATGAAGCACGGACGAGCATTTATTTCTGATGTCATTCCAAAGTAAAACTAGAACAGACCTTATAAGCTACATAATAACCTCATGTTTGCACAGGACACTCCCCAGATGCCTCTGCTTTGCCTACCTGTATACAATGTTGTCAACATACACTTGGTAAGAAAAATAATTAACTATTAAGTTATCATTAGGGGGTTCTAAAATTTTAATATTTGTGAAATAAAATAAGCCTGCCATTTGCCACAAAATGTGGCTGTGTGTGTAAGGCCCTGCTGTGTGAGCACATGCCAGTCAATGGCACTCCAGGCACCCTGAGGAGGGGCTCAAGTCAGCTATTTTGACTTGTGCTGACCACGGTTCTCAATTACTAGTGATTCTAACTTTTAATGAAAAATTGTTAGTTCTGTCTCTTTATTGCTGGTTTAGTTTGTTGTGAGTTGTTCGGTTAATCTCATAGTGGAATAAAAATTACCTACATATTTGTGATCTGCTATTTTGTCCCAATTCTATTTTAAAACACATATACAACCACATGATTTATGAATATGGCAAACACTCAAATGACCCCACTGAAGTCCCCCAGGTCTGCTTTATGTGGTTTGTAAATTGGGTCTACCCAACATTTTGCAACATGTCATTAAGGTGTGATATAATTAGTGCATTTAGTTGAAAAACCAGGATTTGATAATACAAGGTCATGTGAAAAAGCCCTTATTTTTCTCTTTTAAAGCCAATAATATATAATTTATATTCCTCCTTAACTCTGTTACTTTTCTCCTGGGAAGGGGGAAGAGGGAGAGTAATGACCTGTAGGGTTTCTTGCTCCTGCCCACAAAGGCTATTATTGACAAGTGAGAAGTTTTCCCTTCACAGGACTTCAAGAAATGTCATAAGTATGGATCAAAATAAGCTCCCCGTTACCTTTCCATTCTTCAATAGCATGTTCTCTTTCTTCTAACTGTGCGTCATAAATTTGAGGTGGTGGCTAAAAATTAAGTTATACATAAAGTCAATTAATTTACAAAATAATAGGCATTAAGAAAAGTATAGAGTCACTTGGAGGACTTCTAATATATTTATGATATGGATGTAATTTCTTTCAAACATGGCTTATGAAAGATTTCTTCATAAGTGTGACATCAGTTTTAGAATCAAAATAATTAAGAAAAAATCAACCAATAAAATAGAGCTCTTATTGTCTTCTTTATAATCACACTTTAAAGCTATCTGCTCAAATCTATATACGTATATAAAAACCTAATATGCAAGTTTCCCCTTGGGAGTTCAATCGCTTGCTATGACATTCGCTTACCACCAGGGGCAGCGCAGAACGAAGGAAGGACCCTGCCAGCAGCCAACAACTGGAGAAGGAAGGCCCTGGCCGGCATCTAGGGAAGGCCCTGATCAGCCCTGATTGCTGGCCAAGCCTAGGGACCCTACTCATGTACAAATTTCGTGCACTGGGCCTTTAGTGTAATTATAAAACAAGTCATCACAGGCTACTTCCTAGAGACCCTCCCTGGACAAGGCACTGTGCTAGGAAACAAAAGGGGGAGAACACAGTCCAGACTGACAGTTCTTCTCGTTAGAACTCCCAAACCCATCCCACCTCCACCCACCAGTGCACTGATCCAAAAACTTGCTTAAAAATCACATGCTTATATAGCAGATTCTTTTCATATAAAACAATGTTTAAAACAAAGGTCTTAAAAAGAATAATAATAAAAAATAAAATAAAATGGAGGTTAAATCCAGAGGTAGACATAAAAATGAGTTCCACCGCTGACACCCAATCAGCATCCACTACGGGCTTCTTTCAAACACCGCTGAGGATCACCCCTAGGGTGCTTGTGGAAACATGCACACGAGCACCAGCTCAGAGTGGACACCCCTAGCTGGTGCCCCTGGGAAGGACAAACAAATCTGTGATTTTCAGCAAGTTTCTTAGCCTGACTGGGTGCCTAAACAAGATGATGTATCCAAAGCCCAATGCACAATGCCAGGTACACATGGAGCTTAAAAAATGGCGATATGATGACCACACGCCAGCATCTGCATCCAAGATGAGTCTATGGCCGCAGCATAAGCATGTTCACTTCTTTAGTATTCTGAGCTAGAGCCCCAGGAACAAGTGCTCCAAAGGGGATGTGACCCATCACATGGCCTCTTTGTGATCCTTTTAACGTAGGACTTGCTCCCGTTATGTAGACATTCCAGACCAGACAGAAGGCTCTAAGAAATCTAAGTCCCTGAACATATCTTTTCAAAAGAGCTGCTTACCGCTTCTGCTTCAGCAGGGTCATACCACACAGTAATGTAAGGGTGACGCAAAGCCTCGTCCACAGAGATTCGCTTGTCAGGGTCTATCACTAACATTTTTGATAACAGATCTCTGGCTTGACTTGCTAGAGTAAAAACAAATATCAGATTAGTAACTAATGCTATTTATCTGAAAACTGCACCGTGAAGAACTGTGACAGCACAGACAGAACAAAAATGGCCTGGCTGCTGTGGCTCAGTTGGTTGAGCATTGTCCCATGGACCTGGGGGGTGCAAGAGGCAGCCGATGGATGCTCCCTTCCTCTCCCTCTAAAATCAAAAGATTTTTTTTTTATGTATTAACTTTGAAAATTTTTTGATAGGTTCAAGATCAAGAGCTTTTTTCTTTAAAACTATCAGCCTCTTTCACTAGAAATCAGGCTTTTGAATGTGGTTTCAGCCTCTAGGTCTAGAAGAAGAAGACTGAGCCCCATGGGAGTCTTTGGCAGGGAGGGTGCAGAGCTGAGTGGGAGGCACTGCCCGCTGTGCAGACATGAAGCACGGATGAGCATTTATTTCTGATGTCATTCCAAAGTGAAACTAGAACAGACTTTATAAGCCACACAATAACCTCACGTTTGCACAGGCACTTCTCAGATGCTTCTGCTTTGCCTACCTGTATACAATGTTGTCAACATACACTTTAAAAAAATCTAGAGATTAGTAGTAGCTTAAAAATACCTAAAAAACCTTCAATAACTTAGTTAAATACAAGGTTCACCGATGTTTTGGCAATTAAAATTGACATATATAGGCAGAGGAGAAATGGGCCTTTTCTGATTGATGGGCAATTTACCTTGATATGGAAAGAAACAAATCTCGTCTTCCCCTTAAATCACATTTTAATGATGGACATAAGAAAAGGGAGAAGGAGCTTCTTTTGAATTGAACTATCATATGGTTTCTGACTTTTCAACTGGGCTAGATCTTTATTCAAACATCCTGTAAACCTGGGAACATTTAAAATTTCAGTTTCTGGAATTAACGTAAGAGTCTTTCAGACTGGTGGGAATATTTTTATTTTTTTAAAAATATTTCTTTATTGATTTCAGAGAGGAAGAGAGAAAAAGAGAGTGCGAGCGAAACATCAATGATGAGAGAGAATCATTGATAGGCTGCCTCTAGTGCATCCCCTACTGGGGATCAAGCCCTCAACCCAGGCATGTGCCCTTGGCTGGAATGGAACCTGGGACCCTTCAATCCACAGGCCAATGCTCTATCCACTGAGCCAAACCAGCAAGGGTGGGAATATTTTTATTTGGCCAATTTAACTAAGCCTTTTTACCGAGGACAAAACTTCTAAGTCTTGAAACTTTCTCTCCACAATGTCTTCATTCTAGCCTGTAAATGACTTTACTTGAGGGTTTCATCTATTTTGTTTCCCAATGTTCACAGGTTTTAGATCACAAACAAAAAATGAATCCTTCACTCAGATTATGAAAACAAGAAAAGAGGCTATCTTACTTTTAATTTTGTCTCGTTCCGATTCTGATGGGAATATCCAATCTGGAAAGAGTTCTTCAAATTTGATTCCAGGGTACTTTGGTCTGTTTTCTACATAATTCCTCACTGTTGGCTGAAGTTTCTTCATGAAATCTGCAGACGGTGTTCCTAGCTGCTCAATCACTTTATTCCACTGATCAATATCTAAGGAGTCTCTTGAGGAAAATACAACTGAAATGCCTTATATTCCTATTATATGAAATAGTATCATTCAAAGAAAAATAAATCATTTATACCTGTGGACAAGTAATTAACGAGGCCACTTTATGGGGCCAACAGAAGCATTTTGAAATAATACTCAAATAAGGTTTGAGTTTCTAAGTTTAGATAATTAAAAAACAAACAACAAAAAAGCTCTTACACTCTTTATAAACTATGGTCACAGTTTATTTAATCAATGAGTTATATTTGCCTTTTCATTCTAGATCAAAATAAAGGTATCTTGTAACTGAAGAATAACATGACAGAAATGCTTGTCTATGAAATTAGATAGTAATTACATAGGCAAACTGAAACCAGTTTTCATACTAAATCTATGTGAGATCTAAAGCTCCCTAAACTGGAAGACCTATGGGGACTTCTCAGTTCACAGCTGGGGAACCAGAGCCCTGTGAGGCAGGGCCCACATCTGGAGCTTGCTTACTACCATTTCATTTGCAAAAAAAAAAAAAAAATGTTGGCAATACTTGTCTCTCTAATTCCCAGCCTCTTGTTCTCTCTTAAACATCCTCTTGTCAGGCTTTTCCCATCATTCCATGAAATCTAGCCCATCCAGCTTGCCAGTGACCATCCCTCACTCCAGTGGTCAATTCTCAACCCTTACCTTTTCAACAGTGTCACCCAGCTTCCCCCTGGCTTCTAGAGCTTCTCTCTAGGAGGGCTTCCCCCACTGGCTTCTCTTTTCTCTGCCACCCGAGGGGGCTTGGTCCTCCTCCTCTGTTCTGTCTCTCAGCATTCACTACCAGTGTCCTGCCTTTACACAGCATGGCAGTCTGCTCATCCATCTTTGTTTCTCCAGCCCAAACCTCTTTCCCAAGCTCAGCTTTTGTTATCTTTAGTGTCTGACATATGTCTCAGAACCCTAAACAAGGCTCTCTGAAGGGCTAACCTTCAAAACAATACAGCGTTTTAGCTGTCTTCCCCTACCATTCAGATAGTTTCCTCGCGATAGCCCTTGACCTTGCAGTTCTACCCTCAACTCAGCAGTTGGGCCATCCTTTTCCATTTTAAGTCAGCTGAGAGCCTAGGAAAGAGTGGGTGTTCAACAAATAGCTACTGGGTTTATGTCTATAGACTACAGGGAAATAGGTGACAGGAGGACAGTCCCAACAGCCTGGCTGACATCACTGAGCTCTCGTTATACCACAGAGGAACCAAGACTCAGAGAGGCTCTGACTCTTCAAGGATGCAGACACCATGTGAGAGTCAGAACTTGGCCCAAAGTAGCCTGGCTAAAGCTTTCTCTTTCTCATGGACCATGCTGGGACAGGAGTTACTTTTCTATCCCAGGTCACAAATCTAAAGCAGATCCATAAGAACTGCAGACTAGTTTCCTGAATCTTTTTCTATCCCAGTAATTCTTAATGTTTGAAAAATTGGCAAAATAATCTTTGAAAAATGATGTTAATCTCTGTGTGTGTTCTGAAAATGACATTAGGTAATCTTATATATTCAATTATTAATTGTGGACACTGTAAGATGTTAATATGTAAAGTAGGAATTTTAAATTACTTAATAATGCAGCAAAAAGTACTCACATTTTTCATTTTTTGTACTTTCTGAAGAAAACATTTAATACAAAAAGGAAAGGCATAAAATGAATAAGAATTGAGACAAACTGAATGTAAGATACTTTTAAATGATTTATCTTTAGAATATGTCAATTTTTCCCTTTTTAATTGACTTTATTTGTAAAATAAAGATGCCTTTCCTTACAGTTTGAAACAAGTGAATCTAAAGTAGATTATGAGAAAGTACTAGAAAATTTTCTAGAACAAAATAAAATGCTGCATTTAACTTCACATAACATCTGAGATGTGGTAAATGACAGGAATAAAACCTTTTTATTCCAAGTTTGTGTTGTAAATAATTTATAATACAAAAACTACCCTCATAAAAATATAAAAAACTAAAATTAACAAAATACAAATACTGACTACATAGCTTGATTTTCTTTAAGAAAAAAACATCAATTTGCCAATGAACAGACACTTAAATATTTCATAACAAAAAACAAAATCAAAGACTAATGAAAATATTAAGTAGTTATAAGACAAACAAAAAAGGGCATATGTGAAGAACCATGTTTGTGTAAAAAATACTAGAGATGGAAGAATATGAGGAATATAAAGAAAGCTATATTATCTATTTACTTTGTGCTATGTCATTAATATGATTTCCTGACCACAGGATAAGTTAATCTTTGGCATTTTATATTTATTTTAGACAAAATAACTTTAAGTAGGTTTTTAAAAAATTTTTACAAAATGTCTCCAGAGTAACAAACAAGAAAATTCATTATATGTTGTTCCTTTTTCATTTAGGTGTCATGTAATATGCTTCTGTTCTTTGGAGGAAAGTATTTTAATGCATACTAATAATTAATAAAATAGCATATTAATTAAATTATGCAGAAATACTTACTGACCTATTAAATTTAGACAGCAATTTGACTATTTAAATTAATTGAATGAACTAAATAAATAACATTTTTATTTATATCAGAATATATTAATCAAATAATAAATAAATTTCTAATAAGCTATTTTTTATAAAATTAAGAGCTAATATAATTAGTTTAACTTAACTCCAAGCCTCAATAAAATCATTAGAGGTAGTCAAGTTAAAAAGAAAAGGTAAAATTGAGCTGTTTGGTTTCTGACACTAATTTAATAGACATAATAAAGCCCCCTTATACCCAGTCTGGGACTATGGTATTTTCCTTTGAGCTCCGGCTGCTTGTGGTACTTAAGGGAAGCATGGCCGGGAAGGTCCCGTGAAGGATACGGTCAGTGCCTTGGAATATCACACAACCTTTCACCAGCTCGCCCATGATGCAACCCACTGACCAGATATCAACTGAAAATAAAATGAAATGATAAAATTATAAAGTGCCATGAACAAAACAAAGGTGAGGAAAAGGAATTCTAACAGTGTACTAAACACACAAACATGGAAGAATGAATTGCTAAGGGTGAACTTCACACAATGTGAATGGTTGTGGCCTCCATTGTAACAATCAGTGCACAGCAACCTGGGGTTTTAGTGGCAAAGATTCCAATACTTTACAGCTGAAAAAAACAAACAAAACCTCAGAAACAGAAGTGCTATTTTAGCCACACCTCCTGCCCACCCTGTGGCCACTGCAGGTCTCCTTGTGAAGGATACAGTCTCTTCCTGGGAACAGGACTTTATGGAGAACCATTTCTGCCATGATGCACCCGACAGACCAGATGTCCACTACCAAACATCAGGTGATTAAAGCCAGCAGGAGACCCACACATCCATCTCCATCTCCCTCCCATAAAGACAAACCAGCTGGCAAAATGCCAAACCCCCACCTCCTGAAGGATCCTTTCCTAAACTGTCCCATCAGCAGGACCGCAGAGAGGCAGGCTTGCTTTTCTGAGCTCCAGGGGAGGCCCTGCCAGGTGCCCTGACTTTCAACTGCTCACCCTCTTCTTCAGGGCCAGCTGAGCCCACATCTCAGCCAACCAGGCAGAGGGTTATCTAGTGCACTTGCTGGAGAGGGGGTGGGTGGGAGAAGGTAAGCAGGGATCTCATTCTCCCCCTTCTGCAGAAAACAACAGAGCCCCAGAGTGGTGTCCAGTAGGAGCACAGCATATGGAACAAGTAAATAAATCTGAGGCAAAGTCCATTTCAGAGGGCTGGGAAAACTTTCAGGATTTTTAAAACAAGTAAATGTGATTTCATTCTTTTTGGCAAATTTGTCAAAAGCTAATTTTGAAAGAGCTCTGTTATTCTGTTATTGCTAGAATAAGTTAAGTTTTGATGTTACTGGTAAGAACACCGATAGCAACATTTCTATGCAAAAAAGAACATATATTATTTTATTTATATCAAGTTCAAAAATAAGTAAAACCAATCAATGGTGCTGGAAATTAGGTTGATAGCTTCCCTTGGGGACTAAGACCTGAAGAGCCTGGAGAGGGCTGGGGTGGTGCTGGTTACGTGGGTGCATTCCCATTGAGTACACACTTGCGACTTATATTCTTTTCTGTAAGTATGTTATACTTTGATAAACATTCAACTTCAAAAGTGAGTGATTTTAACTAATAGGAATATAAAAGTAATGGTTTTTTTATTTGTGGACTGTGATAATCTGTGTATAACACAGTCCCCGCATTATATTTCATATAATTCACAGGAAAGAGACAACACTAGTGATGTTGAATGGCACTATTTTTAAACATCTCAGCCTCTCCGATTGCTCCTGCACTCACCGTTCTCTTTATAGCCCATACCCAGGATGACTTCTGGCGCCCGATAATACCGTGTCACCACGTAAGGGGTCATCATGAAGTTGGTGCAGGCTGTGCGGGCTAGGCCAAAGTCCAGGATCTTAAGCGTGCAGTCTGACTTTACTACGATGTTGCTAGGTTTCAAATCCTAGAACAGAAATGGTTTAAATGAATAACATGCACCAAAGCATGCTACCAGTAAATAAACAACTGCATGCTGGCAGGGAGCTGGGAGGTCAGTGACTGCTGAAGTATGTAAGAGTGCTGGCAGGGGGAGGAAAGTTAGAATGGAACCCTGGAATTTTGAACAATTTTGGAAAATCCTATTCTCAAAATGAAATGAATACAAATATGTCTAAAGAAGTCAGATGGGGAGGAGAAACCAAGATGACGGCATAGGTGAATACCTAAACTGCTGCCTCACACAACAATTTCAAAACTACAGTTAAAGACAGAATGGATATCATCCAGAAACACAGGAAAATTGGCAGAGTGAAAATTCTACAACTAAAAGGAAAGAGAGGGGCTCATAGAGACTTAGCGGAACTGCAAAAAGCTGAGGTACAGAGACACATGCATGGAGAGGATGGATGGTGGAATGCCTGGATGGCTTCCTTTAGTGCGAGGGAGATGGAAATTCCCAACTGTGCTGAACTCCCATTCTGACTGCACTGAACCCCAGTTTTGGGCGAGACCCTGCTCATATGGGTCCCCAGAGCGCACAGAAATTCAGGGGAGCCATGTAAGGAGAGAGGGCTTGGAGGCGTGCACACTAGTGAGCACAGAGAGGGCTGTAGTGATTACCGAGATACACTGAGACCCAGGGGCCTCATAGGGCAGGGCTGATGGGAAGCCAAGGCTGTCTGCTCAGCCCTGAGACTCTGCCCCATCCAAGCCAAGCACAGAGGCTTTTGCTATTTTGCATGTCTTGTCTCATAAGGCTGACTCCAGCACAGTTCTCCCAGCGTAGACACAGCTGATCCTCACAGCCAGTTGCCTGGAGGTCAATTCCCCCCAGTGATACCCAAAACAGTCAAGACTTAACTACAACCAGGCTGTACACACAGTCCACAAAGGGGTGGACTAAGAATATCCAACTCAGGTAACTGGGGAGGTGGAGCTACTGGGCCATATAGGACAACTAGCATACAAAGCTACTCTACCAACTCAAGGAAGCAGTGAAAATGCAGAGACAAAGGAACAGATCACAAATGAAAGAAATGAAAGAAAACAAACAATTGGATATAGAGTTCAAAACCATAGTTATAAGGTTTTTCAAGAATTTCCTAGAAAAGGTCGGTAAATTTAATGAGACCCTTGAGGATATGAAAAAGAACCAACTAGAAATTAAACATACACTGATTGAAATAAAAAATATTATACAGAGACCTAATAGCAGACTAGAGGAACGCAAGAAACAAGCCAAAGATTTGAAATACAAAGAAGCAAAAACCACTCCACTGGAAAAGAAAAAAGCAAAAAGAATAAAAAATGTAAAGATTGTGTAAGGAGCCTATGGGACAACTTCAAGCTTACCAACATCAGAATTATGGGAGTGCCAGAAGAAGAAAGAGAGAAAGATACTGAAAACCTATTTGAAGAAATAATGATTGAAAACTTCCCCTATCTGGTGAAAGAAATAGACTTACAAGTCCAGGAAGCGAACAGAACCCCAAACAAAAGGAATCCAATGAGGACCACACCATACACTATAATTAAAATGCCAAGAGCAAAAGACAAAGAGAGAAGATTAAAAGCAGCAAGGGAAAAACAGTTAATTACTTACAAGAGAGTACCCATATGATTGCCAGCTGATTTCTCAACAGAAACTATGCAGGCCAGATGGGAGTGGCAAGAAATATTCAAAGTGATTAATAGCAAGAACTTACAAACAAGATTACTCTACCCAGCAAAGCTATCCTTCAGAATTGAAGGTCAGATAAAGAGCTTCACAGATAAGAAAAAATTAAGAGAGTTAATCAATACCAAACCAGTATTATATGAAATGCTGAAAGGTACTCTTTAAGAAGAGGAAGAAGAAAAAGGTAAAGATAAAAATTATGAACAACAAATACATATCTATCAACAAGTGAATCTAAAAATCAAATGAACTGAAAATCTGATGATCAGAATAAATGGTAAGTATAATAGAATCAGGGGCATAGAAAGGGAGTAGACTGACAATTCTCAGGGGGAAAAGGGTGAGGGATGCGGGAAGAGACTGGACAAAAATTGTACACCTATGGATGAGGATAATGGCAGGGAGGTAAGGACAGAGGGTGGGGTGGGAACTGGGTGGAAGGGATCTATGGGGGAGAAAAGAGGAACAATTGTAATAATCTGAATGATAAAGATTTATTAAATAAATAAAAAAAGTCAGATGATTGTCCTCACCCCATGTGGAAATGCTCATGACCTTTACTTAAAACCTTCTGGGGAACTTGGGTGCGGAGCCCATGCCATCTTGAAGGGAAACAGGGCCTTTCTTTGGGAACTCACCAATACCGCCAGCTAGACCGGCATTGGTGTTGCCCTGCGACCCAACAGCCACTCCAGGCAGAGTCCCGCAGACCCGTGGACCCAGCATCCCCGTGGACCCTGCATACCCACAGACCAGGGACCTCCACCTCCAAAGTAGTGAGTGCAACCTCCCCCTCCCCAGCGACATCTGAGCGGCTGTGGTAGCGGCCACACAGGGGTCCTGGCTTTCGATCTCGCCAGTCACCCGCGCACCTTGTGCAGCGGGCCTTCGCACCGGTTTCCGGACACCCTAGTCCCTGTGTTTGCGCGTCGGGGTCGCCTCGGCTGTGGGTTCAGCTGCGGTTACACACTAGGTTCCCCCCCACACACACACACCTGTGCCTGCAGAACTCCCGGGTCAACGCGTTTCTGCGCACGTCCGCGTTTCCGTGCAAGTCTGCAGCAGGCCTTCGCGCCAGTTGACGGACACCCTAGTCCCTGTGTTTGCACGTCAGGGTCGCCCAGGCTGTGGTTTCAGCTGTGGTTACACACTAGGTCTCCCCCACTCCCCCCGCCCGCAGAACTCCAGGGTCAACGTGTTCCTGCGGACGTCCACGTTCCTGCGCTGTGGGCCTTCGAGGCAGCTTGCTGGCGCCCTAGACCCTGTGTTTGTGTGTTCTGGTCGCCCTATCTGTGGTGTACCCTACTATCTGGTTTGTGGAGCTCCCTAGTCACCGGTGTTTTCGGTGCGCCCGCGAGGCTGCCACCCAAAGCGGGTTTTCAGCAGCAGGTTTCTAGTGGTAGTGCCTGGGAGCCACTGGGATCCCCCCGCGAGTGTGATGTTTTAACTCTGGACACCACAGCCACACCTCTCCTGGGTGTAGGCCCCTGAAACACATCACCCAGACAAACGGGTCCTTGGTGCCACTGTGTATCCCCGCTGGGCACGCGTGATCTCAATTAAGGGTGCAAAACAGCAAAAATAGGGACACTCCTCTCCACGGCTGCCGACTTCTAGACACCACAGTTGTGTTGCTCAAGATCACAGATTTACATCAAGAGAACCTAAATAGCTCAAGTAGGAAACTACAATATATTAACAAACACAGGAGAACTGAGAGAATACACCAGTAGCACCACCCCCTGACCGCCGCCCCCCCCCCCAAAAAAAATTTGGGGGGTAGTAAAACAATTAGATCTACAATTAAAACATTACAAGAAAATATGGGAAGACTTAAAAGCAATCCCCAAAGGAAAGAAAAAGAGGAATCACCAGAAAGGGAGTTAGATGAAATTGAAGTGACCAGCCTTTCAGAGAAAGAATTCAGAGTAATGGTTTTAAGGATGTTTAAACGAATGGAAGACAATTACACACAACTCAACGACAATATCACACAACTCAATGAGAACTATAAGGAACTGAATGAGAATGTCACCAACATGAAACAAAACCAAGAGGAGATGAAGAACGACATAGTTGCAATAAGGAACACAATGGAAGACATAAAGAGTAGACTAGAAGAGGCTGAGGGCCGCATCAGTGAATTAGAAGACAAGGTAGGGAAAAACACACAAACACAGCAACAACTGGAAAAAAGACTTAAAAAATAAGAAAAGAGCCTAAGGGAGCTTTGGGACAAAACAAAATGAAACAACATACGTTTAATTGGAATACCAGAAGGAGTGGAAGAAAAGGAAGGAATAGAAAACCTATTTGAAGAAATAATGACAGAAAATTTCCCTGATATTGGCAAGGAAAAAAATATTGAAGTCCAAGAAGTGCACAGAGTCCCAAACAAGCTGAACCAAAAAAAACTGACACCAAGACACATCATAATTAAATTGGCGAATACTAATGACAAAGTAAGAATTTTAAAGGCAGCCAGAGAGAGACAGAAAGTTACCTACAAGGGATCTCCAATTAGAATAGCAACTGATTTCTCAACAGAAACACACCAGGCCAGAAGGGAATGGAATGAAATATATAAAGTGATGCAAAACAAGGGTCTGAACCCAAGAATACTATACCCAGCAAGGCTATCATTCAAAATTAAAGGTGGAATCAGGAGCTTTACAGACAAGAAAGGGATAAGAGAGTTTATCACTACCAAGCCAATACTGCAAGAAATGCTAAAGGGACTGCTGTAAAAAGAAGAAAGAAAAAGGCAAAAAACAAAACAAAACACAAAACACTAAGGAAAATATGACAACAAACATGAACTTGTCAATAATATCAGTAAATGTTAATGGGTTAAATGCACCAATCAAAAGACATAGGGTAGCTGAATAGTTAAGAAAACAGGACCCATACATTTGCTGTCTACAAGAGACCCACCTCAGAGAAAAGGATTCATACAGACTGAGAGTGAAGGGATGGAAAAACATTTTTCAGGCAAACAGAAATTAGAAAAAAGCTGGGGTAGCAATACTTTTATCTGATAAAATAGACCTCAACGTAAAGGCTATAACAAGAGATAAGGAAGGCCACTACATAATACTAAAAGGAGCAATTCATCAAGAAGATATAACTCTGGTAAACATATACGCATCTAATATAGGAGCCCCTAAATACATAAAAAAACTCCTGGAGGATATCAAGGGAGGGATCAACAGCAATACAATCATAGTAGGGGATTTTAATACACCACTGACATCTCTGGATAAATCCTCTAGACCAGTGGTTCTCAACCTTTCTAATGCCGCGACCCTTTAATACAGTTGCTCACGTGGTGGTGACCCCCAACCATACAATTATTTCCCCTGGTACTTCATAATTGTAATCTTGCTACTGGTATGAACTGTAATGTAAATATCTGATATGCAGGATTTATTTTCGTTGTTACAAATTGAACATAATTAAAGCATAGTGATCAATCACAAAAACAATATGTAATTACATATTGTGAAATATTTATTTCTAATTATAAATAAATGAAATTTTTTTCTTGAATCATGGTGTAGCATGGGTAACAGTTTTCATATGACAACAGTAAACTACATTGCTACACTTTGCTACACTGAGGAGCGGTCTGTTGGTTCCTAAGACCATGGGAGATAGGTGTTTTCTGATTGTCTTAGGCGACCCCTGTGAAAGGGTCATTCGACCCCCCAAAGGGGTCGCAACCCACAGGTTGAGAACCACTGCTCTAGACAAAAAATCAGCAAAGAAACCATAATTCTAAATAACTCACTAGATCAGATGGACCTCATTGACATCTTCAGAGCATTTCACCCCAAAGCTACAGAATACACATCCTTCTCAAGTGCACATGGGACATTCTTAAAAATAGACCACATATTGGGTCATAAGCAAACTATCCCCAAATTCAAAAAGATTGAAATCATATCAAGCATTTTCTCAGACCACAATGGCATAAGATTAGAAATACACTACAATAAAAACAGTCTAAAAAATTCAAACACTTGGAACTTGAATAGTATGTTATTAAACAATGATTGGGTTATAAATGAGATAAAAGAAGAAATTAAAATTTTTCTAGAGACTAATGACAATAAAAACACAACAATGCAAATGCTATGGGACACAATGAAAGCAGTGATAAGAGGGAAGTTTATAGCTCTACAGGCCTACCTCAAAAAACAAGAAAAAATGGTAATGAATCACCTAATTCAACAGCTCAAAGAATTAGAAAGAGAGCAACAAGAAAAGCCCACTGTGAGCAGAAGGAAGGAAATAATAAAGATCAGAGCAGAAATGAATGACATAGAGACCAAAAAACGATACAAAAAATCAACAAAACAAAGAACTGGTTCTTCGAAAGAATAAACAAGATTGATGAACCTCTAGTCAGACTAACCAAGAAGCAAAGAGAGAGGACCCAAATAAACAAAATCAGAAATGAGAGAGGGGAAATAACTACAGACCCCACAGAAAAACAAAGGATTGTTAAAAACTATTATGAACAACTCTATTCTAACAAATTTCACAACCTAGAGGAAATGGACAGATTCCTAGAAAAACACAACCTTCCAAAACTCACACAGGAAGATTCTAGAAATCTCAACACACTGATAACTGAGGAAGAAATTGAAGCAGTTATCAAAAAGCTTCCAGCAAACAAAAGCCCAGGGCCAGACGGCTTCACAGGGGAATTTTACCAAATATTATTAGAAGAAGTAAAACCCATTCTTCTCAGACTATTCCAGAAAATTCAAGAGGAAGGAACACTTCCAAACTCCTTCTATGAAGCCAGCATCACCCTAATACCAAAACCTGATAAAGGTAACACAATGAAAGTGAATTACAGACCAATATCCCTCATGAACATAGATGCCAAAATCCTCAACAAAATACTAGCAAATCGAATCCAGCAGTACGTCAGAAAGATCATACACCATGACCAAGTAGGATTTATCCCAGGGATGCAAGGATGGTTCAATAGCCGCAAATCAATAAATGTGATACATCACATAAACAAATTGAGAGATAAAAATCACATAGTCGTATCAATTGATGCAGAAAAAGCATTTGACAAAATCCAACACCCTTTCTTAATAAAAACTCTCAGCAAAGTAGAAATAGAAGGACCATACCTCAATATGTCATAAAAGCCATATATGACAAACCCACAGCCAACATCATATTCAATGGGCAAAAACTAAAACCATTTCCCCTAAGAACAGGAACAAGACAGGGATGCCCAATCTCACCACTTCTATTTAACATAGTGCTGGAAGTATTAGTCATTTCTATCAGACATGAAAAAGAAATAAAAGGCATACAAATAGGAAAAGAAGAAGTAAAATTGTCCTTATTTGCAACTGATATGATAATGTACATAGAAAACCCTAAACACTCCATCAAAAAATTATTAGACTTAATAAATGAATTCAGCAATGTAGCAGGATACAAAAGTCACACCAAGAAATCTTTGGCATTTCTATATAACAACAATGAACTTACAGAAACGGGACTAAAACAGCAATCCCATTTACCATCGCACCAAAAAAATTAAAATACCTAGGAATAAACTTAACTAAAGAGGTAAAAGACCTATACGCAGAAAACTACACAACTCTAAAAAAAGAGATAGAGGAAGACATAAACAGATGGAAGAACATACCGTGTTCATGGATTGGGAGAATCAATATCATCAAAATGTCCATTCTACCCAAAGCAGTTAATAAATTCAACGCAATCCCCATGAAAATACCAAAGGCATACTTCACAGACCTAGAACAAACTTACCAAAAATTCATTTGGAATAAAAAAAGACCCCGAATAGCTGCAACAATCCTTAGAAAGAAGAACAAAATAGCTGGAATCTCAATGCCAGATTTCAAGCTGTATTACAAAGCCACTGTTCTCAAAACTGCCTGGTACTGGCGTAAGAACAGACACATAGATCAATGGAATAGGATATAGAACCCAGAAATCGACCCAAACCACTATGCTCAATTAATATTTGACAAAGGAGGCATGAATATACAATGGAGTCAAGACAGTCTCTTCAACAAATGGTGCTGGGAAAATTGGACAGAAACATGCAAAAAAATGAAACTAGACCACCAACTTACACCATACACAAAAATAAACTCAAAATGGATAAAGGAATTAAACACAAGATGGGAAACCATAAAAATACTAGAGGAATCCACAGGCAGCAAAATCTCCAACATATGCAGAAGGAACTTCTTCACCAACACAGCTCCTTGGGCAATAGAAACTAAAGAAAAAATAAACAAATGGGACTACTTCAAAATAAAAAGCTTTTGCACAGCAAAGGAAACCATCAACAAAACAACAAGAAAGCCCACTGCATGGGAGAACATATTTGCCAATGATATCAATGATAAGAGTTTAATCTCCAACATTTACAGGGAACTCATACAATTTCACAAAAAGAAGATAAACAACCCAATAAAAAAATGGGCAACTGATCTAAATAGGCACTTCTCGAAAGAAGACAGAAGGAAGGCCAAGAGACACATGAAAACCTGCTCAAAGTCACTAATCATCAGAGAGATGCAAATCAAAACAACAATGCGGTACCATCTCACACCTGTCAGAATGGCTATCATCAACAAATCAACTAATGACAAGTGTTGGTGAGGATGTGGAAAAAAAGGAACCCTTGTGCACTGCTGGTAGGAATGCAGACTCGTACAGCCACTGTGGAGAACAGTATGGAGTCTCCTCAAAAAACTAAAAATGGAACTTCCATTTGACCCAGTGATCCCACTACTAGGAATATACCCCAGGAAACTAGAAACTCCAATCAGAAAGGATATATGCACCCCAATGTTCATAGCAGCACAATTCACCATAGCCAAGATATGGAAACAGCTTAAGTGCCCATCAACATGTGATTGGATTAAAAAACTGTGGAACATCTACACAATGGAATTCTATGCTGTGGTAAAAAAGAAGGAGCTCATACCATTTGCAACAACATGGATGGAGACGGAGAGCATTATGCTTAGTGAAATAAGCCAGGCAGAGAAAGACAAATATCACATGATCTCACTCATCTGTGGAATATAATGAATGACATAGACTGATAATCAAGATCAGATCTAGAGAATGAGAAACATCGATCAAAGCATCAAACCTTGGGAAGGTGGGGGTTGGTGGGACTAAGGGGGAGAGATCAACAGAGGGACCTTCGTACATGTGTATGAACGTAAGCATTGGGCACAGACAATAGGGAAGGTGTGGCAGGAGAGGAAATTCATACAGTGGTCTCCATAACCTTAAGAGAAATTACTTCATGAGACAAAGATTTTAAATGAAACTCTGTAACATGAAAATCATTTTGGAAGGAAATAAAGAGAAGTTTCCTTTAAACGTCATAAGGAGTGGAATTGAAAGTCAATACATTTGGCCTCTTGAGCTAAGGTAAGTAATCTGTGTTTTTGCCTCCCTGAAATAGTTTATATAAAGTTACAAAAAGAAATTGTCAGCCTGTTTGAAATTGAATTGACATGGCCCAGAGCAAAGAATATCCTTACATGATATTATCCTACAATATCATTTAATTTTTGATATTTCACAACAACATATTGTACAACCACCCCAACAAACATACAAACTAATTCTTTGAATGCTTAGCAGCGATTTAAAAAGAGGACATGAAAGGATTTAATGCAGGGCCTAATCCCAGAGTGTGCAGCACAAATACCCGTGGTTCTCAACCTTTTTAATTCCACGCCCTTTAATCAGTTCATGTTGTGGTGACCCCTAACCATAAAATTATTTTTTTAATATATTTTATTGATTTTTTACAGAGAGAAAGGGAGAGGGATAGAGACCAGAAACATCTATGAGAGAGAAACATCGATCAGCTGCCTCTTGCACACCTTTTACTGGGGATGTGCCCACAACCAAGGTACATGACCTTGACCAAAATAGAACCTGGGACCTTTCAGTCCGCAGGCTGATGCTCTATCCACTGAGCCAAACTGGTAAGGGCCATAAAATTATTTTCGTTGCTACTTCATAATTGTAATTTTGCTATTGTCATGAATTGTAATCTAAATATCTGTGTTTTCTGACTCTGCTAGTGTGACCCACAGTTGGGAGCTGCTGCTGTAGAGCCAAAGACCATCGGAAAACACAGATATTTACATTACGATTCACAGCAGTAGCAAAATTACAGTTATGAAGTAGCAACGAAAATAATTTTATGGTTGGGGGTCACCACAACATGAGGAACTGTATTAAAGGGTCGTGGCATTAGAAAGATTACAGGGATCTCAGCAAAATATCCCCATGAAGAGAGCCCTCCCGGAAGACTTGCTGCATGCACACCGCACGGGAGCACTGGCAGCCAAAGCCGGGCCTCAGTGGTCCTAGTCCCTGGAAGAGAGGTGTTGTGGGAAACTTGACTTTGACTGCTTCTTGTGTTGTATGCTTTTGCTTCACTTGCCGCTGGCCTTTACCAGGTAGGGCTGTTCTGTAACACAGCTTGAAACACCAGCAAGTCACATTTGAAAAAAGAAAAGAGGTTGGTACAGCCGTGCGGGGACCCACTCACTCAGTCCTCATTGGGGCCCTTCACTGTACAGTTACTTATTGGATTTCTTTGTAGTGGAAAAATTGTTTCCTATAGGAAAATACCTTCCCTTGATACACTGAATATATTCAAGGAAATTCTTCTTGTTTCCTTGAGTTTCATGAGTGAAATCATCCCTTCACCCAAAGAAAATGTTTGGTCTCTTAGAATGTGCATGTTCTATCAAGGTAGTTATTTTGGGTTTTATTTTAACAGCATCTTCAGGAGAGGGCCCTGAATATCTTATGCTGTCATCTAAAATTGCCTAAAAACTCAAAGATAACTGTTCCGTTCTAATCCGATGACAAGTTCCAGCAGCCAGCATCATGTGCTGTCAGGCTGTTTTCTAGGGGCGTTTGGGATACTTGTATGCCTGTGTGCGAGCACCATTTTAAACGAAATTCTGACTCATTGTCCTGGAAGACTTTGTTCTCATTTCCTGTGAAGTGACTGGTCTGCTCAGCCATGGTCCAGGGGAGCCACCTCTCCTCCCATCATGGAAACCCCATGTTAAAGGGATTCCTCAATGGAGATACATTTAGCCATTGACTATAAGTGGTCACCCTTTATTACTTTCAGATGTAACAGGTACAGAAATTGGATTTCCCTGTGGTTTGCAAAGAAGAAGAAACCCCAAGTTTCTAGCATGGAGTGAGAGACTTAAAATTAACATGTAACCTCAGTGGATCAAGGGAATGAATGCAGGGCATGCACGTTGCTGGTCTACATGCTCCAGGCGTGCCCCATGTTTCCAGAACAAGCCCAAAAGCGTTTGGTCCTCAGATCAAGACTTGCTCCTTGAGTACCAGTCTGCTCTCAGGAGCTCCACTAACACACAGCTCTTTCCTGGAGTCCCTCACTGACCCTCGGATTGGGCAAGGTCTTTTGCATGTTTTGGTTGTTTAAGTTGTTGACCTTGGATCAGGGCACTAGTTTTACAATCTGCTTTCAACATTTTTTGCTTTCCAGTATGCTTCTGTAATATGTAGTGGTCATTTCCCTTAACTTCCTCCTCTTGCTTCTTACATTTATCTTCCCAAAGTAGTCTGTCCCCATAAGTAAGTTTCCTTAGAAGGTAAATAGTGTGTCTAGTGATTATTTTAAAATTTAGATCCCAAGAAATGTATTCAGCTTGCAGTGCACTTTTTGGATTCTCTCTGTATACTTCTTGGTACTTAATCAAACTTTGCATGTGAAAGAAATGTGCATGTTCAGATGTTTTACCCTCTCATTATTTTCAGCAATTCAGTAAAAAAAAAACCCACAACCCTTCTGAGGACTTCTCCTCCCTCCCTCTCCCCCACTCTCTCTCCCCCCCTCCCTTCCTCCCTCCGTTCGTCCCTCTTTTTCCCCATGCCTGGTCATCCTTCAGTTCCCAACACTCTGGCTCTTCCCTGCTCTCCAACAGATATAATTGACATTTTCTAGTAGCCACCTTAAAGAGAGTGAATAGAAACAGGTAAAGTTAATTTTACCTGTCCAATATATTTTACTTAATCCAATATATCCATAATATTGAGAAAAGACTGAAGGTAGGGAATATAAAAGGAATCACTTTAACTAAGCTGCTAAAATTATTAACATCATGAAGATGGAGACATGAAGAAGGACTCTATTCTTGTTCTACTTAAGTAGCCTGGGAACTTAAAAACTTTTTGACCTTTCCTGTCCTGAGTTGATGCCTGGATATACAGCTGGATAGACACCATATCTCCAGATAACCTTTAACTACCCCCCTTCCAGGTAACCCTCTGATTATCCCCTGAAGGATCCACATATCCAGGTCACTTGACATCGATTATCCAGACCATCGATGTGACAAGACCCCCTGGTGCCCATCCTCTAGATCACCAGAACCCATCATCCAGACAGCCTGACATCTGACTGACAACCATCCTGGACCACTCCTAGGGCTAAGAGTGCAGGGCTGACTATTCTCCAAAATGCATATTTTTCTATAAGAACTCCTAACTTTTTTTTATTCTTAAGAACACTTCTGGGTTTTTGCCTAGCTGTGTTTCCAGTGTGCAAATTCTAAAACCCTTGAATAAATCTATCATTTATTTCCAGCCAAAGCCTCCAAAACTTTTTTGCATTTGTCTGACAGTATTATTTATCACTTCAAAATGTAACCAATGTAAGAATTATTATTGAGATATTTACATTTTTTTTTGGCACTATCATATCCAATTACAGCCACAATCTGAGGGCTCAATGGCCTCAGGGGACTGTGGCTCCACCTGGACAGCACAGGCTAGGTTTCCCTTGCCCTGGCATCTTCCCATAGCTCCTTCTTTCTTTGTTAAGAATTCCAAGCCCCACTACCTCCCCTCCCTCGCGCACACAGCGTGAGTACCTCACCTCTACCCCACCGCCAAGTGCAGGCTCTGGGAGGGCAGGCCCCTATACTCTCTGCTCTGAGAACCAGAAAGTCCATCAGAAACATCTGCCGAATGGACACATGCTACTCCCCACTACTCTCAATGCTTTCCCACGGCTTTTGTAATTTTCCCTCTTAGCTCTAGGGCCTTTCTTACTGCTGATCTCTCACAGTCCAGCCCTTCCTCAGGCCACAGGAATTTGACTTTTGCCTGGGGACACCAGCCTGCAGACTCACCCTAGAAATGGTGACTTCTGAACAATCCACAATTACTCTATTCACAAGAATTTCCAACATGCAGCTACAACATCAAACTGCCCAGGCACAACCCATGGAAAGATCTGGGAATACTTAAGTGTGAAGCTTTAGGTCCAGTACCTGACTTGGAATTTTCCAATCGATATGCTGCAAATGGGCACATGACACTGTGAAGTGTTATCTGTCATTTCAAAATGTAACCAACATAAGAATTATTAATGAGATATTTTATTTTATTTTTTTGGTACTGTCACATCCAATTATAACCATATAGTCAGAGTGGGGGAGTGGGACTTGGTGATCATGGAATTCTTTTACCAAAGAAAGAAAGAGCCATGGGAAGATGCCAACGCAAGGGAACCCCGGTCCTATGCTGTCCAGGTGTAGCCACCAGTCACCTGAGGCTACAGAATGTGGCTGTAAGTAGAGAACCATTTAAAACTTACAATAGTTAATGTTCCGTTTCATTACTGTTTAATACTCTCTAAACTTCCCAATTCAGGAAAACAGAAATTACAAATATATAATTTCTAATAAATGCAGTGAAAATTCCCAAGAAGCGCTGTGCAGATGGCCCAGCCCCCAGCTATCCGAGAGCCCTGCATGTGTCCCAACACGTGTCCTAGGGGAGCCTGGCCACCCTTGCACAGCCAGGGAAGAAGCAGCCAACCACCCAGCAACATCCCTGTGAGCAGACTCACACAGTAAAGCAGCTAAAACAAAACAAACCAATTTGTTTCTAGTTTCCTTTTTCAAAAATCAAAGAATATGGCAAGAATAGGCATTTCAGAATACAAATCACTAAAAGATAAAATAATATTCAACTTCACAAAACAAGTATTTTTTAAGCGATAAGGCAGCAGTTTTAGCCTTTCCTGTGGCAGTGAGAGAGGAATGGCAGCAACATCTACATAGAAGGTGACCTTTCTGGACACAGGATGGTGGGAAAGGCAGTAGGTGCTTTCTTAAGAGGCTGATCTTTTTAAAAATTGAAATGTCTTTGTTTTACCATCCAGCAGCCCCTGCAATCCAACCTGGCCTTGAACTAAAGCAAGAGCCACATGAATGAATATGACCAGAACAGTGCTGCCTGCCTGCTCCGTGAACCTGAGTGAATTGGAAAACAGGACCACCTCCAGCCACTTCTACCAGTCAGAACTTTGTCATCTGGTACTGATTTTTTTTGGGGGGGTGGGGGGAAGGGAGGAGGAGGAGGGGAAGGAAACAACACACTTTACTGCCATCTGCTGGAGAATGATGATACAATGAAGATGACACAGATAGTTGGAAGGATTTAAAGAAGTCCCAGGCCCGGGAGGGCTCCCCACATCCACAACTAAACGCCTCCCATTAGCTCCACACACCACCAGGGGCAGCTTTCCAAGACAGACTAGACTTCAGTTTCAAGGTAGTAAAGACAGTTCTGCCTCTTTAAATCTTAAAAACCATCCAAAACAAGAAAAACCAGGAACATACGTCAAAATACAAATGACAACTAAACCTGGGGCCTGACCCCAGAGTGTAGGGATGTCTAGTAAAGCGTGGCCTCCCTGGCAGCCACCAGGGGAGTATGAGTGGCCCACATGGGACAATCTGTACCAACAAGCAACAGGTACCGGGGAGGGCAGGGTGATGCACGAAGCAGACACTGGGAAGGGGAAAGGAGACTTCTCAGAGAGAGGCTTCTGCTCCTTCCTCACTCCCACTGGCTCATTATCTAGAAACAAACTCTCCAGACATGGGCTTCAGACTCAAGACCAACAGACTCACTTGTGTGAGGCCCAAGGAGGGCCTGGGTGAGAGGCCCAGCTTGTGAAAAGCACCGATAAGGTCACAATAATATAAAACACAATATGGACACAGATCCAAACCCAATTACATTGTAAATACCAGGAGGTGACAGAACAGGATGAGTGTTGTAGATGGTGAAAGAGCTAAGTTAGTACAGTAAGCCCCAAATTAAAAAAGGCCATCGAACAGAGATCTAATCATATTATTTCAAGAAATGGAAATGAACACTAAAAGAACTGAAAGAGTTTTGCTTCTGGGGAGAGAGAAATAAGAGGGAGGAGTTGGGGGCTCTGCTTTTTAAATAAATATTTGTAGAACTATTTGATCCTTGATAAAAATAAAAAAACAAATCAACCAGCTCATTCAGCAAGTTGCAGGACAATTATGTACGAGAGGATCTTGTTTTTTGAAAAATATGTTAAAAAGGACATAAGGATAAACAGATATGCTGGAATCAGCTTAAATAGAGTCTGTGTCCATGTAAAATGAAGAAGGAAACACCCCAGTTCCTCACCAGCCACCTCCAGGTAGCAGTAGAGGGCTGGGAGGACTCATTTCTTTTAATTTTTTGAATTATATAAAGTAAAAAGTGGCAGGATCATGGATGTTTTATTTTAAATAATTAACATTTTATGCATATTTGTGCATGATACTGTACACAGGCAAAAGGATAGAAAGAGTCCACAAACTAAGGATTCACACACTGTATTGGCTGCAGCTCTCACCAGGCCCCAGGGAGAGTCATGCTTTCCTATGATCTCCAGGCTCAAGAAGGAAGAGACAACCAAGATAAACCATTTCCCTTTACACAGTTAAATGAGGCTTCACAGAATCTGGCACTTACTAAAGCATGAATTTAATATAAGATGTGCTTAAGAGACATTAAAAGTGCCTTAGTTTATATAAAAGTCTGTGAAAATTTTAGAAAGAGAAATAGAACGGTATGTTGGGAAATCTCCATTTTTTTTTTAAAATTACTATTTTTAAAGCAAATTTGTCAACAGAATTTGTATTATTTTAACTGAACACTTGGTGGCAGCAAAGATTGTAATAGTTCACTGGTCTCCATGTGCTCATCAGGCAGCAGGTCAGGCCATGGATGCCTCCCGCCTCCTGGCATGATAAGGGCAAGGGCTGAGCCCTCTGTTGGTTGGTGGGCTGTTGCCATGGAGACCTTCATTCAGTAGCTGTGATTGAATCAACCTTTCCTGGCACCTGATAGATCTGCTACACCACTGAAAACTATTTTTCTCTGTTATCAATAGGCTGCATTGTTCTTGTCTCATTATCTTCCTCTCTATACAGATTTAGTTTCAAGAAAATAACTTATTGATGTTGAAACACAGTACCTAAAAATAGTCCGTGAACATGAGTATGGTAATAATTCAGAGAATGCTATGAATGATTCCAGTAAAATTACATTATTTCTGCCTCTAATCTCACTCAACATTTTACTTGTTTCAAAAAATTCTATCATGATGTTCTGTTTATACAGTAGTCCAAATAAAAAAAAAAATAGAAACTCATACAACTAGCTTAGAGTATTACTCTGTATCTTCCCAATAGTACAGGAAACTGTCATTCAAATCCCAGTCTTAATTCCAATCCAGAGGCCCATCACAGGCCATTCCAAAGCTCTCACCAGTAGGGCCATTATGCTAGAGTGGCAGAATTTTATAATAGAAGAAATAAGTGTTTAGGTTATAATTCATGTAAGATTTCTCAATCAAATAACCATATTATTTTCTACTTGGTTTCTAATTTCTCCTACCCCAAATCTAATCCCTTAATTCATTAAAAATGGGATTTCAAATATGGCAAAAATATCGACAATAGGTGATAAACCATATTAGGAAGTTCTTTGCCCTATTCTGTAGAATCCAGTTGAGCACCTGGCCAATCAGGTGTTCCCCAGATGTCTTCTGATCTTAACAATGTTTGGAAACTCAACACAACCCTATAGTTTATTTGGATTTTCAACACTGACAAATTAAAATAAAAAAAGTTCTTTTATATCTGGAGGATTCTGGCAACAAAATTATTATGATTTTTAAAATAAAATTAATATAGCATCACTACTTACTCGATGAATGATACCAGCTGAATGAAGGTGTTTAATACCACAGAGCATCTGGTAAAGAAGATAGGACATTCTCTCATGGTCCAACTCCATATGAATAACCTGACATAAGTTAGCATCCATTAATTCCATAACTAAATACCTGAGGGGGGAAAAGACCAGCCATGTACACATGAAAAGCATCCAAAATTCCTTTGTGGCTATTAAACTAGGATTTTTATGAAACAGTAATAACTTACTACCTACTCAATGTACTGGTGGAAGTAAAACAATAATTGGTTTTTCTCTAAACATTTTATAAGATATCTTGAAGCAAACATATAATGGAACTTTATAAAAATTTTTAAAAAATCACAACTAATGTTTTTTCAAGTTAAAAATAAAACAATTTCTATTTCATAGTAAATAGAATCTCAAACATCCAACTTCTCCTACATCTTAAATTTTTTGCTATGGAATCATTCTTACCAGTCTAGAAGCTATGCTGTTATTTCTCTCATCTTAAGAAAACTTGATCCCCAGAGATGTAAAAGGAATATGGTCAATAATGTAATAACTATATAGGATGCCAGGTGGGCACTAGACTTATCAGGGTCATTACTCATAAGATATATAAATGTCTAATTCTATGTTGTATACCTGAAACTAATATAACATTGTATGTCATCTGTAATTGAGAATAATTTTTTTAATAAAAATAACTTCCCCCTCACTTCCCCCAGCATCTACTGTCCCTATCTTCATCCTCTTTGTAAGCAAAACTCCCCAAAGAGGTGTCTATACTCACCATTTCCAATTCTCCTCCCGTTTTTCTTAATATCACTTTGCTCAGGCTTTTGCCTTCATCTCTCTGCAGATACTGTCCTCAAGGCCCCACTGACTTCCCTGTTGCTAAATCCCAGCTGACAGTGCCCTTCTCCTTGCACCAACTTCTTACTTTTGGAGTACTACTGCTCACTTCTTGGCCTTCCTGTCTCTGTCACAATCTCGATGATCTTATCTTCTCTGGCCTCTGGTCCCAAGGTTTTAAATACCATGTATAGACCATCAACTACAAATTCTTACCTTCAACTCAGACCTTTATCCAGGCTCATTTACCTAACTTCCTACTTCACAGTTCCACTTGGGTGTCCAACAGACAACTAGAAGTCATGTCCAAAAATCAGCTCCTGATCCCATCCTACCTCTGATAGGCCCTCCCTGCAGCCTTCCTCGTCTCAGATGAGAGCACTTTCACTCTTCAGGTGATCAGGCAGAATTCCAGGTGTCATCCTCCATTCCCTTGCTCTTATACCACAAATCTTCTCTAAGAGCAAACATCATGGTTCTACCTTCAAGACAGTTTCAGCCCCAGTCTCACCCTTCCCCTCATCATTCCCCTCTAGTCTAAGTGAAGCACCATGATTGTACCTGAACTGGTACAATCACCTCCCAAATGGTCTTCTGGGTCCCCACATCTTATGGTGGATTCTCAACCCAGACATCAATTATTCTTTTAAAATGAAAGTCAGGTGAGCTCACTCCTCTGTTGAAAGTCTTACTGAATTGCCTTATAATAAAAGAAAATCCTTATAATAGATTTCCTCTCTCCTCTGCTATTTGAGCTCCAGCCACACTGGCCTCTTACTGTTCTTGAACACACCATGCATATTCCCACTTCCACTCCTTCGTGCTGCCTGTTCCTTCCATTTCAACTCAGTCTTTCTGTAAATATCTGCAGACTAACCTTCTGACCTCCTTCAAGCCTTTCTTCAAACTTCACCAATCTAGGGAGGTCTTTCCCCAACCCCAAACATCCCACTTAAAACTGCAACTTGGCTCCTAACACCCAGCACTCCAGAACCCCACCACCAGCTCCATTTCTTCCACAGAACTTGCCTCATCCTAATGAATGACATCATTTCCTGATTTCTTATGTTGATTATCTCTTTTCCCAGGCTTTCCTGCAAGCTCTAGAAAGGAGGATGCTCACCAGCAATTCTTGAGTAATAAAAGGGATTTTTGTTTGTTTTGGTCACTCAGGTATGCCAAGTCCGAGAGAGGGCTAGCAATCAAATATTTGTTGAATGAATGAATGCAACAATAAATTTAGGATAATTTGGGTATTATATCTCAATATGATAAATTAATATTTCATTTCATTGTTAGTAAGATAATTCTATTTCAGATTTTGGAAACACACAATATTCAATGACTTAACCATTTCAAATAATAATTGTAAACACCTGAACCTTATAATCCTGGCTTTCAAGGAACTATAGAAAATGTTTTCTATTTCAGTAAAGCAAATTACTGGCATTAATGGCCACTGTCTACTCTGAAGAATTATTTCCAGTCATTTCTTATCTGTTATAGAGATGATAATCATTTAGGTATAAAAATAGTTGAATATTATCCATTTTCTTAATATTTCTCTTCCACAGAGAAAAGTGGCTAAGATATATTAAAAATGTATTATCATCCTAAGTAAAAAAATAGCAGTTACTTTTCTAAGTAAAAAAATAAAAGTAGTTATTTTTTTCTAAATGTTCAGCCTTTGATGCATATTACATTACTGAATAAAAACGATACTTACACATCTTGAAATTCTTCTAGAGTTTTTTGTGGTGTAAACACATTTAACAAACTAATTATCTGAAAAGAGAAAATTATTTAAATCTCAGAATTTCAGATATCTAAAAATTAAGTTTAACATTAACATATCAAAAATGGGGGGAAAAATCACAACAGAGCTCAGTATTTATTATTGCTATTGCTTGTACTAAAAACATATTACATGGTATTTGAAAAAAGTTAAATGATTAGGATTCTTAACTTTAAAATAGGATGTACTTTTCATAAAGTCACTTTTGTGTGTTCCTCATAATTTATTATTAAAGAATTCTAACATTAAATGTCTTTCTAAATCTGAACATAAAAAAGAAGAAATGGGGGTGGGGGTGGAAATCCACACTAAATAAAGCAATATGTTAACTCTGAAAACTTAAATTCTATGTACAAATTTCTAAAAAAGTTTCAAAAATGAAAGCTATGCTTGCATTTTTGGTATGATAAAGATGAAATGCCTCATAGCATTATGTACTTACTTAAAGAGCATTCTAGAATGGACACCACTGTAAGCTTTGGTCCTGCAGTCTAAGGCTGCTTGAGCATTAAACACACATCCTCAATCATTTCAAATGACTGAGAAAAAGGGAAATGATTCAGTATATAGATAGAATTGGAATGGCAGGCTAGCCAAGGCAAAAATAAAACTGGATCAACACTTGAATCTTGTTGAAAATGGAACAAATATTTAAATCTAAAATATGAAACCATAAAACATTAAAATATGGATAAATATTTATATAATCCTGGTGTAGAAAAGCCTTTTCTAAGAATGACAGAAAATCTAGGAGGTTTGATTCCATTAAACCAAAACAAAAATCAACAAAAATAAAATCAGTAGGGCAAAAACAACCTAAATAAGGTCAAGTGGAAAGGAAGTGAGGCTTGATAGCTTTAAAACACAAAAGATCTTTTGTTAATGCATAAGGAAGAAACCAACAGTTCAAGAGAAAAATAGACACAGAATACAAATTTTCAAGAAATAAAAATAAATGGCTAATAGAGGTATGGAAAGAAATTCAACCTTACAAATAATAGCATTTCATTTCTCATCTGTCATACTGGTAAAGTAAAACATAGGATCAACAGTATGTAGTGCAAGGGAATTTTGAAATAGAGGCATTCTCAGATGCTCTTAGCGAAAGTGTAAAACTGACAGTCTTCCTTCAGATCAATTTGTCAGCATATATAAAAGTCAGAAGTGTGCATACTCTTTGACCCAACAATCTTAGTCAAAAAATTCAGCTGGACAATGTGTAAAGACGTGTGTAGAGGGATGTTCACTGTAGTACTGTTTATAATAGGGAAAAACTGGAGACCACTTAAGTACTCAATAATAGGTGACTGGTCAAATAAATTACTGTGCATCTGTACTATGCAGCTATTTTTAAAATGGATTATATCTACATATATTCCTAATGTGTATGAGACCTAGCAACATTCCATGAGGGAAAAAAGCAGGATGCATGATAGCACAGCTGATCTTGTTTAAGTGTGTGTGTATGTTCACATATGCATGAGGATGCTCGAGAAATGTTAATGACAGTGATCTGTGGGTGGTGATCAAGGATTTTCACTTTCTTGTTTACATTGTTTGAATTTTAAAAGAATAACAACCATACTTTTTTGTAACCTGAAAATAATTTGTAAAAATAAGTAAAATAAAGCCTGCATCGAAAAAATTAAAAACAAACTCAAAGCACAGACTCAGAAGAAAAACTATCTTAGTTGTGCATGCCAGAAAGACCCAGCTTAAATGTTAAAACAAAGGGAGCTATAGAGAGAGTTAAGTGTTATATTAATCACCACATCCCACTCCTAACAAAAAAAGGTCAGGCATCTCCAAAGGCTCTTCCCGACTTAACATGTAATGGGTTTATAATGTGGTAAGGTTATAAAAGAATGCTCAGAGACCAGTAATGGAATATAAACATTTTCTAAAGATGCTTTTTCTCCTTAAAATGTACAGTGCTTTGATTTCTGTGGAGATGCCAAGCACAACTATCATAAATGTAACATCATATAATAACATTTATTTAAAACTGCGATGTCTGTATTATAAGGTAAAAAGCTACTTATAGAATGACGTTTTTCTTAAAAATATTTAGCTGTTTCTCAATTTACTAGGTCAGTATTGATATCACCTTATAGAAACAGGATTAATGGACATTCCTATCCCTGCTGAGCGACCTACGTTCCTATGGACCATGATACCTTTTGCTGACTTCAATTTCCCAAATGTTGAGAAGAATTTTATCTACAAAATATAACTATTTAAATAGCTATGTTAATCATTAGGTTGCCCTAGGTCTGAACTCAGTGTGACCCACAAGATTATTATGTCACTGACAACATTCAAATATACTGAGGAAACAGAGACATAACTCACATTTTTATGATTGACACATTTCAGGAGCACAAGTTCACGATAAGCTCTCTTTGCATGAGTTTGATTTTGAAAAGGCCGGCTTAGTTTCTTGACTGCAACATTTATCCCAAGAACTGTATCAAAAGCAGCACTAAAATTAGGAAATAGAATAAGTGCTATAATAAGCAACCCATTAGGATGATTTTAGAAAATACAGCAATGTAGAATGTACAGTCAAAGTACAATCCTTTTAACTGAGCAACAAACAAGAAAATCTTCCTGCTTGTTTCCACTTGAGGTACTTGTGTACCTGCAGAGCCAGGGGAGCTGGCTGAGGTACAGGATGGATGGACTCCTCTGCAGAGGTACAGATGCAGCTGCTGCAGATAGCATGGGGTTTAGCCATCCTGGTCATGTTGACTA
Organism: Lasiurus cinereus; assembly: GCA_011751065.1. Taxonomy (NCBI): domain Eukaryota; kingdom Metazoa; phylum Chordata; class Mammalia; order Chiroptera; family Vespertilionidae; genus Lasiurus; species Lasiurus cinereus. Next base: position 3,134,963 of record JAAGEH010000289.1, on the reverse strand, counting down.
CTCATTATATTAGTTGAGATTATTATATTCAGAACCAAGTAATTTAACATAGAGCATGTAACACAGGTCAAGAAATATAATTTTCCGTTTAAATATGCCAGTAAGTTGGGGGGAAAGTCATTGGTTATCACATGATAAAATGTAAGTATATTCTGGAGCAACAAAGAGGAGGAAATAGTTGAGCTCATGGAAGAATATAATAAATCTAATTTTTGATTGAGTGTGTTTTTCCCAGACGAAAGAATCTAAAAAAAAAAAAAAAAAAAGCCAAAATCTCAGCTCAGGGTAAATCCTCAAGATACAAAACCCTAATGTAAACAATCGGTATGTATAAAATTCCACTAGAAACACCGTCATACTAGAGTAATAAGAATAGAATCTTCCAGAGCCTGTGTTTCCAGCATCCCAAGTTCCTAGTTAAAATTTATGGTTCATTTTCTTCCAGAAAATAGACAGAAAAACCTGAGTAGTCTGGCTGCACATTTTGAACTAATTTCAAACAAGTATGAATAGTATTATTCATGTTATTATCCTTCGGCTACTAATGATCATCTGGAAACCCAGTCACTACTTAAAACACTGTATCTGTTTCTTTATCCTATTCAGTTTATAAAATGGCTTACACTTACTCACTCCTATGAATAATTTCTGCCAAACAACCCTAACTTAACTCAACCTGTTTTTAAAATTGAAGGCTGTTGAGGGCAGCATTTGGTTACAAATGGTTAGAAACTTCATGTCACTTTGGAATTCTTTTTCTTATCTAATTCTGTTCACATTATGTGTACATGTTTATACATATGTAAATTCACATGTTCATATGTAAATGAACCATTCATATAAATTATAAAATGTTAAAGAGAAATCTATTTGTGAAATGAATCATTATTTAATGTACTACTCCACACATATGTATTTGTACCTATATATATTTCTGTCTAGGAATGTGAAAAACAAACACATCTTTTTGGCCTCAACCATTTTTGTCCAAAATAAGCCAAACAGACCAATTCTGAGCATCTCAGCAGACACATACTTCTCCACTTGTGGCCCTCTTCTAGGAATGACTACCTACCTGGTTTTACTTCTTCTTTTTTAAAATATATTTTATTGATTTTTTTACAGAGAGGAAGGGAGAGGGGAAGAGAGCCGAAAACATCGATGAAAGGAAAACATCAATCAACTGCCTCCTGCACACCACCCTCTACTGAGGGTGTGCCCACTACCAAGGTACATGCCCTTGACCGGAATCGAACCTGGGACCCTTGTGTCCACAGGCTATATCACAGCAGCACTAAAATTAGGAAATAGAATAAGTGCTTTAATAAGCAACCCACTGAGCCAAACCGGTTAAGGCCTGGTTTTACTTCTTACAGTTACTTTTCAACTCCAAAGAACATACTTTTATTATTATTTCCTCATTTATCAATTTTAGAAATTATCTATTCACTCCCCACTAAAAAACTGAGAACTTAGTCACTTACTGAAACCTCAACTCCTCCTAGTTTTTTGCTCTCATGTTTTTAACTTTCCTTTAATTACCCACGAACTTTAATATTTCCAAATTTCTGCTCCATCAACTTCCAAAGGACCCTCTTTACACCCCTGTATATAAAACGAGATTATTAGATTCATGTCCTTTTTCCTCCAGCTCTCTACTTTCTTCCCTCCAAACTTAAGCTGATAACACATCTCTATGACTTCTACAACTAAGTCTTCCGTGTTTCTTACTTAGGATGTGACTAAAAGTTGAAAAGCAAGACAGAGTATGTGGATATAAGTATTACTGCAGAGCTGGGATTACATTTCATTTTTAAAGAGCACATGACTTGTTGCTGGTCATAAAAGAGTGAGATTGTTTCCAGCATCGAGATCAAATAGATCTCTCTTATATTCCATCAATTGCTCAAACATCATGTCCTTTTAAATTTGTTTTATACTTAGACTATGAACATTTCTAGGTTTTCTATTGTACTTTAATACATGTGTTTTTTCCTTATTAAAAGAAAAACGTACCTTTTAAGCCTATTACCAGTACTTCCTCCCTTATTACTCACATTATCTATTGCTTAGAATCTATTCCATTCTTTCTGAAGACATTGTCTTGGAGTTTCTTTCAAGATCTGCTGCACAGCTATCACCCTGGGACCTCTCAATGACCTCCACTGTTTCTTGTGTTACATGTTGTGTTTTCTTTCTTAGAAAACATCCTCAAGAAATTTCCTCAGGAAAAGCCCATGGGAGATAACCTTCCTCTGCCCTTATCCATGATAGCTTGTCTTCTAAATCCAAAAACAATTTTCTCTTGGAACTCCCCAGATTTCCAACGTTAAATGCTGTTGGAAACAAGACTTATGCCTGTCTGATATCATTCCTTTGCTTCCTTTTTTATTCCTTAATTCAATGGTTTATCATAAAGAGCATGTTTTGTCAGCATTCCTAAAGCGCCCCACACCTCCTACTAATCACTGTCCCTCCTGTCCCCCTAATTGCTTTGACTTTTATGATAATCACTGCTTGCTTTTACCAGTTAAACATGCATCTTTGAGCCACATCCCATGGTTTATTTTTGTCTGGATTTTGAAATCATCTGTCTGACTTATTTCACTCAACAAGCATAGCTATAATTCATTCTGTGTCATTGCTATATATTCCTTTACATGACTAATATGACATACTGCTGCTGTTTTCAGTTTGCAAGGAATTACAAAAAACATAATCATAAACATTCTCATACATGGATCTGGGCCCCTATGCATGCAGTTCTGATGAGTAGATAGCTAACAATGGGACTGCATATATTTTATTTTAGTAGATAACGCTAAGCTATTTTTCAAAATGGTTCGTTCTACCAATTTCTAGGTATTTCATTATTATTTTTCTGTATATTGATCCTATGTCCTACACTGGAGCTAATCTAATCCCAAGAGCTCTTTAGAAGCAGAGCTGGTGAGAAGAAGGGTCAGAAAGATTTGACTCTTGAGAAGGACTAGATGTGACACTGCTACCTTTATGATGGTCACATGAGAAGGAATGTGGGGGTTTCTAGGAGCAGAGTGGCCCCTAGTTGACTGACAGCAAGGAAATGGGAGCCTCAAGCCCACAGCTGCAACAAACTGGGTTCTGCCTATAACCTGAAAGCAGATTCTTCCCCAATAGCCTGCAGATTACAGCCCAGGCCAGCCGACATCATGTTCAGCTTGTGATGCTGAGCAGAGAACCTGGGCAAGTCCATACAGATTTCTGGTCTACAGAACTATATGAGATTATAAATGGGTATTGTTATAAACCACAAGTCTGTGGTAATTTGTTATGTAGCAACAGAAAACTAATACATCTTCTTTTATGTTTTTTTCTACCCTTTTCTCTCTCCAGGCTTTACTCTATTTTTTTCTAACCTATCTTTCAGACCACTAATTCTCTCTTCAGTTATGTCTAATATATTGTTAAACTTATCCATTAACTTCATAATTCAATTACTGTATCTCACAGTTCTAGAATTTCTATTAAGTTTTTTTAAGTTTTCAGTTTCCCACCAGAATTTTTTCATTTTGCCTTTTACCATCCTGAACATAACATCATAGCTATTTTAAAGTTTGGGTCCAATAATACCAGTACCCCCCGTGGATCTGGTTCTTTTCTCTGTTGTTTGTGCTGTTGCCTAATCTCCTTGTCTTACTAGTTGTCTTTGATTGTGTGCTTAAGCTCGAACTTAGTAAACTGTTTGCCATCAAGAAATAATTTGATGCCGAAGCCGGTTTGGCTTAGTGGAAAGAGTGTCGGCCTGCGGACTGAAAGGTCCCAGGTTCGATTCTGGTCAAGGGCATGTACCTTGGTTGTGGGCACATCCCCAGTGGGGGGGGAGGGTGCAGGAGGCAGCTGATCGATGTTTCTCTCTCATTGATGTTTCTAACTCTCTATCTCTCTCCCTTCCTCTCTGTAAAATAATCAATAAAATATATATTTTTAAAAAGAAATAATTTGATATGCAGTGTGATGCTATCTTCCTCCAGAAAGAATTTACATTTACTTCTGCTGGAGGTCACCTCAAGTTCAAGTTCACAAGTGAGATGATTTGAAGCTGAGAGGCGGTACCCGCAAGTGCCTCTTTCTCTGTGGTTCATTCTTATTTCTAGGATGCAGCCCTTTACTGTTTCAATTCAAAGCAAAGGAAGTTCACTGCACCCCTTTAGAGGACCCTATATTCAAATCCTATCTCCACTCCACACAGATAGTTCAAAGCACTACTCAATCTCTCAGCTGCCCACTGCAGAATTTTCAAATGCCCTCAAGGGAAAGACAGCCCTAAATCCTGGCTCCCCTCTTTAGACTTTTGTCCTTCCACAAAATCTGACCTAATACTTCTTCACTCACATACATACTCTCTAAAGCAAATGCTGAACACTGGAGTTGGAGTATGTTGAGAGCCAACTGACACAACTGATTCAGAGATGCACTTTTAATTAACACCCCTATTTGCAGCCACCCGTTTCACCTTCCTTGTCTGTATCTGTCATCACTATACCCACAGTCAAGTTCTCTTCCTTGCTGCAAATGTCCCATCCACTTATTCTCTCTTCCTTTGCTGTTTTATCTGTATCAAGTTTCCAATTACTTTTCATATTTCAGAAACTTGTTAAAGGCTCTCATCCACCGATTACTGTCCTCTTGTTCTCTTTGTTTAGGTGTGTAACCACTATTTAAATCAGAAGTTCCAAACCACTCATTTTAGGGGTGAAATTATTAAGGCCCCAAAAGACACATTATTTACCAAGGTCACCAAAAACTACCACTATGAGGATTAGAGCTAGATTTAGAGCTCAAGTCTCTTGAATCACAGCCTTTCTATGTCTTATACCCGTGGTTGGCAAACTGCGGCTCGTGAGTCACATGTGGCTCTTTGGCCCCTTGAGTGTGACTTATCCACAAAATACCACAGTCTGGGCGAGTCTCTTTTAAAGAAGTGGCATTAGAAGAAGTTTAAGTTTAAAAAATTTGGCTCTCAAAAGAAATTTCAATCGTTGTACTGTTGATATTTGGCTCTGTTGACTAATGAGTTTCCGACCTCTGCCTTATACCATACATCTTATTTATCACAGAAATTTTATTATAGACATTGTTTTTATTTATATTAATACAGAGAAAATAAAACAGGGTAATGAAAGGGTAACATTCCTGTTTGTACAGAACTAGAAGCAAAAAGAAAAAAGAGCTTTATCAACCACTCCATATTAAGGTTTTAAATACTACTAGACCTAAGATTAAACACATTTTTTAAAAAGGTCAATACAGCCAAAACTTGTTTGGCTCAGTGGATAGAGAGTCAGTCTGCAGACTGAAAGGTCCCAGGTTGGATTCCGGTCAAGGGCATGTACCTTGGTTGCAGGCACATCCCCAGTGGGGGATATGCAGGAGGCAGCTGATCGATGTCTCTCTCTCATTGATGTTTCTAGCTCTCTATCCCTCTCCCTTCCTCTCTGTAAAAATTCAATTAAAAAATTATATATATATGTAATATATATAATTATATATATAATATATATATAATTTATATAATATATATAATTTATATTATATATATATATAAAATTTTTTTGTAAAAGGTCAATACAGACCTAGCTGGTTTGGCTCAGTGGATAGAGCGTCACCCTGCGGATTGAGGGGTCCCAGGTTCGATTCTGGTCAAGGGCATGTACCTTGGTTGCGGGAGCATCCCCAGTAGGAGGTGTGTTTCTCTCCCATCGATGTTTCTAACTCTCTATCCCTCTCCCTTCCTCTCTGTAAACTATCAATAAAATATATATATATATATATATATATATATTTAAAAAAGGTCAATACACCCAGCTAGTGTGGCTTAGTGGTTGAGCATAGACCCATGAACCAAGAGGTTGATGGTTCAAACCCTAATCGGGGCACATGCCTGCGTTGAGGGCTCGATACCGATGTTTCTTTCTCTTTGATGTTTCTATCCTTCTCCTTTCCTCTCTCTAAAATCAATAAAAATGTATATAAAAAATGTTCAATACTTCATAAGATTATTTCCTAAAATAAATAATATTTATTATTGTGGTTGAACCATTTGAGATTTCAGAAGGCAAAAGGAAAACTGAATATATATGAAAGAAATGTACACACATTTTCCTTCACTAGAGCTGCAAAGTCTTGGAATTAGTTAATTTTACTGTATGGCTTACTGATATTTATGAGTACTTGGAAATGATAAACATTTTAAAACTATTTCCTAGTTAATTTTACTAACATTTTAATGAACAACAGGAACAATAAGTCAAAGACAATTATAAGAACAATTCAAAATTAGGACTGAAATACTTTATTTTAATTACAGCTCTTCCATTCAGTCCTGTACTGGTATCTGTACTTTGGTTTACTTGAACACTGTTTCTAAGACTTTATAAAGGTTTGGTTTAATAGATGATTAACAAGTTATTATTGCTACTATATTACTCAAAAATGTAAAAATACATATGCCCCCTGTATTACTTTCCTATTGCTGCTGTAACAGATTACCACAAATTTACTGGTTTAAAACACACATTATCTGATATCTCTGGAGTGTAAGACAAGAAAGGGAAGGAAGGAAGGAAGGAAGGAAGGAAGGAAGGAAGGAAGGAAGGAAGGAAGGAAGGAAGGAAAGAAAGAAGGAAAGAAAGAAAGAAGGAAGGAAAGAAGGAAAGAAAGGAAGGAAGGAAGAAAGGAAGGAAGAAAGAAGAAAAGAAAGAAAGACAGGAAGAAAGAAAGAAAG
>JAAGEH010000289.1:3087238-3127797 GCA_011751065.1 Lasiurus cinereus | reverse complement strand
GGGGGGGCAGTTGGGGGCGAGCAGGCTAGCAAGCAGAGCAGGTGAGTGGCTAGGAGCCAACAGTCCCTGAATGTGAAAGGGGTGTCCAATTGCCGGTTTAGATCCAATCCCTGTAAACCAGCAGTAGGACATCTTTCAAGGGGTTCCAGATTGGAGAGGGTGCAGGTGGGGCTGAGGGACACCTCCCCCATGCACAAATTTCGTGCACTAGGCCACTAGTTTTCATAATTGTATAAACATCTCTAAAAGGAAATATCAATAATGTGAATCAAGTTAACTAACTAGTCTCTTTTCCATGTATCCATAAACCAAGCAAAAACATTTTAATTTGGTAATGAATAACTGGCTTTGGTCACAAAGTTAACTATTAACATCAAAGATCATGACTGTTAGCTAGGCATGGGTTTGTGAAGGACTGTCTTAATCAATTCAAAGTAATAACTTCTTTCTTGAGCAGAAAAGAGCAAAACTTATTTTTTGACCTTTTCTTAGAATCAAAACTCAGGCTATGAACATGGAGACTTCCAAAAGATAAGACTTAGGATGGTATAAAAATTTTAATCTCTACCTATTTCTTTCTTCCTATCTTTCTGTATGTGAGATGAAAACGGCTCCTACAAATACTTATGAAATTGTCATAAAATAATTTAAATAAAAATATTAAGAGTTAAGTGAAATTACTAGTAAGATTCTGTCAATGTCTATATAACAAGCTACTACAAGAAAATTACAACATACTTTATGCATAAAATAACAAAAATATCATTATATGTAATACAATAGTATTAGGAGTTAAGTAACCATTAAAATGACCAATATCCTTAGTTTAAGGCATCTTCCAGTTTACTTTTATTAAAAATAATTTTTATGGAGCTAAGATTCACACAGGCATAAAATTAAACATTTTAAAGTACATTCACAATGTTGAACAATCATCATGTCTATGTAATTTCAAAAGGTGTTCATCACCCCAAAAGAAAACCACATGCCCATGAAGCAGTTGCTACCCATTCCTCCTTCCCCCTTGCCCTTGTTAACTATCAATCTGTGTCTGTCTCTATGGATTTAACTGCTTTGGTTATTTCACATAAATAGACTCATATGCTACCTTTTGTGTCTAGCTTCTTTCACTTAGCATGTTTCTTAGGATCACCCATTTGTAGCATGCATCAATGTTTCATTCCTCTTTATAAATAACAATAGAGGCCCGGTGCATGAGATTTGTGCACTGGAGGGGGTACTCCTCAGCCCGGCCTGCACTTTCTTGCAGTCCAGGACCCCTTGCTTCTTACCGCTCACCTGCAGTGAAGGCAGGAGATGCTCCCATTACGGTCGCTGCACTTGCCACCCATGAGTCTGGCTTCTGGCTGAGCAGCACTCCTCCTGTGGGAGTGCACTGACTACCAGGGGCAGCTCCTGTGTTGAGCATCTGCCCCTGGTGATTAAGGCACGTCATAGTGACCAGTCATTCTCCTTTTGGTTAATTTGCATATTATGTTTTTATTATATATGATTCCATGTATGTATACTACATAATTTCTGTATCCATTTATTCATTGGTGAATATTTGAGCTAGTTCCACCTTTTGACTTTTGCAAATAGTGCTGCTATAAACATTTGTGTACAAGTCTTTGAACATCCGTTTTTAATTCTTTTGGGTATTTATTTAGGAGTATTTAATGGGTCATATGGTAATCCTATGTTTAATCCATTGAAGAACCTCAAAATGTTTTCCATAAGTGGCTGCACCATTTTACATTCTCACCAGCGATGTACAGAGTTCCAATTTCTTCACATCCTTGTCAACATTTATTATTTTTGGTTTTTATTATGGTCATCCCAGTGGGTATGAGGTGGTTTTGATTTACATTTCCCAAATGAATAATGCTGAGCATTGTTTCATGTGCTTATTGACCATTTGTATATCTTCTTTGTGGGAAGGTCTATTCAAATTCTTTGCCTATTTTTTTGAAATTGTATTTTTGTTGTTGCTGAATTATAAAAGTTATTTATGTATTCTGGATACTAGACTCTTATCAGATATATTACTTGCAACTATTCTCCCATTTTATAGGATGGTTGTTTTGTTTTCTTTTCACTCTTCTGATAGTATCCTTTGACGCACAATTTGATGAAGGTCAATTTTTTAATTTTATTGCTCATACTTTTGGTGTCATCTCTAAGGATTCAAAGTCATGAAGTTTTCCCCATATGCTTTCTTCTAAGAACTTTATGGTTTTAGCTCTTATATGTAGGTCACTGACACATTTTTAAATATATATATATAAAATTTATTTCAGAGAGGAAGGAAGAGGAAGAGAAAGAAACAATGATGATGATTCGGCCACTGTGGCTCAGTGATGTTTCTCTTTCTTTCTCCCTTCTTCTCTAAAATAAATTGTAAAAATATGAATTTTTTTAAAAATACACATCAATGATGAGAGAATCATTGATCGTCTGCCTTCTGCACTTGGATTACGGGATTGAACCTGCAACCCAGGCATGTGCCTTGACTGGAATCCTCCTGGTTCATAAGTGGACACTCAACTATTGAGCCATGCCAGCGAGGCATCACTGACCCACTGTGAGTTACCTTTAACACAATGTGAGGTAAGAGACCAGCTTCATTCTTTTCATGAGGATATTCAGTCGTCCCACACCATTTCTTAAAGAGACTGTTCTTTCCCCAATGAATAATCTCAGGACCCTTTTTATAAATTGGGCCATGGATTGTATGGGTTTATTTAAAATTTTTTTTATAAATTCATTAATTTCCCATCCTATAATTCTATCACTGCTTTTACCAGAGATTTAGTTTACAATGGCATATTAGGAACTTTTGTTTCAAAACTAGAATTTTTAAATAAGAAATATATATCCATAATGAACATATATAATTTAATTATTAAACATTTTTTAAAAAATACAAATGACGCCGAAACCGGTTTGGCTCAGTGGATAGAGCGTCGGCCTGCGGACTAAAAGGTCCCAGGTTCAATTCCGGTCAAAGGCATGTACCTTGGTTGCAGGCACATCTCCAGTGTGGGGCATGCAGGAGGCAGCTGATCGATGTCTCTCTCTCATCGATGTTTCTAGCTCTCTGTCCCTCTCCCTTCGTCTCTGTAAAAAAAAAAAAAAAAAATCAATAAAATATATATTAAAAAAATACAAATGAGAAGTAGTATATGCAAATTGAAAACCAAAACCAATCTTTGCAAAATCGTATTTTGTAAAATAGCATGTGATTTTATTGTTATTAAAGTCATATGTAACAAAATCATTAATTTTAACTGCCTACCCTTTATATAGCCTTTTGTTTTACAATTAATTATGAACTTCTAGTCAGCCTCTTAATGTAGGTATCACATTAAATGTCCTTGATATCAGTCTTGAGGAATTACCTGTGTCAAATTATGGTCCAATTCCAAATAAGAGATGGATTTTATGACAAAAGAATGCTTTATTGCTTGGGATGGCTCAGTTGTTGAGCTTTGACCCATAAACCAAGAGGTCATCAGTTCGATTCCTGGTCAGGGCACATGCCCGGGTTGTGGGCTTGATTCCCAATAGGAGACATGCAAGAGGCAGCCACTCAATGTTTCTGTCTCTATCCTTCTTCCTTCCTCTCTCTCAAAAAATCAATAAAAACATATTTTAAAAAATAAGGTTTTATCGTCTAGATTCTAGACTCTAGAACTTTGTATTAACATCAAAATGTTCCAATAAGAACCATCTATTGACTTTATAACTTTTCTCGACCCACTGGGTTTAAGTACCAACATAGTTTGATATCACCAGTATTTTAGATACAAGTTGGGCATTCCTTCCAAAATGCCTCTTCTCCCACATCAGTTTGACCAGGAAGCTCTGAACTGCCTGCCATCTCCTCTTAGCTTGCAGGGCTTCCAGCCACCTAGTCCAAAGAAAAGAACTGATTTCCTTGATTATGTCTCTACAATAAAGAATTAGTTATAAATGCTGGTGAAGATTCTCTAAACCCAAAACCTCGAAGGAAAACAAACTCCCCTACCGTAACATTTAAGAGTTCTCTTTCATCTTGAACCCCCTGATACCGGCTATAAATACTGGGTGCTTAGCTTCATCACAGTTTCTTTTAGATGTGAAAACAATTTTGTTTTTACTGACCAAAAAAAGAAAAAAAAGTTTAGCCCAGAAAACTAAGAGATAAAATGTTTGGGAAGTGCTGATAACGGTAATCTAGAAAACGTGAAAAACTTTACCTTGTTGCGGCAGCTGACTGTCTTACCATGCAAGAGACTAAGGTTCAGTGTCAGACCAACGGTTCTGACGTCCTGGGCTGGACGCATAGTTGAAGTGAGACACCAAGGAAGAGATGGCCAGCCCAACCCCTCACACAGCATCCCTTCCTGGTTAATCCATGAGATGATAATGACACTGACTGGCCTCATCCTGCCAATGATGGGCAAAGCACTGCAATGACGGCGCCTAGAAATGAATAGGAGTGAATGGGAATAAAAGGGGGATGGGGAAAGGTGGCCAGGATGAAGAAATGAATAAAACTCCAAATTTCTGTTACAACTTACTGTCATACCTATTACTCTAATATCATAATGACAGGGGCAATGGAAAAGAAAAAAAAAAGAGAGAAAAATCTGCTACCTATTTAACTTATGCAGCATCCTAAGAATTTGGGTTTGTATCCTACAATCTGACTACATATAAATAGAGCAAGAGGGGAATTCAATTTAGCTCATAAACCTATAGCAAAGAAAATAGTATTTTCCTCATGAGCATTTCTAAAACCTGATGATTTAGTTTTATTTCATTTTTATTACAAAAACAACTCAATCCATACTATTGAAATAGACTGTACTTACCAAACAATTCCTTGGGCTCCCGAGCCAATTGGTTTCAACTGCTGGTAACGCTTTAGCACAGTGAAAGTTGAGTCTGCCACTTGCACACTGTAAAACTGACTATCACATTTACTGTCACTCATGGTGTAGTGTCATGTAATATTCCAAGGCTGTTTTTGTTAGATTCCTTAAAAGAAACACAATGAATATGCATTGTTAATGAAATTACATAGATAGTGTTTCAAGTTGATTGGTATACAAGACAATGTGGCTGTGCATTCATAAACTCAGTTTGATCAAGTTCTAAACTAAAGCAACATGTGAAATATGAAATGGTATGAGACTATTATGAAAGGAAGACAATTTGTGAACTACATGATCACATTTTACATGACTGGAGTAGAAAATAACCCCTTTGGAGAAAAGAAATTGCACATTTTTTTTCTAGCCATGAATAGATTATGTCACTACATGACTCTCATTAGTTTGCTGCCTGTTGGACCAGCTTACAGAAAGCTGTCTCAGCCACAGAGAACGCACTGTTTCAGATCATCATGCCCACAATTCCTGCAGAGAAACAAATGGACCAGTCTTCTTTTAAGTTCACAAATTCAGGTTAAAGTGATAAAACAGAAAGCAAGTCCTATGTCAAAGGGAGGAAAAAGGGGGGAGTTAAAGAGCGGGCTGGAAGAGGCTGGTGACGTGGGTATGCTCCTGGCTGGTGAGTATAGTCCTGGAGCCAGCCCATGTCCCTGCACCCATCACTAATTAGCAATCAATAACATGAAAGCCATGATGTTCTTTCATGAGGTCTGAGTATAAGCTGGCAGCCTTGGAGCAGCCTCCCCAGGCTTTGGGCCGAGGCTGAGATGCCCATCTGTAGGAGCCCACATAACTATACAGAAAACAAGTGCACAGAAAACTGTCAGGCAGCCACACTTAGTTACATGGTTCCCTGGCTCTTGTTTGTCATGTTTACTAAAGGTCAGCAAGATATTTAAGTTTGTCTTTAAAAAAAAAATAAGTTAACTTTTAAATCATAGCGGTATAAACATTTTAGTATTTAAAAACACATATGTAAATTTAGTCTATACAACCAGCAAATTCCTGCCTGTTTGTTCTATCATCTAATACTTAATGTCTATCTACTGAATTTTTTGGAGTGATGATTTGTATTTCAGCACAATGATGTCTAGGATTTCCATTAAACATGGAAATGTATTGATTCCTAACAAGCTTAAAAACAAAAAATTTAAGTCAAATGAATAGTTTCTCCAACTGACTATTGCTTCATGTTTTTTACTGTTTTCAGGGCAGTGGCTGAGGCACAACTCTCAGTATCACCAGCTATTGCGACTGACAGCCATGTACCCCGCCAAGGTATGCCTCGGGGAGGCCAGCGCTGCATGACATGAATTATCACACTACTCATGACACCACACAGGACGACCAGCCCCAGGTCACAGTGCGCTAAAGTGTACATGCTGCTATGAGGAGGGTGTCCAATGCCTAGGCGGGGACAGGTCTGTCGTGCTCATCCTGGCATCCCACACTCATAGGACAGGAGGAAAGGGAGAGTCTGGCCCCTGGGACAACAGAGTCATTCAATAGACTTCGTTGATCTAACTCTTAATACAGCATCTAATGATTTCCTCACAAAGCTTCTCCATTTTACTAACATCTGAAAGAATATCCTTTTCTAAAGATTGATTTGTTTATAGACAATTCTCCTCAACATTTTTGGGGTTGCTTTGTACAAGAAGGTGACAACAAATCATGAAGGAGATAACAGCAGCCAATAGGAACCAGTCTTGAAGCAGCATGTAGTTCACCATTTGGGGAAGAAGTGTGAGTAATGTACCTGTTATCTATACTGTAATACAAGTTACAATGAAGTAAGGGCCATTAGCAAAATGTAAGCAAAACCAAAAGAGATCCTACCCATGAGCAGGAGTGTAAAAGACAGGGAAAGCTTCCTGGAGGAGGTGGCATCTGACCTGGACTATTTTGCCAGAGACACAGTAGAGACACAGACCTCAAGCTGACTGCTCAAACATGGTGAATTGCTCAGCTAGGTACAAATACAAGGATAAGAGACAGATGTGGCAAAGAGGTGGGTAGCCACTGCAATGTGTTGTTTCTTTGCCATACTGTAATACATTAACAATGCTGGTCACTCATAAAGCAAGGTCCTGTTCCAGAGCAGTTGGTGTGAGAGCACATCCAGTGGACACACTCAGAAAGAGACCTGAGGCCGGGAAAGTCCTAAACCCAGAGAAGGATTGGGGTACAAGGAAAGAAAGTAGCATGTGCAGAGAGCTGGATTTAGTTTTGCTGGATAGTGAGGGAAAGAAGCTGGAAAGAGAAAATGAGGCCAGATCACCACAGTCCCATAAGCTACTGGGAGCCACCTGGGCCTGAGCTTGAGGACTGTGGAGCCATCGAAGTGCGTGAGGCATGTGCTCTGACCTGCTTTCCAGAGCTCATTTGGGAAGCTGAGAAAGAGGTGGATTTAAGTGGGCAGGACTGAAGATAAAGGGACCAGGCAAAAATGACTGAATCATGGCAGGTGTGGGAAAAAGAGGCATGGTTTGGAGGAAGAATGTACACAACTCGTAGCCCTTATAGGAGACAGGAGAAATGAGGTGAAGCGTCAGAAAACTCATGCCAGGTCAGCGAGTTCAGCTTTGAGTCTGAAGTGCTAAGGGACAAGATGCATGATAAGCCCGGGCTCCTGATGCACCCAGGATCCTCCTCTCTTTTTTGTTTTAGTAACAGAAGCCTTCCTGTTCCAGCTGCCCAACTAGGGATGACATCTGTCTACTCTCCTGGTAGCCAAGTGTGGCCAGATGACCAAGAACTTCTGGCTAATGAGATGTGAACAGAAGTAATATATGCTACCTCCAGATCTTTTTTTTTTTTTTTAACAGAAAGCTGCTTGATGTCCGATCTACCTTTCTTCCTTGCTGCCGGCTAGGGAATTAGCTGACATAGACCCAGAGATGAAAGTCACATGCTAAAGCCCCCCACCAGCCAGCATCCTGAATGATCTGATGGCAGAGAGATGCTCCAATCTGTCTCCCTGCCCACAATGAGACTGGCACAAATTAATCTCAACCTTGTTGAACAAACTGGGGACTCTCTCTGCTATACCTGCTGCAATTTATAGTTTGACTGGTATAATATTAGGTTAGCTTTTGTAAACTTGAATAATACAGTACATTACATCATTAGGTTCAAAATATTAATATAATTTAATCTCAAGATTTAAAATAAGTTGTCCTTATTAGGCAGGGAAAAAGCCACCTAAGAGAAAACCTGTCAAAGCTACCTTCTTTTGTCAAGCTTAGGCCTCAAGAGTAGGAGAAAAATTCCTCTAGGCAACCTGAGAAAACATATAATTTAGTAATTAATGAAATCAACTCTACTGCGATTATATGTCAACAAAATGGATCTCAGCTGGGTTTCAGAAAAGTTTACAGACTGGGGAGTAGAGGCATTCCTCATGAAACCACATTCCAGCACACTGAAGCTGTGGTCACTCCTCCTGTCCCTCCTGGTGGGTGCTGGCTCCTCACCTTGCTCCCAACAGGGAGACCTGGTGCCCACCGGCAAGAAGCTCCTCTAAAGCAGGGAGGCCTGTCTTCCCTCTCCCATAGCACTGCCTGATAAACATAAAAAATGTCTAAAGCCCTCCAATGATCCACTGAAAAAGCTCCTGGGGACACACTTTGCTCCTGAGAGCCCTCAGACCTGTGTGGTCAGTGGACACCTAGAGGGAAGGAGTAAGCATAGCCTTTGCTAATGGTGTCTGGCTCCCACCGTGGCCTTCCTACCTTCCATGCTGCTTCCTGAATGTTTGCTGAATGAAATGCTCTCATCTAAAATCTCTATTTCTCTAAGACTGTGGCCCCTTGTAGAATACCCTTCAAATAATGGAGTAAACTCTACCCATTCTATAATACTGGTGAAGAACATGCCTACCTGCTTAGAAACGAGAGTAAGAAATACTTTTTAAAAAATCTAACTCTAGTCTCTAAATATAAGCAATTTAGGTATTGCATATATAATATTAAATCCCTGGTTACTTTTAATAAATTTAAAAATTGCTCCAACTACAGCTTTACATATTCTCAAATCTTAAAGTGGGAAAGAATAGTGCACAGCATACAGTCCCAGTCTTGTGGAGATGTCATCTGCCATCCACTAAGCTCTTCCAGCAAAAATGCTTGTGTGCTAAGTATGAGGTAGGGGCTGTTGAGAGCAAGTACTAACCAGACAGTCCCTTCCCTCAACCACCAACAGCGTAATTATCATACTGCACCCCAAGTGTCATAGTGTGCACAGGCTGCATGGCAGAAGCCCAGCAGAATGGTGTGAACGGGTGGATGGACGGTATGAGTGAGAAGTAGATTGCAGGAAGGCTTCTGGAGGAGCCAAAACCTGAAAGCAAGTCTGTTCACAGTATCATCCCAGGTCTGAGGAAATACTTTCATACATGCTGGTGAGAAATATAAACTGGTAAAAAATTATTTTGGGAAGAAAATATCTAATAAGATAATATCTAATGAAAATTTGAGGAGAAACCAAGATGGCAGCATAGGTGAACACCTAAACTGCTGCCTCACACAATTTCAAAACTACAACTAAAAGACAGAACGGACATCATCCAGAACCACAGGAAAGCTGGCTGAGTGGAAATTCTACAACTAGAAGGAAAGAGAGGGGCTCACAGAGGCTCAGAGGAGCGGCAAAAAGCTGAGGTACGGAGACGTGTACCTGGCTGGCTTCCTCTGATGGGACACGCAGACTCACGACAGCACTGAACCCCTTATCCTACTGCATTGAACCCCAGATCTGGGCGAGACTCATATGGGGGGAGTCTGGACTGTCAAAAGGGAAGAGTGCATGGAAATTTAGGGGAGCTGCGAAAGGGCAGAAGGCTGGGGCGTGCCCACCAATGCATGCAGAGGACGGACTGCTGATTGTGCTACTGGCTTTCTCTAATGGGCAGGAGACAGAACCTCCCAACTATGCCACTTCTAACTGCATTGAACCCCAGTTTCGAGCGAGACCCCGGAGACCCAGACTCATACGGGTCCTGGAGTGCAAGGGAACCGGAAAGGCAAGAGGTCTGGAGGCACCAATGTGTGAGTACAGAAAGGGGACACTTGAGACTCAGGGACCGCATAGGGCAGAGCTGACTGGAAGCCAAGGCTGTCTCTGCTCATCCCTGAGACTCCACCCCACCCAAGTTGAACAGAGGCTGATTCCAGCACAGAAGTTCTCCCCGCATAGTGAAAATGCAAAGGAACAGATCACAAACAAAAGAAATGGAGGAAAACAAATGACTGGATATAGAGTTCAAAACCATGCTTATAAGGTTTTTCAAGAATTTTCTAGAAAAGATGGATAAATTTAGCGAGACCCAAAAGGAGATGAAAAAGGACCAACTCGAGATTAAACATACACTGACTGAAATAAAAAAATATTATACAGAGACCTAACAGCAGACTAGAGGAACACAAGAAACAAGTCAAAGATTTGAAATACAAAGAAGCAGAAAACACTCCACTGGAAAAGAAAAAAGAAAAAGAATCCAAAAATGTAAATATAGTGTAAGGAGCCTCTGGGACAACTTCAAGCATACCAACATCAGAATTGTGGGGGTGTCAGAAGAAGAGAGAGAGCAAGATACTGAAAACCTATTTGAAGAAATAACGAATGAAAACTTCCCCAAGCTGGTGAAAGAAATAGACTTACAAGTCCAGGAAGCAAACAGAACCCCAAACAAAAGGAATCCAAAGAAAACCACATCAAGACACCTCAAAATTAAAATACCAAGAGCAAAAGAGAGATAAAATATTAAAAGCAGCAAGGGAAAAACAGTTAATTCCCTACAAGGGAGCACCCATATGATTGTCAGCTGATTTCTCAACAGAAACGATGCAGGCCAGACAGGAGTGGCAAGAAATATTCAATGTGATGAGCAGCAAGAACCTACAACCAAGAAACTCTACCAGCAAAGCTATCATTCAGAATTGAAGGGCAGATAAAGAGCTTCACAGATAAGAAAAAGCTAAAGGAGTTCATCAACACCAAACCAGTATTATATGAAATGCTGGAAGGTACTCTTTAGGAAGAGGAAGAAGAAAAAGGTAAAGATAAAAATTATGAACAACAAATACATATCTATCAACAAGTGAACCTAAAAAGTGAATTAAAAATCTGATGAACAGAATAAACTGGTGATTATAATAGAATCAGGAGCATAGAAAGGGAGTGGACTGACAATTCTCAAGGGGAAAGGAGTGAGGGGGATGGAGGGAGAGACTGGACAATAATTATACACCTATGGATGAGGACAATGCAGGGGGCGATAAGGGTAGAGGGAGTGGTGGGAGCCGGGTGGAGGGGAGCTATAGGGGGCGGGGGGGAAAGAGAAACAAATGTAATAGTCTGAACAATAAAGATTTATTAAATTTAAAAAAAGAAGAAAATTTGAAATGCATATGACTCTTAACCTGTCAACTATGATTCTACAAATGTATTCCACAAACATGTGTACAAATATTCAAAGATGTTTGCAGCACTTCTTGTTAATCCTAATTGTAAACATGAATTTTTAAGAAAGATTGAATAAATTATGGCATAGAAGTAAAATAAAGCCATTAAAAACAATGTAGGGAAATTTGTGTATTGATATGAAATGACATTTAAAATAAAGGAAATAAGGCAGAATACACTAGTAAATGTCAATCTACAGAGAAATACACACATACACACACACACACACACACACACACACACACACACACACACAACATGCTAGCAAATGTACAGCCACAGTGGGAAATTATTTTTTCACTTTTATAATGATAACTTACTGTTCTGTTAATGTGGGGGTTTTTGGTAGCCATGAACATATTTCACATTTAAAAAAAAACACTAGTTAAATAATTTAATCATGAAAATTCAATTTAAAAATGAAAAGCTGCAGAAGGGTTACTCTGACAGTCGAGGGAAGGATGGGTTGGAGACCGATGAGATTGAAGGCAGGAGAGTGAGCGAGGCTCTGAGCTCACAGTTATAAATGCTCTCCTAACAGCATTTGTTGTGCGCAGTACTATACTCACTCTGCAAATGAGGAAACAGCCTGGAGAGCTCGAAGTGGCATGGCTTGGATTGAATTTTAGGTGCATTTGACTATAATATTTGTATTTTCCCCAATACACCACTCTAATATCTCTAATTTTAGTTAGAAAGTAGAGTGATGTGTCCAAGGACTGATCAGAACCAGATCAGAAAAACACAGGTCTTCACATTTCATCCTGTTGGCTTCACTCAACTTCAACACTTTTTTTCTGATGAAGATGACTCAGTCACTAACAGGCTCAATTAAACCTCTAATCACACGAAGGCTTTAGAATAACCAGAACATGCAATATATAAATTAACTGACTACTGTGATTAAAAGCAAATTTTCACAATTACCCTCTGTCCACATGAAGAGAGACACGTCTACATGAAAACCTGTACACAAATGTTCATAGCAGCTGTATTTGTAATAACTCAAAACTGGAAACCATTCAGGTGTCCATCAATGGGTGAATGGTTAACCAGGGTGCTGTACATTCACACCATGGCACACCTCTTAGCAATAAAGTGATCAAACTACTGAAAAAAGCAACTTGGGTGGATCTTAAGGCTATATTTAGTAAAAAAAAAAAAAAAAAAGCCAATCGTAAAAGATCCATACTGTATAATTCCATTTATACAACATTCTTAAAATTACAAAAGTAGAGCTGCAGAATAGATTAGCAATTGTCAGGGGTTATGGATGGTGAGGGGGAAGAAGATAGTGTGATTATAAAGGGGTAGTATAAGGTAGACCTTTGGGATGATGAAACAGTTTTGTACTTTGATTGTGGTGTGATTACAAATCTTCACATGTGATAAAATGATGGTATTGTAAGCGCTCATTGTATCAATGCCACTTTCCTGGTTTCGAAGTTCTATATTGTTATGCAAATATACAACCATAGGGGAAACTGGGTGACAGATGCAGGGACCTCTCTACTATTTTTGCAACTTTTGGTGACTCTATATTTCAAAATAAGGAATTAAAAAAGAGATTTGTTGAAAATATGCAGTTATTATACTGCTCTCCATTTAAATTCCTTCAATAGTGCCAACTGCCTTAAGCGTAAAAGTATTTTTTTTTTTAAGAGAGAGAAAGGAATGGAGAGGTGGAGGGGGAGGAGGAGGGAGAAAGGAGAGAGTTAGAGAAACATCTATGTGTTGCTCCATTTATTTATGCATTCATTGACTTATTCTTGTATGTGCGCTGACTGGAGACTGAACCTGCAACCTTGGCGTACTGGGACAATGCTCTATCTAATCTGACTAGGGCTTGGAAGAAGAATTCTAATACTCAGCACAGCAGAGTATTCTGCAGGCCCTCTAGCCCTCTTTCAGGCAATATCAAACTACTGGGACCAGCAGACACGCTGATTCTACATACCTTCAGGCCTCTGCCTGAGCTGTTCAGTCTGCTTAAAATGACTTCCCTCCCCTTTTTTTCTGGCCAACTTTCATCCTCCTTCAAAATCTAGTGCAAGCATCTGCTTCTCCTACAAGTTTTGCCCTCTAATTTTTCCCTTCAAACTGTGCCAGTTATGCCTTTTTTTTTTTTTGCCACCACCACCTGTGTTAATCATATTTTGCATTCCAAGTCGATCTCTACTTCTATGCTGTGAGCTCCTTGAGGAAAGAAAATGTGTCTAATTCATTTTTCAATCTCCTACTAACTATGTAGTGGGTGCTCAGTAAACATTTGTTAAAGGCAAAACTAAGTGGGAGAATAATGGATAGGGCAGTGTGATAAGAGTGGTTAATGGTTAAGATCAGATCTATGGAGTCAGAGGGTAGACTCCTTCAAAAAAATTGTAAATTAGTATAGCTGCAGTATACAAAATCAATACATAAAAATCCATTGTTTTCATGTACAGCAATAATAAGCTAACAAAAAGAGAAATTAAAAACAATCCCATTTACAATTGCATCAAAAAGACTAAAATACCGGAGAAACCAAGATGGTGGCATAGGTGAACACCTAAACTGCTGCCTTGCACAACAATTTCAAAATTACAACTAAAAGAACGGACACCATCTAGAACCACAGAAAAGCTGGCTGAGTGAAAATCCTACAACTAGAAGTAAAGAGAGGGACTCATGAAGACTCAAAGAAGCTGTAGAAAGCTGAGGCAATAAAGAGTAAGAAATCGGAGAATCCAAGATGGCGGCATAGGTAAACACCTACACTGCTGCCTTGCACAACAATTTCAAAACTACAACTAAAAGAGAGAACGGACATCATCCAGAACCACAGGAAAGCTGGCTGAGTGGAAATTCTACAACTAGAAGGAAAGAGAGGGGCTCACAGAGACCCAGAGGAGCTGCAAAAAGCTGAGGTACGGAGACGCGAGCGTGGAGAGAGAGAACCTGGCTGGCTTTCTCTGGCGGGAGGGAGACCGAGACTCTCAACAGTATTGAACCCCTTATCCTACAACACTAAACCTCAGCCGAAACTCATACAGGGGGAGTTTGGACTGTGAAAAGGGAGAAGTGCACGGAAATTTAGCGGAGTTGCAAAAGATCAGAAGTCTGGTGACACGCATGGCACTGCGTGCAGAGGACAGGCTTCTGATTGTGCTGCTGGCTTTCACGAGTGGGTGGGAGACAGACCCTCCCAACTGCACCTCTTGTAACTCAACTAAACCCCAGTTTCAGGAGAAAATCTGGGGACGCAGAGCACAGAGGAGCTGGAGGGGCAGCAGTCTAGAGGCACTGCAAGAGAGTGAGCACGCGCACACAGGAACCGCTCTAGCGATTACCCAGTCACGTGAGATTCAGGGGCCATGGAGGGCAGGGCCGACTGGAAGGCAAGGCGGTCCCTTAAGCCCTGAGACTCCACCCATCCCCAGCTCAACAGAGAGGCTTTTGCAGTTTTGCAAGCCTGGTATCATAAGGCTGAATCCAACACAGAAGTTCTCCCAGCATAGTGAAAATGCAGAGACAAAGGAACAGATCACAAACAAAAGAAATGGAGGAAAACAAATGATGACTGGATATAGAGTTCAAAACCATGCTTAAAGGTTTTTCAAGAATATCCTAGAAAAGTTGGATAAAGTTAGCGAGACCCAAGAGGAGATGAAAAAGGCCCAACTAGAAATTAAACATACACTGACTGAAATAAAAAATATTATATAGAGACCTAACAGCAGACTAGAGGAAGGCAAGAATCAAGCCAAAAATTTGGAATATAAAGAATCAGAAAACACTCAACTGGAAAAGCAAGAAGAGAAAAGAATCCAAAAATGTGAAGATAATGTAAGGAGTCTCTGGGACAGCTTCAAGCGTATCAACATCAGAATTGTGGGGGTGCCCGAGGAAGAGAGAAAGCAAGATACTGAAAACCTATTTTAAAAAATAATGACTGAAAACTTTCCACATCTGGTAAAAGAAATAGACTTACAAGTCCCGGAAGCACACAGAACCCCATATAAAAGGAATCCAAAGAGGACTACACCAAGATACATCATAATTAAAATACCAAGAGCAAAAGACAAAGAGAGAATATTAAAAGCAGCAAGAGAAAAACAGTTAATTACCTACAAGGGAGCACCCATACGACTGTCAGCATCTCTACAGAAACGATGCAGGCCAGATGGGAGTGGCAAAAAATATTCCAAGTGATGAATAGCAAGAACCTACAACCAAGAATACTCTATCCAGCAAAGCTATCATTCAGAATTGAAGGGCAGATAAAGAGCTTCACAGATAAGAAAAAGCTAAAGTAGTTCATCAGCTCCAAACCAGTATTATAAGAAATGCTGAAAGGTACTCTTTTAGAAGAGGAAGAAGAAAAAGGTAAAAGCTAAAAAATTATGAACAACAAATACGTATCTATAAACAAGTGAATCTAAAAATTAAGTGAATTAAAAATTTGAACAACAGAATAATCTGGTGAATATAATAGAATCAGAAGCACAGAAAGGGAGTGGACTGATAATTCTCAGGGTGAGGGGAGTACAGGGAGAAACTGGACAAAAATCATACATACACCTATGGATGAGGTCAACGGGAGGGAGGTAAGGGTAGAAGGAAGGGTGGGAGCCAGGTGGAGGGGAGCTATGGAGGGGAAAAAATAGAAACAAATATAATAATATGAATAATAAAGATTTAATTTAAAAAAAAGACTAAAATACCTAGGAATAAATTTAACCAAAAAGGTTAAATACCAGTAGTATTCATTATATTAATGAAAGAAATTAAAGAGGACAAATAAATGAAAAGAGTCCATTCTCATGTACTGAAAGACTCAGTATTGTTAAGTAATGTCCATACCAACCAAAGCAATCTATAAATTCAATGCAAATGCAATCCCTATAAAAATTCCCATGGCACTTTTAATAAAAATCCTCCTACATAATAAAAAGGTAATATGCAAACTGTCATATCCTTGCACAATATGGCCACCCCTATGTGGTCACAAGATGTCCACCACTAGATGGCCGTCTGGTGAGGGCAGTTGTGGGCAATCAGGCCATCAGGGGAAGGTCAGTGGTACCTCGAGATACGAGTGCCCTAACATACAAGATTTTTGAGATACGAGCCATCGAGCGAGCGATTTTTGCTTTGAAATACGAGCAACAGTTGAGATACGAGTAATCTTGTGGATTGGCCGGTTGCACATGACCCACCAGTTTACCTCGACTCAAGCGTCTCATAGTTTTCCACGCCTCAAGGTTATAGAACGAATTAAACTCATATCTCGAGGTACCACTGTACTTAGATGTGACCAGGCTGGCAGGGGAGGGCAGTTAGGGCAACCATGCTGGCAGGGGAGGGAAATTGGGGGCAACGGGACAGGCAGGGAAGGGCAGTTAGTGTGTATATATATATATATAAATAACATTGTAGAGATGCAATCAGTAAAACCCAACTATAAAAAAGCTATACAACAACTTAATCACTTCAAAAAATAAACCACAAAAAAACAAACAAAAACCTAGAGGGGGGGGGAATCTACAGGTTAAAAGCCACTTAAAAGACCTATCAACCAATCACAAAGTATGGACCTTATCTGGATCCTGATTGCAATAAACAAACAATTAAAGAAACTATAAAATGTATGGGACAATAGGAAATTTGAATATTGATTGATCATTGGTTATATTAAGAAACTAGAGGCCCAGAGCATGAAATTTGTGAATGGGTATGGTCCCTCCCTAGGTCTGGCCTGTGATCAGGGCCATCATTCCTGGCTACCCCAACCCCCCACTGACACCCACTCCCAGTCCCCCATTCTCCATTGAGCAATCAGAACCTTCCAGCTGGGGGGAGGGACCAAAAGGTTGCCCGTTCCCACTCCCACTGCAGGTTGCCCTCTGTGTGTGGGGTGACCAGCGGGGCAGGGACCTTGGCTTGGTGCCACCTGCGTCCCTGCCACCCACTCCCAGTTCCCCATTCGCCATCAAGCCTGCCGGAGGGAGGGACCAAGAGGTGGTCAGTGCACCTCATAGTGACTTGTCGAGCGGTCGTTCTGCCCTTAGGGTCAATTTGCATAGTACCATTTTATTATATAGGACTAGAGGCCCAATGCATGAAATTTGTGCAAAGGCCTTGACCTTGGCCCCACCTGCCACCATCGTGGCTGGGGGTGGGGGCCTCTACCACTTCTGCCTCAGCTCCCCCCACCCCCATGGCGGCTTTGTCCAGAAGGACATCAGGAAGGACGTCCAGAAGGACATCAGGAAGGACGTCCAGTCTAATTAGCATATCACACTTTTATCATTATAGAAGATTAGTGCCCAACTGGCATGGCTCTGTGGTTGAGCATCTACCTATGAACCAGGAGATCACAATTCAATTCCTGGTGAGGGCACAGGCCTGGGTTACAGGCTGGATCCCTAGTGGGGGGAGTACAGGAGGCAGCCAGTCCATGATTCTCTCTCATTATTGATGTTTCTCTCTCTAGCTCTCCCTTACACTCTGAAATCAACAAAAATATATTTAAAAAAAGAAAGGAGAGTATTGGTTTTCCAAGTTTAAAAGTCATTCTTTTTTTAGAGATATATACTGAAAAATTCATGAATGAAATTACGTATTTAAGATTTGCTTGAAAATAATAAGAGTATAAGTAGATGAGGTTAGGGATAATACAAGATTGGCTAGGAGTTTATAATTGTTAAAGCTGAATACTATTCTGTTGTTTTTTAAATACAAGTTTGAAGGTCCTCATAATAAACAGCTGATATAAAGACATATTGAAATTAGTTCACATAATCACAAAAGGCTAAGCACAAATTTAACTATTCTCAAAGAAAATTATGTAAAATGTCACCTTGTTAGCCAGGAGTTAACTATATATTTAGACCAAATATAGCTGCCCTACTGCTGAAACAATAGTGTTAAGAAAAAAAATGTGCAGCCCTAACCGGTTTGGCTCAGTGAATAGAGCATCAGCCTGTGAACTGAAAGGTCCCAGGTTCGATTCCAATCAAGGGCATGTACCCTGGTTGCAGGTACATCCCCAGTAGGAGATGTGCATGCAGGAGGCAGCTGATGGATGTTTCTCTCTCATCAATGTTTCTAACTCTCTATCATCTCCCTTCCTCTCTGTAAAAAAATCAATAAAATATATTTTTTTTAAAAAGAAAAAATGTGCTTTCTGTTTTACCTTATACATCATGAAAGTAAGTGTTTTATTCACTATTACTTTATCTGGCACTTTCTCTAAAAAATTAAATTTATTTTAAATAGACAAATTGAAGTGTACCCTCTAATATTATTGGGGAGAGGGGGGACAAATAAACACACTCTACTTTATCAACAAATTATTTAAAATCCTGGCATCCTGAAAATTAAATCCTCAAAATAAATAAATAAATAAATAAATAAATAAATAAAATAAAAGCTCTCCAAGAACGATACTATGCCAAATAGGATTATTTTTAACTCCAAATGATCCTTCTGACAGAGGAAAAAAAGGTTAAATGAAGAAAAACATTGTCTAGATCAAATATTGTTTTTCTAGAATAAATTAAAAGCCAAAAGAAAATACTTGCAGTTGAGGGACTCAGGAATGCACACTGACCAGGGGGAGACCTGGGTTCAGATTTCACCTCTCAACTGCTTGCTATGCAGCAGGCTGCTGAGTCCTCACAGGGCTTTGACAATTAAATAAGAGCACCTGGACCAACTAGCTCCCCTGGCCTCAGGCTGCCTTCCCAGCTCTTTGCACCACTTCCTTCCTTTGCTGCCTGCCCTAGAGGTCTACTATCGTGCAACCAAGCTGAATCAGGTCTGTATTTTGCTTAGCTCACATTAAAAAAAATTTTTAATTAGCTACTGCCAACATTTAAAAATCCAGAGAGCGAAGTTAACAAATATGGAGTTCAAACATCTTTTTAAAACTGCTAGGTGAGGTCTGGTTCTCCAGGGTTCTCACCACCCGTCTTTTACACCTGGCTTAGCAGGTTGGTTCCGAACGCCACACTGGCAAAGGTCTTTGCTTTAACCTGCCCTTTCCCACTTCTGTGCCTCTCCCTACCTGGCAAATTTCTCATCACCCTTCAAGGCCCAACTACAGCACCAACTGTCATTTTCTCATGGCACAGCCGCTCCACTACAGTATGCATGGGTCACACTGTCCCAACACTAACTGTGGGCGTGTCTGCCTTCAATGAGGGGCTCTCAGGCCCTCTGGAGGAAAGGACCCTGTTGCTATCACATTTCTGTCCCCAAGGCTAAGCAGAAAGCCTGACCTAAATAATGCAGACTTCCGTAAATGTCTCCTGAATGTGTGGAAGGAAATTAAAGCTAACACATTATTGAAATGTAAGATTTTTATATCACAGCTTGTTCTGAGTGTTACCAAATAAAGGGCTGGCTCAAGGACATTAAAATGTTTCATAAAATGAGAACAAGCATCCACCTGCTTCCATGTTTCACAAGTTAGTCAGAAGTCACTAAATGAACAGATAAAACAGAAACAACAGGCAGGCAGGGTCATTCATCCTCTGAACTGATGCTTTCTAAGCACCGGGGGCAAAGCAGACAACTACCTGTTTTCATACAGTTGCATCCTAGTACTAGAGACAAAAAATAAACAGGCAAATAAATAGAATCAGCGTGAACGCTGGGGGGGAGGGGGGAAGATTTAAACAAAATAACTATTGAAAAACTAAGGGATGAAAGAGGGTAGTCGAGGAAGGCCTGGTGTTAGAGGAGACATCTGACCGGAGGAAGAACCAGGAGCCAGCTGTGCCAAAACCTGGAGACAGCTCCAAGCCCTGGAAACAGCAAGTGCAAAGGTGCTAAGGTAAACAAACGTGCTGCCATGTTCCAGCAGGTGAGATGACTGGGAGAGTACAGCAGTGCTCGGGGTCCGAGGAGAGGAGGTGGGCAGGGCCCGCCCTGGCTGGCGTGGGCCCAGGGCACGGAGCGAGCAATGACAAGGCACTGGAGGAGACCGAGGATGGGGACCCCGGGCGATGAAGAGGGGGTTCCTGCCACATTTACACCAGCAAGAGGCAGTCCCAGTCCAGCTTCCCACATCTGTGCCCCGGGCTCCTGCCAGGCGCTTTCCCACACGTTCACTTGGCCTGGAAACAACACCGTCCCAAAGAGCAGGCATTTCCCCACTTTCCGAGAGGAACGCCGAGTCAGTGCCACAGCCAACGTCGCGGGAACCAGTCCCCGACTCCTGAGCATCCCAGCGCGGTGTGCAGCTGCGTGGCGCCCCACAGAGCCCACGGCAGGTCCCGCCGAGCCAGGCCAGGCCAGGCCAGGCCAGGGAGCCGGCCGCAGCGCGGGGCTCTGACAGCCGGCGGGCGGGGCGACTGCGGCAGCCCGGTGCATAGGGGCGTCGACAAGACGGCCGGTGCCCGCAGAGCCAGCGGCCCGCAGAGCCCGGTCCCGCACCCGTCACCCCTAGCGGACCCCGATCGCGCGGACCCAGGCCGCTAGGCCGTCCCTTCGCCCCTCCATGGCGGGGCGGTGCAAGGCCCAAGCAGCCCCCACCGGGCCTAGATAGCCGCCGGGCTCACCTCGCCTCCCGCCGCTGCGTCGGGGGACAGGCAGGGCGGGCGGACTGGCGGCGTGGCGGCTCCTGCCCCGGCTCGGCCAGCCGCCCCGTCCGCTCAGCCCCGCCACCGCCGCCTCCGCCCAGCCGCCGTGGGTGTGAGGGGCGCGGGGGTGCTTCGACCCTTCCGGTCCGGCTCCCTTCGCCGCCGCCGCGGCGCCCGGCCTGAGTGACCCGCACGCCAACCAATCAGCGCGCAGGGACCCGGGCTGGCCCGGCCAATAGCACCAGAAGGCGGGCCACTGGAGGGTGGTGGGCGGAGCACTCGGGCTCGGTGCTCTTGGGGGTCTGCGGCCTCAGGTGTAGTGCGGGGAGTCAGCTGATTCCTGTGGGTCCAGCAGTGCAGCGGCCGGACGCGGAGCAGGCGGAGGAGCTAACCCGGACGGAGAGCGGGCCTCGAGGCTGCAGGTGCAAAGTGGCGGGGAGGTCTGAAAGAGGACAGAGCAGGCCCGTTATGGGGAAGAGCCAGGGCCTCGGCGCCCAGAATTCCGGCGTGTGATGGCCTCCGGGAGGCGTGACGGCCAGGGAGTGGAGAGCAGAGGCGGGGCCTTGGACTCCGCTGCTCGCTCTGAATAGGCTTCTAGGGGTGCTACCAGAAATCGGGCCTGGGAAAGGGGGTTCCCTGGGGATGGCCGAGTGCAGACGAGTGTTCCTTGTCGGCCAGTGGCGGAGAGGAAGAGAGAATAGGCTGGTGCGCTTGGACAGGGGTCAAACCAGACTCAGAGAAGGGCAGGGTCATAAATGGGAGGAAGGAGTGCAGTGCCCAGGGCTCCCTGGGGTCTGGGGTCACAGCCCTCCGGCCCCTTGATTGGACTCCAGCAGGCCTGGGATCCTATGAAAAGGTGGGGAAGGCCAGAGCACTGGATGTTGGGTGTTGCTGCATCTTTTGGATAAACACCGGATCGTTTGGATAAGCAACGGTGGAAGAGAGGCTCGGAGGCTGGGCACATGGCGTGAGAAGGGGGGCTCAGGGGTAGGGCGGAGAGGTCCTTTAGTGGAGTGGGAGGACTGTGGGGAAGGAGCAGCTGTCACAGGACGCCTGGTCCTGCAGGGTAGCCAAGGTGGGGGCCAAAATGGTGGAAAGGAGCAGGATTTTGCATGCGGGGAGGTCAGGGAGCCGGAATTTGGGGAAGGGGGCAAGCCTGTGATCTAGAGCCAGGCTAGAGGGTCACAAGAAACTCAACGGAAGGGTGGAGTAGAGGAAGGAATCCCGCGTGGTATCCCTCTTAGGCCACTCCTACCTTGGCCACCAGAGGGAGTTTCCTGATATTGAGCAAGGGTCCTGCTTGAAATTGCAGCTCCTACTCCTCCCCTCAGCCTCACCAGCCACCTGCTCCAGGTGTACAACAGAAAACAGGGAAGCAAAATTTCCACCATCGAGACTTAATGGGAAACCAATGAAGTCTGGCTGCCAGAACTGTCTATGGTTTTACCTGGAAGCACTTGTGGGTGCTTTCTCTCAGAATAAGAAGGGACACCCATTCCCAAACACACTCCATCCCTGAGTTTACAGCACTCACCCCAAGCAAAGTGAGTATCAAAAATCATTGTGTACACACACACACCTGTACATATTTCATGTTGAGTTTTCTGAAAGAATTCTGCTTTTTTTGTTTATGAAATTTAGTGAACAGAACTGAGGTGACAAGCCAGGCAGTGGTCCATGCTTGGAAGAGTGTACAGGATTTTGTTAGAGGCCAACACATGAGAGGATCCTGCCGCAAGTGTAATGAGAATTTGGGGAGGACACAGGAGCCAGGCTGACAGCTGATCTAGCCTGTCAGGTGGGAAGAAGCAGTTGAGGAAGGCCTCAGGAGGAAGCCCAGATGGAGCTGGGCCAGTAGTTTAGGTGGAAAGGGCACTCAGAACCAAAGGTTTGGAAGTGAGGACTTGCATGCTGTGTTCAGGGAACCACACAGCACCTGTCTTACTGGAGATAGGAGAGTTATAAGGACCTTGAGGGGCGTGGGCAGCACTAAGCTGGCTTCAACTCACTGAAATGGTTTGATTAGCCCAGAGAATTGTGTTTTTTTTTTAGCGCTTTCACTTGAAACATCTCAACTGTTGCTTTCACTTGCATAATTAGACGCTCTGGCAACATGGGGCCTTGCATTCTCAGAGGCAGTAGTCAGTTGGAACTGAGTGGCAGCTGCCATTTAGGTAAAGCTCCCAGTTTACCACAGTGCCCACCACTCCCTATTACCCACACCTAGCTACAACTTTACTCATCCTTTACCTGCTGGCTCTTGGGGCCCTGGCTGTGGAGGTAAAGGACAACTGTTGATGAGTGTTAAGAAAGGAAGTGAGTGATGTGAGTTATTTTGAAGATTACTAGGCCACACTAAGTTGTAGAGATGAGGGCTTAAAGCCACAAGACCAGTGAGGGAGCTCTTGAAAGACCTTTGTAAGAGAAGCTGAGGCTTGGCCTGGGACCATGGCAGCAGGTGTCAAGAGGGAGGGACTGATTTTAAAACAATTTCAAGAGTTTAGGGAAATCAAAATCTCAATGAACGACAACTACACACACACACGAGAGTGGCTATAATAAAAAGGACAAACAATGTCAAGTGGTGGAGATGTGCAGCGATTGGAAGTCTCGTACACTATTGGTGGCAAAACAAAACAGTATATACACTTTGGGAATCGGTGGCAGTTTCTGGTGATATTAGACATACACCATTTATATCCCACAGCTCTCCTATTCCTGGCTCGGTATCCGAGAGAAAAACATCCACACACAGAGCAGTAAGGGAGTGTTTATAGCAGCTTTGCCACCAATAGTGTACAAGACTTGGCCTGCTGACAAGAACACAAATAGATAAGTAACAAAAACATCATGCTAAGTGAAAGCAGTCAAACATAAGGCTGCATTGTCTATTAAATTTATGTAACTTTCTGGAAAAGCAAAATCAGATCAGTGGTTGCCAAAGGTCATGTGGGAGCAGAGGAATGACTTCCAGGGGCCACATGGGAATTTTCTGGGATGATGAGGGGTACTCTATATTCTAATTATGATGGTGGTTATAGGACTACATATTTGTCAAAATTCAGAACTGTGCACCTAAAAAGGTGACTTTTAATGTATGTAAAATTATACTAAAGTGATGTAAAGGAAAAAATTTGTTTTATGAGGTGGAATTGTCAAGTGTTAGGGGTAGGGTAAGAGAGGACAGGTCAACAAGGACACCATGACTCCTGCCTTGGTTTTCAGTGTGGGACCTCTGCCCTTAGCATGCTCACCCTTCTGCCAAGATGAAGACCTTTTCAAGCCTGCATCCCAGCTGCCTACCCACCTTCCCCTTTTCCCTCACTCTCAGCTCTGTAGTCCTGGCTGTGTACCCTCCATGAAACCCACTGGCCCTTCCCTTCTGATACCTCACTGCCTGCTTCCTAGCCTTGACATGGCTCCTTGATTGCACAGTGTCAGAAGCCTACCTCCCTACACACATAGGCCTATACTAGGGAGAAGAAAGTGCAGGAGGAAGGAAGAGCTCTGTCTTTACTCTCTGGGAGGGGAGTGCCAAGGCTAACAGGTGTCCATGGCTCCAATCTCATCATTCACCCTTAACAGGCCTGGGTTCCTACAGGGCTCCCCACTTAGTCATGCTCTTCTGGACAAAGCTTTCACTTCTCCAAGCCTCAGCTTTGTGTGAGAGTGTGAGCGGCAGTCTCAGTCTTATGGGGATGCTGCAAGGACTCGGGGTGGGGTGCAGATCATGCATGCAGTGGAATGAGTGTCCTCATGCTGGCCTCCCCCGGAAGTCTTTACCAGGACCAAAGATGTGCAAGAGGTTCAAGTCATGAAAGTTTCAGTGGCGTGTCATAGAAAGCCACTGCACTTCAACCAATGGGGACAGTTTTTGAGGTTTGTCACACAGGATGGGTTGGGGTGGGAGGCGGGGTGGAGCTGGCCCCAGGACTGCAATCTGGAGAACCAGCCCAGGACCTTGGAAGTCATGGGCAAATTATCCATATTTCCTACTCTTCTGTGTGTTGTCTTCCTTCTTCGTGTTTTATCTGCTCTTCCACCAGCAATAGGAGATGGGCCCTCTGTCCCAAATCGAGTTTGAAAATCCCCAGAGAAGGGCTCTGATTGCCACCTGGGTAGGGTTTCTACTCCTGGGTTTGGCAGTCAGGCTCAGTAAGGACATGGCAGGAGAAAAGACAGAGACAATTGGGAAAGGCAGGAATCTGGGGGGTTATTTTCTGGTGATAGGAAATAGGGTGTCTGAGCTACGGACACAGCTGAGGGCCTGTGAACTATGAAAACAGAGCTGTAGGGTGGCTCTGTAAGCAAATACTGACTTCAGTGGCTCTCAGCCTTCCTCCTCCAGGCAGCTCATGGAGCACCAGCTCTGGACCCTTACTGCTCCCCTGAAGCCTGACCAGCCTTAAAGCCTAAAGAAAAGGCCTCTACCTCCCCTCCAAAAAACAAAAACAAGCCAACCACTAACTCAGATTGCTCAGCAGTGGATCTCACCATCAGTAGGTCCAACTGTGTGTTCAGAACTATCCCCCCACCTTGAATCTGACCACACAGTCCAAGGTGACATGGCAAAGAAAGCTAAGACAATTGAATAGAAAACTGCATCTGGAAAGAAACAGAAGATATGGAAATAAAAATTCCCAAAGTGGGGAAAAATCATTGTAGGCTCCAGAGAATGAAAAAATAGTGTGTCTTTGCTGAGACCGGTTTGGCTCAGTGGATAGAGCGTCGGCCTGCGGACTGAAAGGTCCTGGGTTCTATTCCAGTCGGGGGCATGTACCTTGCTTGCGGGCACATCTCCAGTGTGGGGTGTGCAGGAGGCGGCTGATCGATGTCTCTCTCTCACCGATGTTTCTGACTTTCTATCCCTCTCCCTTCCTCTTTGTGAAAAATCAATAAAATATATTTTTTTAAAAATAGTGTGTCTTTGAAACAAGAACCACTCATTAAAAAATTACTTATGCCCAGCCGAGTGTGGCTCAGTGGTTTAGCGTTGACCCAGGAACCAAGAGGTCACTGATTCTATTCCCAGTCAGGGCATAGGCCCAAGGTTGCAGGCTTGATACCCAATGTGTGGCGTGCAGGAGGCAGCCAATCAGTGATTCTCTCTCATCATTGATGTTTCTCTCCCTGCCTCTCTGAAGTCAATAAAAATATATATTTTTTAAAAATTACTCAGCACACAAATGATGTCCTTGCTCTTCAATTGAAGTGGCCTAAAAGCAGTGACATCCCAATAGCAAAAGTGCACCTCAAGCCCAGGTGTAATACAACAAAGTAAGGGTATGCTTATAAAGGACACACACAGGCAATACAGAGGAAGGGATACAAGAACCAACTGAAAGAACTGGAACATTTTGAGCAACAAAATATCATAGTGTTGGGTTATGACTTAATATAAAATATCCAAGAGTTCATAGTAATATAAATAAATGGAGAAGAGCAAAACATCTGTACTGAATTCCAAATAATTGATGGTGATACTTTTCTAAAGAGGGGAAGCACAACTCCTCTGTACATGGAGAATAAGCATGGTGACTTCCTTCCAAAGAGTTAAGCATGAAAAGGGGGGTGGGGAATAGAATACCTGACAAACACTACCTCAGACAGGCAACCACTTAACATAGCAGTGATAAAACATGTGGCTGGTATGTACCCTGATATAAAATGATGAGAAGGGCACTCTATTTCTTAGTCTTCTTTCTTAACAAACATGATCCTAATCTAACCTGAGAAAAGCATCAGATAGCCAAGCTGGTGTGGCTCAATGGTTGAGCACCAGGAGATTGCAGGTTCAATTCCCAGTAAGGCACATGCTTAGGTTGTGGGCTTAAACCCAAGTAGGGGGTGTGCAGGAGGCAGTTGATGAATGTTTCTCTCTCATTGATGTTTTTATCTCCATTCCTGTCTCTGAAATCAATTAAAAAATACATTTTTAAAAAAGCATCAGACAGCTTTTTTCCCTCCAGCTGCCAAGTAAGGTGCTCAGTCCTTATGACGAAGCATTTGCCCAGCACTCACCCACACCATGGCCCCCATCTCGGAGCTTACCTGCATCTACTTGGCTCTTATCCTGCACAATAATGAAGTGACAGTGATGGAGAATAAGATAAATGCCCCCTTTAAAGCAGCTGGTGTCAATGTTGAACCTTTCTGGACAGGCTTGTTTGCAAAGACTCTGGCCAATGTCAATATTGAGATTCTCATCTGAATGTAGGAACTGGTGGATCTCCCCCAGCGACTGGTGCTGCACCAGGAGGCCCTGCCCCCTCCACTACTGCTACCATAGCTGAAGAAAAGAAAGTGGAAGCAAAGAAAGAAGAATTTGAGGAATCTGATGTTGACTTGAACTTTGGTCTTTTTTGAGTAAACCTCTTTTGTAACGCAGTCAATAAAAAGCTGAACTCTTAAAAAAAAAAAAAAGGCAGCCCTAGCTGGTTTGGCTCAATGGATAGAGTGTCTGCCATAGGACTGAAGGGTCCTGGGTTCGATTCTGGTCAAGGTCACATGCCCAGATTGTGGGCTCAATCCCCAGTAGGGGGTGTGCAGGAGGAAGCAGAATGATGATTCTCATAGATGTTTCTCTCCCTACCTTTCCTCTCTGAAATAAAAATATATTAAAAAGCATCAAGCTTTGCAAAGTGGCAGTATCATAGCCAATGACGTTTATCTGAGGCATGATTATTGCTAATAGAAAAAAAAAGGCATCAAATCCAAATGTGGGGCAGTCTATAAAACAGCCACCAATAATCCTGAGAACAGTAAAGGTTATAAAAAGGCAAAGAAAGTCTGAGAAACTAGCAGAGCCGAGAGAAATTCAAGGAGACGTAATGTGGTATCCTAAAATAGGAAAAGGGCATTTGATACAAACTAAGAAAGTATGAATAAAGTATAGACACAAATATATGTATTATAAAACATATCCTATATAATGAAAGCCTAATGTGCAAATTGACCAAGTGGCAGAATGACTAGTTGCTATGATGCACACTGACCACCAGGGGGCAGACACTCAATGCAGGAGCTGCCTCCAGCCTGCAGGCCCCAGGCCAGCCAAGGCTAGTGCCAATGGGGATCCCCTGAATACTCTGCCAGGCACCCCACAGGTTGGCCCTGATTGCCGGTCACACCTAAGGACTCTACCAGGCCAAGGCAGGTGTGAGCCAGTGGGGCCCCACACAGAGGGCATCTGGTGGCAGGGGGTGGGGCCAGCTACCAGCAGCCTGGGAAGATGGCCCTGGTTGCAGGCCAGGCCTAGGAACCCTACCCGTGCACAAATTTCATGCACCAGGCCTCTAGTATTTATATACTTAGGGAATAAAAAAGGGCTCTTGGAAAGTAAATTATGGTGGCAAAAATGAAAAAAAAAAATTTGTAGTGGACAGGTTGGGAGAGAAAATTAAAGCAAGCAACCTCCCACTTGTTAGAGTGAAAAAGATAAGATGCACAATAGAAAATATAAAAAATTAAAATGTCATTCCAGCAGCTTTGAAATCTGAATAACAGTGATGCCAGAAAAACAGGAAAAGAAATCCACCAAAAAGTAATTCAAGGATTTCCCATCAAGATAGTGGTGTAGGTAAATGCTGTACTAAAATTCTCCCACAACCACATCAAAAGTACAATAGCCCTAGCCGGTTTGGGTCAATGGATAGAGTGTCGACCTGCACACTGAAGGATCCCAGGTTCAATTTCAGTCAGGAACACATATATGCCTGGGTTGTGGACTTGATCCCCAGTAGGGGTTACAGGAGGCAGCCGATCAATGATTCTCATCATTGATGTTTCTATCTATTCTTTCCCTTCCTCTCTGAAATAATATACAATATTTAAAAGTACAACTAAACTACAGAACAACCACCATTCAGAATCACCTGAAATCTAGCTGAAGTCCTACAACTAAGGCTATAAAGAAGACACATTGAGACAAGTCCTACAACTAAGAACATAAAGAAGCCACATCGAAACTGGTAGGAGAGATGGAGAGGCAGAATGGGCTAGTTCCACAATCACTTGGGTCAGACAAAATTGGGAGGGATATCTCAATGCAGAGGTCCCCTATGAGGAGCAAGGCAGGCCCACGTTCCCATGCCAGGAAGAGAAGTACCCATAATTTCTGGCTGTAAAAGCCAGCTTAGATTGTGGCTGAGTAAGATGGAGGGTTACTGGAGTCCCTGGCCCTTTAAAGGCCCTGTGTGTGGACTTAGACTCACTGGCTCTGAAATCCAGTGGGGCACCAAGGACATATGGGGAGGAACTAAGTTGTCTGGTATCAGGACGAAAAGCTGTAAGGGAAACTTTCTTTCAGGCAGAAGTGCTGGTAAAGACTACTGTTCCTTTTTCAGCCCTTCACCCCACAGAGCCAGCAGGTGGGCACCATATTTGAGTCTTCATCAACCTGCCTAACATTGTTTTCTCTGCCCTGATGATTCCCTGATTCCCTGCCCCATCCAACTTGCTGGCCCAACCCAAGCCATTTCCAGTGGCTTTTCCATAAAAACAGCTCGTCTTGGGTCATGGCTTCAGTGTGCCATGTACCTCACTAAGTGGCCCCAGGCCCAGCACTAGCAGCAGCTGACCTTAATTTGCCATTTGGCCTCTCCTGAGTACCTCCAAACCCAGAACAAGAAGCAGCCATCTGCAGATTGCTTTGTAGCTCATGCCAGGTGGCCTGGGGCAGAGTACAGGTGGGTGGCTTGTCTCTTGGCCTGCACCTTCTGAGAGGCCCCAGAGCCAGCACACCTTGTGGACAGCTTCAGACTGTTGAAGAACTGTTCAACATCCTCCACTAGAGACACAATCATGGGGAGGATTTAGCAGGCACCGGAGCTCCCCTGAAGTAAGTCCTGCTCCATGGAATAATCCCTGGCACAGCTGATTCTCCACAGTGTCCCAAATAAAATAAAACTCCAGAAAAAGAACTAAAGAATATGGAGACAAGCAATCTACATGATGCAAAGAGAGTTCAGAACACTGTCTTTAAGGATGCTCAATGAACTTAAGGATGACCATTTAATAAATTTTATAATATCTTATCACTGGGTTGTACACCTAAAACTAATTTTTTAAAAGCAAAAGAGAAAATGTCCAAGGCCTAAAGACCTTGGGTTACCAAACTGAAACCATTCCTCAGTGAAAAGAGATAAGAGACTTCATTGGGATATTTCAGAACACAGGAAACAAAAGAAAATGAAAAGGTCATCTACAAAAGCACATTGGAGAGACTTTGAACCCCTTGATTGCAATACTGAAAACAAGATAAGCAAGCATTACCTTTACAATTCTGAAGTAAAAAAATGTTTCTGGATTCTTTGAGGAGGAGAAACCAAGATGGCAGCATAGGTAAACACCTGAACTTGCCACCTCGCACAACTTCAAAACTACAACTAAAAGACAAAACAGAAACACAGGAAGACTGGATGAGTGGAAATTCTACAATTAGAAGGAAAGAGAAAAGCACATTGAAACTCAGAGGAGGTGCAGAAGGCAGAGGTATGGAGGTGCACGAGCAGAGAGGGAGGCGCACACGCAGAGAGGGCTGGCAACTGAGTATGTGGCTAGCATTTTCAAGCCTGAAAGAGACACAAGCTCCCAACTGCTCTGAACTTGAGTTCCAGGCAAGACTCTGGGGACCCAGACTCATATGGGGAGAAACTAGACTGTCTGGAAGCAGGCAGAACTCGAGGGCGGCTTTCTCTTAGAGGTGCTTGCAGCGATTGCAGATACACTGAGACCTGGAGGCTTCTTAGGGCAGAGCTGACAGAAATTCCATTACTGTTTGCTCCATCCTGAGACTCTGCCCCAGCCAAGCTGTGTGCAAAGGCTTTTGCATATGAATGGCCTGCTCCTTTGAATTCTAAACTTACCTATCAAACTGCAGCTGAGTCAGAGGGACCCTGAACATCCAAAAGAAGACCCAAGGTTTGCATTGCTTCACAGATGGGGCCTCATCCAGGCACCTCTAAAACACAAACAAAGAAGAGGAATCTGCAGATCTCTCTGTTGCTCCTGCTGGGTGCCTCAGGCAGAGGCTAAATTAGCACCTCCTTGGAGATCCAAACTAGTGTACCATCCAGATTACAACTCCTCAGGTCCATAAGGGACACACTCAGGGGGCAGACTCAGTGAGCACCAAAGCCCCACTGAAGCAAGTCTTGCCTCATAAGGGTGTCTCCGTCACAGAAGTTCTCCCATCATAGACACAGCTGATCTTCACAGCCAGCTGGCCTGGAAGCCAATTCCTCCCAGTGATATTAACAACAATCAAGGCTTAACTACAACAAGACTGTGCACACAGCCCAAAAAGGGATGCACCAAGGGTGTCAACCTCAGGTAACTGGGGAGGCGGAGCCATTGGGCTCAATAGGACACCTAGCACACAAAGCCACTCTACCAACTCAGGGAAGCAACCGAAATGTGGAGACAAAGAAACAGGTCACAAATGAAAGAAATGGAAGAAAACAAACAACTGGATATAGAGTTCACAACCACGGTTATAAGGTTTTTCAAGAATTTTCTAGAAAAGGCCAATAAATTTATGAGTCATTTGAGGATATGAAAAAGGACCAACTGGAAATTATGCATACACTGACTGAAATTAAAAATAATATACATAGAACCAACAGCACACTAGAGGATTGCAAGAATCAAGTCAAAGATTTGAAATACAAAGCAGAAAACACCCAACCAGAAAGGCAAAAAGAAAAAATAATCCAAAAATAAGAAGATAGTGTAAGGAGCCTCTGGGACAACCAACATCAGAATTATGGGGGTGCCAGAAGAAGAGAGAGAGCAACTTACTGAAAACCTATTTGAAGAAATAATAAATGAAAACTTCCCATACCTGGTGAAACAAATAGACTTACAAGTCCAGGAAGCACACAGAACCCCATATAAAAGGAATCCAAAGAGGACTACACCAAGACACATCATCATTAAAATGTCAAGAACAAAAGACAGAGAATATTAAAAACAGCAAGAGAAAAACAGTTAGTTACCTACAATACAGCACCCATACAACTGTCAGCTGATTTCTCAACAGAAACTATGCTGGCCAGATGGGAATGGCAAGAAATATTCAAAGTGAAGAATAGCAAGAATCTATAACCAAGATTACTCTACCAAGCAAAGCTGTCATTCAGAATTGAAGGTCAGATAAAGATCTTCCCATATAAGAAAAAGCTAAAGGAGGTCATCACCGCCAAACCAGTATTATATGAAATGCTGAAAGGTACTCTTTAAGAAGAGGAAGAAGAAAAAGGTAAAGATAAAAATTATGAACAAATACATATCTATCAATAAGTGAATTTAAAAATCAAGTGAATAAAAAATCTGATGAACAAAATAAACTGGTGAATATAATAGAATCAGGGGCATAGAAAGGGAATGGACTGACAGTCCTCAGGGGGAAAGAGGTGGGTGGGGTGTGGGAAGAGACTGTACAAAAATCATACACCTATGGATGAGGACAGTAGGGCGGGGGGAGGGTTAAAGGTATGGGTTGGGGAGGGGTGGCAACCGGGTGGAGAGGAGCTATGGGGCGAAAAAAGAACAACTATAATAATCTGAACAATAAAGATTAAAAAAAATAGGTTTACATTTGTAGAGTATACCAATATATATATATATATATATATATATATATATATATATATATATATATGTTTCTGACCTTGAACTCTCTATTTAGCTAAACCCTCAAGTGTGAGAAATAAAGTCATTTCTAGACATACAAGGTCTCAAAAATCTTACCTCAAGCACCATTATTCTAGAAGGATGTACTCCACCAAAACAAAAGTACAACTCAGAAGAAAGACATGAGAGACAGGAAGCAGGAGACCAACATGAGAGATGAAAAATGATCCTTTAGCAGATGGTGAAAGGTGACCTCAACACAATAGCCTACAGACTGGAAGGCAACTGACCACATTGCAGTGTCACCCCAGAGATGAACTGTAACCACTAAGAACCTCACTTAGGGCTGTCTTCTTAACCAGGAGAACCAGGCCCAGATTTTCATCAGTAGCTAGCTCACTGTGGCCACATCCTGAGGAGGGTCTCTCACTTCATGCTCTACTGAGGACACAGATGTCACTCACAGGAGTCCTCAGTTCTCCCTGGTAGCTGGAGGTAGGCAAGATGGGCTCGGAAGCAGAGAGTACTGAGCAGCCCACCCCCTCTAACACCATTCTGCTGCATGTCTAGTGCCTGGTCCACATGGCTGTCTTGTCAGGCATCTGATTGTGGAGAACCCTGTTTTCCAAGACTCACTCATGACCTTGCTCATGATGTTCCCAGAGAGATCTCATCACCTCTCAGAGAAGCAGAAGTCAGACCATGGCCTCTGGTCTCTTTCTGGATCCGCTGTACAGCAGGGACAGTGCTGCCCTCTCCTTGCACTGCTGGAGTACTCTTGCCCTCCACCTTCAAGACCAGGTGGTTTATTGTTTGGGGGTAGATTACATGAGGGTGGTAGGACAATAAATAAAAATGAATACAAAATGAGGATGGTCATCACCTTTGGGGCATAAGGATGAAATTCATTTTCTTGATTCTTGTCCAATAAAGATATTCTGGCTTGTTGTAAAAAACGTTCCTAACACCAAGAGTCATATTGGCTGTGGTTTGGTCAGGAAGACAGAAACTAGAGCTGCCACTTCCAGCAGGACTCACACCTGGTAAATCTGGGAGAAGAGCAGGGGAACAGAGGTCAGGGCCACCACCATCCTGTATCCCTGCCAGTTCTTCAGAACTGGGATTTGGGAGCTACAGAAAACCTTTTCTGGTGGCCCCCACTGTCCGGAGCACTGAGTGGCGTTAAGTTGGGGGGAGCCCACCATAGTGGGACCTCCTGTCTGCTAAAGCCATGCTTCTGCTCCCTCTGCCAGAGGAGAAGCAAATGATTTCTCAATGAATAATATAATTTCTAAACTACCTTTCAAATATCCCAGGAGTGCCTCTCACTGGTGGAATTTAACCTGGAAATTAGGTTCCCAGGTTCACAATCCCTGTGATACAGAGCTCACAGAGGATCCAGAAGAAAGTTGAAGAGCGCACATACTAGCTAGCTATCCTAAAGACACCAAGCAAGCCCCTGGGGCAGCACTTTCATGGATAGTCTAAACTTTGACCCTACAAACCTTCAGAACTCTTATCTTTGGCTTTCTACTTTCCTATCTGATTATACTAATAGAATCCATGAGTAGAATAGGTTACAGGCACCGGGGAGAGGGAGAAGGGGAGTAAAAATTTGAAAGTTTCACCCCTGTCTGATTGCCTCCTTCAGGCTCTAGGCAACCATCTCAAGCATCACTCATGACCAACAACTGTTCAGTAGACTCTCAGAAGAGAGTCTCAAATCTCCCACATGTTGTTCCATCCTGTAAAATAGTCCTCATTGTCATGCTAGAAGCATGCAGGTCATGAGTATAGGTACCAGCAAACAGGGCTGCTCCCACCAGACACCACTGAGTCCTGTTTTGAGGAGCCCTCAAAATCCAAGTAAAAAGAAAGAATGAGATGAACAAATCCAAATGCACAAGACAAGAAAAGTATACTGTCTTTATTGTCTTAAAATTGCATAGTTCTTTGTGCACACTTTTAAATAGAGGACAAGAGAACCCACTTGAAAACTACTTTCTTGCAGGAGATATTTCAAGCTTTTTAACTATGGCAAGAGCAGGGACCAAAATGCTGCTTAAAAGAACCATGATCAGATGAAAAAGAAATGTAGAGTTACAGGAATTTAGACAAGAGGGAACCATTGAAGGAAGCTGCGATTCCATCCAATAGGACTGAAAGGAGGCAAGGGAAGCTGTGGGAAGTTTCCCTGACATTGAGACTGGATTCAGGAG
The DNA here is from genome assembly GCA_011751065.1 of Lasiurus cinereus. Lineage (NCBI taxonomy): Eukaryota > Metazoa > Chordata > Mammalia > Chiroptera > Vespertilionidae > Lasiurus > Lasiurus cinereus. The sequence goes on along the minus strand of JAAGEH010000289.1, from coordinate 3,092,970 downwards.
CAGCCAAGAGAGGAATAGGAAGGAAAAAGAAGTCAAGAGGCAGTGCCTTGTGCTCAAATCTGAGATGAATGACCCGACAGGAGACGGGGTGCACTGGGTAGCCAGGGGCACAGTCTAGGCCTCACCCTGCTACAGAAAGCTACATACTAGAAAAATAACTTAAAGCTATACAATTTTCATTATAAATATTTTGTCTTTTAAAACTAGTGCTGGTTTAAAAAGGTTCACAGTTACTCGAAGAGAGCTGTATATTGCACGGTGGTGGAAACATCCGCTCTGATCCCCATGTGTAAACAATGAGTCCCTTTCTTCTCTGGCAACTTCAGGACTCGGAGAAACAGTATATGCTGTAAGCAAAGCACTTGGGTACAAGGCACGTGGAAGCTGTCAAGCTCTGCTGGGATTTAGGAGATGGAGATGACGTCACTGGGTCTTGAACCAGATTAAACGTGGTGATGAGTTCCTTGCCTTCTTATCATTCCACAGTTACAGACTTGGCCAGATTTCTGGGGAAGTCAACCTACAATAACAGAAAGCAGCCACTCAGGATCCCGCCAACCTCAGCAATGTACTGTAGGGTAAAACCTCCTACCAGAGAACCTGGAAAGGAGACTGTGTTCCTGGTCAGGGGCTCCCTTGAGACGTACATCCTGGAAGTGGTTCCTTCCTCCAGAAACTTCAACTGTATACTGTTGAGTGATTCAATAAACACTTAACAGTGCACCTGCTATGTTTCAAGCAAAAGCACTAAAAGGACATGATTCAACGCTATTAAAGACAGCCCAAATTGTATTGTGAAATATTTTTCTTAAAAGGATCCACACTAAACCCAGGTGACTTGTTAGTGCAGGGTGGGGGTTGGGAAGGAAATGTGATGGGCTGGTGGATAAAGTAGCTTCAGCTTGATCTGCGATGTCTTATTTTGTTTATAATAATGTGTGTGTGTGTGTGTGTGTGTGTGTGTGTGTGTGTGGTTTTTTTAAAGAAATATGACAAAATATTAGCATATGTCACTTCTGAATGACATACACCATCAGGTGTTTTAACATTGTATTTTGTGTTATGTATTTTTTAAAGCTTCTCAAGATAAATTATAATCATACTTCTATTCCTTTGTACAAAAAATTGTGTTCTTACACTTGCTGGTGAGATCATAAATTGGTTCTTTTCTGAAACATAAGTAGACAATCAATGTTAAAGGTCCCAAAATGTTAACTTATATGCTAGACTAAGGACAAGTCTTAAATGTGGGATGAAAATGTATGTACAAATGTTCACTGCAAGTGTTATTTATGCAAATATTCTGAAAAATTAGAAACACTTTAAATAGAAGATTGGCTTAAAATCCATGTTATAAGATTGTGGTGGAATATTATCCAGAGATTAAATGTTGCTTGCAACAAGTTCAAAATGTGAGAAAATACTCACAATATATCAAAAAGGAAGATATAAAATTTCACCTTTGATATCATCTTGAAAAATGTTTAAAAAAACCCACATGCACAAGAAAAACTGGAATGAGATACTGAATTTGCTTTAGCATTGACTGATGATGAGCTTATGGTTTAATGATATGATCTTTACACATCTTGCAGTTCCCAAGCTTCTTTCCAGGATTGTATAAGTTACTTTAAAAATAGTTACTTGAAAAATGAATATATTTGTCCTATCAATATTTATGCTTGATAAAGACGAACTGGAACTTTAAGAAAATGTATCAATTGGGAGGATCTGTGGGAGGAGCTAGGGATTATGACAATTTTGCACTCTTATGTAATCATGAGAACCCTACACACAAGAACTCTACAGGGAGAACTCTGTGCTTATAATAAAATGACGGTTCTAGCTTCCCTTTCCCTTAATTTTTTTCCCCTTACATAAATACTCATCCATCTTGGCACACAGACTAGAGATTGCCATGTCTGCATGCACTGTGTAGCAACCATTTCTCCCCCCTCCCTCCCAAATAAATCCTTCCTGGTGATGAAACATCTAGTCGATATTATTTTTTTAGTTGACATGCCAAATAAGTATTTAAAAACAAAAAGGAATTCTGGGGTTACATTCTGCCCTTGCTGAGTTAGGCAGTTTCCAGACATACGTCATATCCTCGGAGAACGGCCAGGTGGAAGGAAAGGAGCTGCAGGGGGATCACGCTGAGGATGCCTTGCAGGCAGTCCACTGTGGGGGGCAGCTCGATCATCTTATATGCAAACTTGGAGCTCTCAGTGTCATCCTTGGAGCAAAGTATAATCGGGCGACCCTGAGGCAGAGAAAGGTGGTCACAAAATGTAGCTCGTCTCTGAAAGAAACATCCCTCGCATTACTGTTTCTGAGATCAATATTATTGCAATGAAGACAGTAATTCTTTGTTTTTGCTGAAATCCTGGGTGAGGTTGCTATGCATGATTCATGTAAAGGACAAAGTGTTTTTTGATGCTTTGACATGGTTCTCAACCTTCCTAATGCCACGACCCTTTCAGTTCCTCATGTTGTGGTGACCCACAACCATAAAATTATTTTTGTTGCTACTTCATAACTAATTTTGCTACTGTTAATGAGTTGTAATGTAAATATTTGTGTTTTCCGATGGTCTTAGGCGACCCCGCTAGCACAACCCCCAGGTTGAGAACCGCTGCTGTAGAGCCTAAGACATCGGAAAACACAGATGTTTACATTACGACTCATTAACAGTAGCAAAATTAGTTATGAAGTAGCAACAAAAATAATTTTATGGTTGGGGGTCACCACAACACGAGGAACTGCATTAAAGGGTCGCGGCATTAGAAAGGTTGGGAACCACTGCTTTATGGTGAGTTTCTTTCCCTTCCCTGGCCTGGTGATGGGCCTCCTGCTTCACTCAGTGCCCATTTCTGTGTGGCTTCAATGTGCCTTGCAAAGGGCAGAGCATGTCCACTCCTTGCTCTAATGGGGCTCACCGTTGAGTGGTGGGAACCAAAAACAGACAAGAAACCAATAAGTAACGAACTTCAGGAAGCTGCCACAAAGGCAATAAAATAGGGATGTGTAGTCTGGGATGGCCTCTAAAAGGGGACATTGGATTGAGACCTGGATGAGAGAGGCCAGCTCTGAAAGTGTGCGGGAAGAACATGTGTGGCAGAGGGAACAGTCAATGACAAGGCTTGGAGACAGGAAGGAGCTGGCATGAGTGGGAAACAGAGGAAGGGGCTGGATAATGGAGGCTCATGGTCACGACAGTTTTTTGGAAGCCACTGGAAGATTGTAAGCAATGAGGCATAGTGATTGTGTCCTTTAACTTCTGACCACCATGCTGAGCCAGGAGTGGCAGCAGCTGGCTCAAGTGCCTTGTTGGATTTTACCTCCTTATAAGTTCCTAGGCCTTCCAGGATGACTGTGTGGGAGTTCCACCCTCCCACCTCTGGATAGCTGCAGTATAACAGACTTTGGCTGATCTTTGTCCCTGGCTCCTAGGAGGGGACCTTTATACTCTTGGGCTTTCCGAGTGATAAAAGTGCCGACTTTATGCTAATGAGGTGAAACATGATGGGCCCAAGAATAGTTTCAGGACGGGGCATGACTATGCCAGGAAGACAGACCATGTAGTTAGAGAATTGGGGCTTTGAACCAAGTGACGCCAGTCTGAGCTCTTGACCTCCAGGAACAGAAGAGGTGCTGGAAACTGAGTGCAATCATGTGCCAATAATGATGCAATCTATTGTGTCTATATAATGAAACACCAATAAAAACTCTGGATCCTGGAGCTAGAAGCTCAGGTGGGCTCCCTGGCTGTAGTGCACCCTGCTGTGTGGGAGGGGGAGGCACCCTGAGGACATGGGAGCTTTGTGTTTTGGGCCCTTACCCTGAGTCTCTTCCTTTGCTGACCCTGATCTGTATCCTGCATAATAAAACTGCAATAGTTATATATATTTTCCTGAGTTTTGTGAGTCATTCTAAAACAGTGAGAACCACTGTTCTAGAGAATTACTGAACCTGAGCGGCTAACAGGAAATCCTGAAGTGGGGGTAATCTGAGAATCCCTGAACTTGCAGCTTGTGTCTGGTGAGGACAGTGCCCTCCAGCTGTGGAATATGACCCAACTGTAGGTGGGCAGTGCCAGCACTGCCCTCAGCACTCCCCACCAGGAGTACCTCTTCTGGTCTCTGGGTCTGGGATCCAGCACAGCTCCAGGTGCTCTGGGTCACTGGCCCTCACTAAGGAGCCGCTCTGGGCATGGTTGAAAGCTGGCCAGTCCCTTTCTGAATGTGTGTGCCACTCATGAGGGGACTGACTCTGAGGTCACCCCTGCTCACTGGCAGAACCCAGGCATAACTGGTGCTGGCTGGTGGTGGCTGAGGTGGGCAGGTCTGGAAGAGAGAAGGAGCAAGGTGGCCCAGCCCACGGAGAGCCCTCACCTGGCGAGCCGTGATCTGCTGCAGAGCATTCTGGCATTTGGCAAAGCAAGGGTCCTTCATGATGACCATGATGATGGGCATCTGCTTGTCAATCAGTGCCAGAGGCCCATGCTTCAGTTCACCGGCCAGGATGCCTTCTGAGTGCATGTAGGTTATCTCTTTAATTTTCTGGGGAGAATGAGGTGGAATCAGTCACAGGAGGCAGACATGGGGCTAGAACACATCAACCAGAGGGGGAATCAGCTGGAAGGCAAGGAGTTGAGGCCACAAGGCAGATGGACACATGGAGCAGTCAACAGCACAGAGGGGCAACTGGCAAGGCCAGGTCCGAGGGAGGTGGCCAGCAGCTATCCAGAGTATATACCAAGCCCAGCATGCAGCGTGTGTTCCCAGACCAGCCCCCCTGGGCACAGTCACCCCCCCTTGTATGGACAAGTCAGTGTCAATCTAGCTTTCCCCAGGCCCCATGCCCTTCCACAGTTAGGGTTTATAGTGATGGAGTAGTAGTCTGTCTAGATACACCTCCATTCAATTATCTGATTAATTTCCCCAATCCTAGACCATTAATAAACTGCAAAGGGTTGCTCCAACTATCAAGCAAAATCACACACATTGGGGCTGTTACTGGAATTTTCCTGTGTTTAGGAAGACTCGTTCTATTCCGTTACACTAAACCCTTCATTGGACTGGTGAGAGTGAGGAAGAATACCTTTCTCACCTACTCATTTGGGTCAGGAAACAGTTGGAAGACTGGCTCCATCCTGAATGCCATGGACATCTGGAGTGCCAGCTCCCAAGAGATCATAGAGGGGTCATTGACGGGGGCCAGGAGCAGCAGGAAAGCTCCTTTCTCCTCAAAGACTAAGCTGGAGATGCAGCTGAATACGCACCTTTCACCAGCACACTCAGGCACTGCAGTGGAGCCCCCAGATGGCAGAGGCATGAAGTCAGATTGAAAGCACACCCTCCCAGGCCTTGCTGTACTGTGCCCGAGAAGGAGCATGCCTCACTGCCTTTGGCAAGGTGGGAGACTCCAGTGGCAAGTGTGGAAGTTGGAGTACACTGCGGTTAGGATCTTTATAGCTTGCATCCCCCACCCCAATATCTTCGGAATGTTTCTTGTGAACATATTGGGAATCACATTGTCTTTAAAATGGGGGAAGAGGTGGTAGGAAAGAAGCAGCCACTTGCTCCCCTAGGAAGAAGAGGGGAACCAGCTGGTGATAGATGATGCCCTTGTCTGGGTACCAAGTGCTGCCTTAGCTGTGACACTGTCTCCCATTTACCTCAGTTGAACATGAACAGCAAGCAGACAGTGAGTCAAGGGCAAGTATTGGA
>JAAGEH010000289.1:3059738-3082238 GCA_011751065.1 Lasiurus cinereus | reverse complement strand
CAAATAATCCTTGTTAAGAAGAAAAGCACTTCTTGTAGCCTTGCAGTGTGGACAAGAATTATTTTTACAATAAAACTACTTAAATAGGTTCACACGTAAGCCAGCACCAACTCCCTAAGCTTGCAAATCCTAAAGAACTCAAACTAAATTCAGCACAAGCCAGGCAATACAACCAAATGCATTCAATGTCCAAGCAACCACTGCTCTCGGCTCTGCCCTTCCTAGCTCTTCCGCAGTGCAGGCTAGTGCCACTGTGCAGTCTGACTCTTTTCTCCTTTTTCTCTCCAACTTGAATCCAGCACTCTGGGGTGTCACCTGGTCCTTCCTCAGTGCCAACAGGGCTCAGGACTTGGAGGGGAGAGCAGGATGCCTCCATCTTCACCAGCCCTGCTCTCCAGTTTCTGGTATAGCATTTTTTAACTCAATGGAAAGGACTAAACAAAATGAGACTTTAAAACCCTTTGGTGAAGATACTCAGGAGCTGTCCCTACACTATTTTCACATTAAATCCACCTCTGTTCTTTGGTGAGAGGTTCCCACCAATTCATGAAACATGTTTAGATTTTGATGGGGCCATAAGCCAGCAATGTTGGCAGCTGAAGTCACATGGCAGGACCTGGATACACAGTGCTCAGCTGGATGTGGGAGTGTCTGTGTGAGTGCTTGTCATTGAAACAGTAGTAAGATTTAGATTTCAAAATGGCCCTAACTGGTTTGACTTAGTGGATAGAGCGTCAGCCTTTGGACTGAAGGCTCCCAGGTTCAATTCCGGTCAAGGGCATGTACCTTGTTTACGGGGACATCCCCAGTAGGGGGTGTGCAGGAGGCAGCTGATGGATGTTTTTAACTCTCTCTCCCTCTCCCTTCCTCTCTGTAAAAAAAAATCAATAAAATATATATTTTAAAAAAGATTTTAAAATGGAAGCCCTAATATCTATAGGAACTTTCAATACTGCTTCCATTTTGTGGTTAGTTTTTTTCCCCCTTTTATTCAAAAGAGATACATTCTGAAGTTCTTACGGATAAAATAACACAACGTTTGAGACTGACTTCCAAATAACCTGTGGGTATGACTGAACCCTAGGTCTGTTGAGCTGATCATGGCTATGGCTAGGCAATTCCTCATGGCAATCTCTACTTTGACAAAGGCTGGAAATTTTCCATAATTAAAACGTCTTTTAAAAAAAATATTTTTATTGATTTCAGAGAGGAAGGCAGATGGAGAGATAGAAGCATCAATGACAGGGAATCATTGACTGAATGCCTCCTGCACGCCCCCTGCTGGGGACCAACCCTGCAACCTAGGCATGTGCCCTTGACCGGAATCGAACCCAGGAAGCTTCAGTCCATAGGCCGACGCTCTATGAACTGAGCCAAACTGGCCAGGGATAAAACATTTTTAAAACCCTCCTGGAGCTCCCAGCATATGGCCATGGTTCACCTCTCCAACCTTCTGCCCAGCCCGATTGTAGCAAATATCCAGCTTAGTGTTGGGATGGTACTCGGCGGGGTTTGCTGAGCTAGCCCTACCCTGGAGCAATGTCTCTCCATGCCTCCCCTGCTGATGGGGAGGGAGGGAACGGACTGCCCAGCAACCACACAGCCTTTGAATTGGCAGAATTTTGAAGAACTTTCTCAATTAAACCCAGAACACATTTAGGTGTCCGGATGGGAGGTCCCATAGCCTTGGACTTGAAATATCAGGAGGAGAAGGAAGCCCTGGTTGCACAGTCCTCCCCATAAAATGGGAGGTCACCGAAGGTGTTGGAGGTGCAATGAGCAGATGCATGAGAGGCCACATGTGGCTGGTGCATGAGAACTTCAGTGGGTGATGAGGGGTCAGGGCCGAGGTAAGCTAACACAGCCTGGATCCCTTACCTGACTGGCTTATGAAGAAGCAAACATCATCTCTGAACACGGGCGTGTTCCTGTCCAGAAAATCACTAGCAAGTTCAACCATCACAGGGAGTTCGGTAAGTTCCTCCAAAACTTGTCGAGTCTAAAGCCAATGAGAATGGGGACTCAAGTCAGTCACGACCCTACAGGGACACCAGCAGCTGGGCTCCTAGAGAAACTTGTAACATGGAGCCTTCATATCTGGTGGGAGGGACCTTTAGGCACAGGGCAGAACCACAGGAGAAAGGACTGTGCCCGCTCTCACACTGGCTCACAGGAGCCAAATCTGGATGGCCGGACGCTTGGCAGCATGTAGGATGCCTCCTCTTGTCCTAGGCCGCTGCCTCACTGGCCATCGAGGCCCACGTATGACACTTACAGCCACAGCGGCATGGTAGCTGGTTCCACAGCCAATCACAATGAGCCGTCGGCACCGTCGGATCTCCTTCAAGTGGGCCTTCAGGCCTCCCAGGAGCACTGTGGGGCACACATGGGTGTCAGCCTGAGCCTTTACACAGGAGGTGCGCAGGGCCTGGGGCAAGGTCCAGGGATTGATTACCTGTACTGGTCTCAAAGTTCACCCGCCCTCTCATAGTATTGAAAACGGATTCCGGCTGTTCGAAGATCTCCTTCTGCATGAACGCACTGAAGTTACCTGCTCCATGAACAGCAACAAGACAGGTCCCTTTCATTTAGTTTTATTTCCAGGCTGGACTTTTCATCAAGACAAAGTTGTTATGCAGTTAGTTAGCAGACACAGGTAAAGACCCCTGCAGGCTAGTCACCAGGTGTTGTTCACCTGGTGCTCATGGTGACAAGTGAAAGGGAAGGAGGAATCCAACCTCAGTTTACACACCTGGCTCTCTCACAAGGGAGGGTGGGATGAGAGTAACACACCTGGGCTGGTATAGGGTCACACTCCTCTTTGTGAGCCCAGAAGAAGGTAAAAGCTCACCTACCGAGGGAAGTACAAATTAAGCCAGGCCCAAAGAAACAGACCACTTTCTCTTAAACAGCCTCCTAGCTTCTGTATTAAAGAAAAACCTTTCCATATGCATATATGCTTTTTCCAGGCTCTGATTTAAATGGAGTTGAACGAGGTCAAAGTGACCATGTGGCTGCAGCATGTTAGGGCCCGGACAGGTGCTGTATTGATGATTACAGGTGTCTAAAAAGTGTGGAGATGTTCTTGGGGATGCACAGATATGCCATTGCAGTGTCCCTGCCTGCCACCTTCAGTAGAGGACTTGTATGAAAAGCCACGAAGCAAGTAAGACAGGGGAGGAGCGTGGGCCTCTGCAGACACAGGGGGCTCTCTGAGGGGCTAATATTTCCAGAGACATGATCAAAAGAACTATCCTGTGACAGGAAGAGTAAGTGCAATCATCTCCTTACAGTGGGCAAGCCCAGAGCCTGTCTGAGTAACAGGGAAGAGCTAGTGGTGTGGCCAGACTGCATGTGTGTGAGGGGGATATATTTTATTTTCAGAACAGTACGAAGCCATTGGAGGACGTTAAGCAGCAGGATAAAGGTCCTGATGTTCTTAAAAGTTTACCCAGGCTGCCCTGTGGAGAAGAGGGTACAGGGAGACAGATGTGGGTGCAGGAAGAGATGCTCTCCTCGAAAGGAGAAAGGGACCCATAGTTTCTCCATTACCGCAGGTCTTCTGCCCAGAGAAGAAATGGTGCTGGGGCACAGACATGTGTCCCAGAGGCAGTGAAGGGAAGCAGTGGATGGACAGTCAGACTGAGCAGGGGGACCTGGCGCTGGATATACTCAGAGGCTCCCTCGCAGGAGCCAGGGCAGGCTCCCCACATCTTGAGATCACCTGAGCCCCTTCGTGGAGGCCCCACTGTGGTGCCCACTGGGCAGGGCAGAGAAGCTCAGGAGTGTCCCCAGGGAGTACCTGCCCCCACTCTCAGAGGACACCTGCCTTTCATGATCTGCTGCAATTCCATCTGCAAGGTCTGGATGGCTCGAGATGGGTCATCACTGGCTGAACGTTTGACCCGGTGAATGGAGAGTTTCCCATCAGCCGCTGCGGCGATGTCATCGTCCTCAAGGAAGATGACCCGGTTGGTGTGTTCTATGATAGCACTGGGGCAAAGCAAACACGGGCATCACAGTGGAGACTGTGCTCGATAGCCATCATGCCCGGCCTCCCCAGTTGAGTCCATGTCAGGTCACTGAATGGCGTTTTAGGAGGGAAGGGGCATCACACATTGATTTATTGCCCAGGAAGGCCACCAAGAACTGAAATCTGACAACACCCCTGGCCCTGCTGGCTGGGAGAAAACAGCTCATGTGGGGTGTGAATAAGAAGTGGCGGCGCAGCCTGTCATTCTTGATTACACAGTCCCAGGAAGGGAAGAAGACGAGACTCGGCTACCTGGCATCGGAAGCGAAGAAGAATTCCACAGCTTTGTTGCCCACGGCATGCAGGCAGGTTGAGCTGTCCAGCCTCTGCACCCTCGGTTTACGGATGTTCTTCACATTCTCAATGTTGCCTAGTGAATGGGGAGAGGATTGCAAGTCCCATTAAACTCTTTGATTTGAATAACATGCAGCACAGAACCCATTTCTACTTGAATATGTGTGGGAGAAAAGCGCAATTTTTAGCTTTGGCTGTGTCAGCCAAATAGTGTGAAAGATCCCCAAATAGCAAGAGCATTTAAGCTGCCACAAAGAGAACACACTAAACCACTGACGGAACCCGGGCAGGCTGCCTGTAAGTACCAGAGCAGCAGGCCATACCCTAGGCTTGGATATAATGGTGTAGAGTGTCCAGAGTAAAAAAGCATTTGGAAAAACGGAGCCGAGGCTCAGTTTCCTGAGAACCTTCTGGATCTGATGCAACGTATGGACCACCTAGACATGGTGAGGATACCATGCCTCCAGGGGCAGGGCTGCTGGGCTGCAGCAGCACTGTCCATCCTTCTGAAGGGACTTACATGTCATGTACAGTACAGGGACCTGTTCTGTGGAGAGCTTGTATTCGCTCCGCACTCCAATGAGCAAGGGGCTGCCTCTCCTGCAGGGATGAGAGGGGGTCGGGTTAGGGGTTGGGTTAACTGTCACCTTGATACCTGGGATAAGGCTGGGCGTCCTCTGAACCTGTCCCCTGTGGCAAAGGGTCCCACAAGATGGACGCCAGGCCACAGAAAGATGTTCCAAGGCTCGGGGCAGAGCCCAGCAGGCCAGCATGAGAACCTCAGCTCACTTCTGTGGTGCCACCCACCTGCCCAGTGAGACCTCACATGATGCTGACATCCAAAGCCTAGTTTCTGTTAGGCCCCAACAGCAGCAGGTGAGCCAGGGTCTCCACCTGCCTCTGCTCCCCACCCATCTCTAAAGAGGGAGCCCAGGATCTGCACAAAGACTCTCTTTGCCTCTTTTCATCTAGCTGAGGTAAGCTCCAGCCTTGGGGAGGATCCAAAAAGCTTTGGGTCCACTCAACTTTGTGGGCCACTTAAAATATTTTCTAGGGCAGTCTTGTTTCTGCCTAAGGAACACTTTGGTGAAGTTTGGAATCTCCAACCTGCACAATGCAGATTCCTCACAAAGGGGACGCTGATGGGCAATTCCTGCAGCTGAGCCGAGTGAGGGCCTCTAACTCAAGTCCCCTGTACCCCCATCCCAGCTCAGCCACCTACACCAGAAGGCAGTCTTCAGCAAAGTGCTTTATGGCATTCCTTTCTGGCTCACAACTTCTACAGATCAGGTGTTTATAAGTCATTGTTCCATGGACTGAATGGCATCTTGCCTCCAAAACCTAATTGTTTGCTCATTCTTATAAATTACAGCATGCAAATAGAATTCAAAATGGGTGTGCTGGATAACATGCAGTTCTCTTCTGCAACTCAGGCCTTCCAAGAACACATGCCATTCCTCCCCTGAATGTTAGCTGGTTAATAAGAAGGAAACACTGGGAATGTATTAACAAGGCAATTAAAGAGCACTGTCTTGAACACATTAATTAGAAGACAATGGGGTAATATTTTACATCAACCAGTATCTTGCAAACTTAGATCAATGTACTCATAAATGACTTAAATCTGTCTGAGTCCACCCCACATATATCCACTTGGCCTGCTAACCTGACTCAATACAGGCCCTAAATATTTCTTTATTTGTAATAGATCTTATTTCCCAGTACTGTTGTCTGTTTGGACCTCACTCTGATTTCTCCAAGTAGGGGACAAAGTCTGTGTCTTTGCAGAATGTGCTGTGAGTGCCTTGAATATTTTGGACAATCATTTTTCCTAATATGCAAATCAACCAAATGGCAGAATCACCAGTGAAATAACCGGTTACTATGATGTGCATTGATCAGCAGGGGGGCCGACATTCAACACAGGAGTTACCCCCAGCCTGCAGGCCCCAGGCCAGCCAAGGTGGGTGATTGCCCAGCCGATTGGCCCTGATCGCCAGCCAAGCCTAGGGCCCTACCCATGCATGGATTTCATGTACTGAGCCTCTAGTTATATATAAAGCATATCAGCTGAATGTGCCTTTATACAATTTTATTTGAAATTTGAATTTGTTGTCAACTTCTAAAAATATGGAGATTGCAAATAAAAATCCAACTCTGTTTTTTCTGTTAAAATGGCAGAAGCTCTGGCCAAAGAGATGATGGGGTGCATTTCCTGTAGCTAAGCCACAGCTGACCTTTAGATAGAACAAGTGCCTTCCACTTGTCCTGAGGCCTAGGCCCTTATGCGTCAAGCTGAGTGACTGTATTTTAGTTATTTGCTACTGGAAATATTCATATGTTTGCCTTACCTTGTGGCAACAGCTTCTCCTGGGTAGTGGATGCTCTTGAAAACCAATGCGAATGCTCCTTCCTGAAAGTATAGGGAAGAGAATTGAGGAACTCACTTGCTAAGCTAAGCTGCTGCAGCCTAATACCCCTGGTGGGTATTCCTGGTCCTGGTGCTCACTCAGGGCACCAGACGCAGGACAGCAGGGTGATATCAGGAGGAAAGTGACACAGATGACACCACACTAATTACAAAGATCAGACCTTGTGACCAACAGCAACCACAGGGACAAACCCCAGCTCTGCGATGAAATGGGTGAGCTGGTGCATCAGAACCAGAGACCAGGAGAGAACCAGGGCCAGGGATCCTGCCCCCTGGAACAGCATCTACTAGTACTCAGGGAGCAACTGTGAGGGTTCAAGGGGCTAATGCTCCATGACCTGTGCTTAGCTCAACTCACACCACCCTGAGGCTGGGCAATGCTGCAGCCTTCTTTGTGCCACATTTTCCTCGTGGAAAATGAAAATAAGACTTTGTATGGCTTCTGGGAACCAATGCATTAGAACAGAGCCTGCCATATAGAGAACCCAACAGAAGCATGAGCTATTACACTATTATTATTTCTGTGGTGAGGATTAAATAATAATTGTAATCAAACCAGAGCTAAAATCCAGTTATCCTAACTCAATATTCCAAATGCTCTTTCCATTTAAGTCCTTAGTGCATAATTCTCTCTTCTACATTCTATCAGCCTATACTACTTTGCTATGACTCTAGTAGACTTTGGTTTATAGCTGGTTAGCTGTAAACTTGGACTTTCATGGGAAATCCCCCAAGGTTTGGAACCTTGGGAACACCTAAGGCCCCATGCAGCCAGCATGCTATGACCAGTTTGCTGACTCAGTCACACAGCCAGGGGGACCCCACATCAGCGCACCTGGCCTCTGAGGGCCTTTCACACTACCCCAAATGAAAGGCCTCAGGCAGACCTGAGTAGCCTGACATTCCCCCTGCAGGTCTACAACAGAGATTATCAACGCTTTTCATCACATGGCACACATAAACTAATTACGTACTACGATTCTGCAGCACATCAAAAAATATATTTTTTTGCCAATCAGACCAAAAAAATTAGGTATATTTTTGATCCATTCACACTGGATGGCTATTTTTGTGTTGGCTGTTGTCATTTTTGTTTTTGGTTAATTCTCACCCGAGGGCATTTTATTCCATTGTTGTTTTCTTAGAGAGAATGGAAGCGAGGAGAAAAGGAGAAGAGAGGGCTGAGGGGAAAGGAAGGAGAGAGAGGGAAAATAAGAGGGGGAAGGAGGGATAGATAGATAGGTTGTCTCCTGCATTCAGGCTGTTGGGGCCGGGGATTGAATCTGTAACCCAGGCATGTGCCCTTGACCTGTGTCCAGTGCCCTGAGTGAGCACCAGGATTGCTCACAGGGAAGAGGGGCCCAGGGAATCCAACCTGTGACCCTTTGTGCATGAGCCAATGTTCTACCACTGAGCCATGCTGGCCAGGACAGCTGTTACCATTTTTTTTAAATTCTTTATTGTTTAAAGAATTACATATAGTATTACATATGTCTCCTGTTTCCTCCATTGACCTCTCCCCAGCCACCCCCATCCACCAGCATATGCCTTCATCCCCTAGTGTCTGTGTCCATTGGTTATGCTTATATGCACACATATAAGTCCCTTGGTTGGTCTCCTACCCCACTCTCACCCCCCACTTTTCCTCTGAAGTTTGACAGTCTGTTTGATGCTTCGCTGTCTCTGGATCTACTTTTGTTCATCAGTTTATGTTGTTCATTATATTCCACAGAGTGGGATCATGTGATACTTATCTTCCTCTGACTGACTTATTTCACTTAGCATAATGCTCTCCAGGACCACCCATGCTGTTGCAAATGGTAGGAGTTCCTTCCTTTTTATAGCAGCGTAGTGTTCCATTGTGTAGATGTACCATAGGTTTTTAATCCACTCATCTGCTGATGGGCACTTGTGTTGTCTCCAAATCTTAGCTATAGTGAATTGTGCTGCTATGAACATAGGGGTACATATGTCCTTTCTGATTGGTATTTCTGGTTTCTTGGGGTATATTCCTAGAAGTGGAATTATTGGATCAAATGGGAGCTTCATTTTTAGTTTTTTGAGGAAACTCCATACTGTTTTCCACAGTGGCTGCACTGTTTTCATTCTTTTATTTGACAATCTAAAGGAAAGAAGTCAGTGCCTCTGACAAAGCAATCAGGTATTGCATGCTTCAAAAATTCTTGCAGCACACGAATTGAATATCGCTGGTATACAACCATGCGATATGAATAGAATGAATAGAATACACTTCTCATTCTCTGCCCAAAGAGCTGTGGAGAGACATCATTTAAATTTAGAAGTGCTGTCACTGGAGAGGTATTTCTGAAATTTAAAATTACAAATGGAAAAGAGAGAGCACTACGCTGTAAAGCTGAATCGCCTTCCTGCCCATTACGCATAGCACGTTGTACTTTATGTTCGGTCAAACTCCCATTTATAAACACATCCTCTAAATCATTGCCCCCCCCCATATAAGAGTCACAGAGCAAAGGGCTCTGCAATAGACGTACTTTTTTAAAAAGACTGAAAGCACCAAAGGGTGATAAGTTTAAACCACGTTGTGGTAGCCAAGCAGCTCTGACTGGCATGGGAGGTCGGGGCGGGGGGCTTCCACATTCTCAGTCCTGAACACTATCTGCTGGCTTCCCCCCTCTCAGAAGCACTGCTGGGGGGCACTGATGCTCTGGGAAGTCTGGAGACCTCTCCTCCTCTCCGACCATTCCCCGAGGGATCTGGGTCTGCTCCACCTCCTCCTCCAAAGAGGGGCCTCTCTTGGATAATTAATTCCCCCAGCATATGCCCTTTAGCAGGGACTTTGTCCTGTGCGTCCAACCCTCTGGGACATCATGAATCCCTTTTTCCTGGATCATTGCCTTCAGCACACAGACCTGATCTATCACCAAAGCAAATCCTCCTTTGCACCCTTCCTCTCCAATCCAACTTCTTGACAATCTGCACCAACTCTCTTCACTTCTCCTTCCATCCATCCATCACTCAGGAAGGATGCTGGGCCATTTCTCCCCTGGGACAATTCTAAGTCGACATCAATGAGAGGCATCTAGGTTATGTAACTAATGGCACAAACATCTCAAATGAAAAGATGACAATGTGAACCCCCACTATCAAGGTCCTGTGTGCAACCGGTGATGGGAAGTAGCCACAGTTCCAAGGCCAATCACAATCTCAGAGGCGTTAAAATGAGGCAAAGCACTTCCATTTGGTGCTTACCACTCAAACCTCAGGACTTTTCCAAATATTACAAGAATCTGATATCTTAACGCCAGATGCTGTAGTGAGCCAACTTGAATTCTCAGGTACTTGGCATATATTTACCTAATGCTTATGCAAAATGAAGGGATGATTGAGACAGGTATGACTTATAACTCACCAACTGCTGAATGACTCTCTCGACCAGCGTTGAAAATGAGATGTCCTCGATCTCTCTGTTGTCGAACACGTATTTAATCAGCTTGGCAATAGTCTCTGTGTCTGTCTCTGACTCAAACTCATAGCCTTTGCTTTCCTGGAATATTTGGTTGGACATAGTGTCAGATAATGGTCATTGCAAAATGCTGGCCAGGCCAGCTCCCTCTCCTCCCTTATGACTTTCCCTCGGGGTGACATAAGGAACTGTCAGAGTGACAAGGAAAATGTGAAAGGGATGAGAAATGTTTGCCAGAATCACACAGCATAACACAGCTGAGTCATTCAGTACTCCCTGAGAACACCCCACCTCCGAAGCTGGTTCCTGCCATGAATCTGAACATTGCAAAATAACGGCAGTCAGAGTAATCAAATGAGTTGAGTCAAATCCTGCTGTTTCTACATCCCCGCCAACACCACAACTTTTTCATCCTTTAGACATTGGCCATTTGCCTTCCAGCCCCACATTCCATTTGGTGTATGAATCGATAATTTAGTGCAGACACTTTTAATAAAAGGAAATTTTTGTTCTTTTGATTCTGTGACTCTTCAGCAAGCGGCCCTGTGCATGCCCTGCTATCTACTCCAGCAAGATCTGAGGAGCCCGCTGAGTTGGGCCTGAGGTTTGCATCCAATGTGTTGATGTGGCCAAGAGTAGCTTTCACTCAGCTCCTGCTTTTGTTTCCGGAGAGAAATGAGCTGGTTGGAAAGTTTCTGGGGGAAGACCAATAGCACTATTACCCAGGGGAAGTATCTTACCAGAAATTTCTTCAGGTCTTTGTAATTTGTGATGATCCCATTGTGGATGACAACGAATTCTGGAAGAAACGTTTCACAGAACAGACATCGGATATGACTACAACTTCTACCCGAGGAAATAGACGTTCCTCTTTCAATAAAAAGCATCCACTGATCCGACCAGGGACAGAGCTCTACTTGTCGTCTGCAGGGTCACCAATTAAGTGTTGCTATTTATGTCGATGGGATTGATTAATGCTTCATTACCCAGAAACAATTCCAGGAATTCCCAACTGGCTCAAAGAAGTCCTGTGCTAGTGGTTCACACATAGGCTTCTGTTTGACTACACTGAAGTGTAAAAAGATCTGAGTTGAAAATTTTTGGGGGTTCACTTAAAAATCCTGGTTTTCTTCCAGGAAAATCCCCTAGAGGTTCTGGCATCCCTGGGCTCCCCCCTTGGGTGGCCACACGCACGTCTCTTTTGCAGGGTCTGCCTGCTGTTCCCACTTCCCTCAACCCAGCAGCAACCAGGCTACCCTGGGTTGCTCCCATGCAGGTGAAATGGGGGAAGGGGTGTGCAGGCCCTTTGCTGCCACTGCACATTCTCAATCAACAATCTGAAAGTTTTTCTGAGCAAGCAACCCTCTTCCCCCTTCAGTCTAGATAACGAAAAGACTCTTTATTATCCTTGAGAGTCAGTAATTCTAGGAGGACGTGTTTACATTTTGGACATTTGTCACAAATATTGACTATTATTCAGTGAACAGTTGGATCTCCAACTCCAGTTTTTTTCAGTACAGGACAGATTTTTTTCCTGTTACATCTTTTAAAACCTTTTCCATTTTTACCATACTTTCTTTTCTATATTTCTTACAACATATTATATACTTTTGTGTGGTCGCCAAAAAAATGAGATGGCTCAAATAAAAAAAGCCATTTTCAGCCCAACCAGTGTGGTTCACAGGTTGAACATCAACCAGGTCACAATTCAATTCCCGGTCAGGGCACAGGCCTGGGTTGTGACCTTGGTCTCCAGCAGGGGGCATGCAAGAGGAAGCCGATAGATGATTATTATCGTTGATGCTTCCCTCCCTCCCTCTCTCTCTCTCTCTCTCTCTCTCTCTCTCTCTCTGCCTCCCTCTCTGAAATCAGTAAAACATATTCTTAAAAAGCCACTTAAGCAGGTGTGCTAGCCCAGTGCTCCTGGGTTACAGCGTGGGTGCATTTACTACTCCATGTGTCTGGGCCCTTCTTGGACTATTGATCCTCTACTATATTAGCTGTCGCCATTGCCATCCCCTTCTCCAACTGCTTTCATGTCTACTGTGACACTACTTTACTAGTAACTTGTCTTTCACCTTGTTCTACTGAATTCTCAGCGTTAATTTGCTTCCTAGAATCTGTGTTTTCTTTGTATAATTTCCTTCCGCAATGTCGTTGCTGGGTATAAGCCTTCCTTAAAAGTATGTTCTCCAGTTATCACGGCTGAGAGACCTACAAGTCCTTCCCCATGAAAGGGGGTGGGGTATGATTCAGGAGAACTGTCCTGGGGGTCCATGCAAGTGATGAGACCCCTAAAGAAATGTTACGAATCTTCTCTTATTTCCCATGTTATTTTGTTTTTAATTACTCATCCTGAATCAGGGCAGGCATTGCTAGGTCTGGGTGTGGGGGCATCTCCTGGTAGTCTCCCTGCTCTGGGGACACAGGGTCATCATCGCCACTGAAGTAGGAGTTTACATATCACCTGAGCAGGCAGGGGACTGTGGCTGGGCATATGATCGGGCACATGGGCCTGGTACAATGTTTCCTCAGCCAACACTGCTGCGCCAGCGACCACCCCTGTGTCTGGCTTGGAGTTTGGCTGAATGTATGTTCTAGGAACAAGGGGTCTGCTGTCTCCTGCCTGGGTGTAGGGTGCCTGCCGCAGTAGTGGAATGCCCTGTGATCCAGGGCATGGACCAGAGCCAGGGAAAAGTCCTCAGCAAAACCCTCACTACCCGAGACTCTGTCCATGTGGGCACATGTGAGCCTGGCCTCTGTGCTGTCTCTGCTGCTCTGATGAGAGGGGCGCCTGGGACTCTCTTATTTCCCAGAGGAGGCCTTCCTTTCCAAATCGGGCAGGTGGACTGCCTTGGGGAACTGCAGTGTCCACAGGGCAAAGCTCAGGGTGCAGGGAGGTGCCGCCCTCTGTAGACAACTTCCAGGAGGATGAACTGTAGTGAGGCTGCTTAGCTTAGCACCTTCCAATAAGCACTCCCGCAGCCCCCTGATGTGTCTGATCCTTACTTTGATGGGGGTGGCAAGGACCTGCATGGTGCCCGATGTCTCAGAGTGAGGTTCTGGCTGACTCCAAAGATCATTCTCTCTACTGGACATATTCGCCCATCATGCCCAGGTGTGAGTCTTTAGGGCTCCTGACCTGACCAGGCTCAACCTCGAGTGGGGACCCACGTGAGGGTCTAGATGATGTCTCAGGCCCTTGTTCGGCGCCCTGAGAGGGATCAAGGGGCTCGCCTCTTCACATCTCACATGCCTACTGTGTCCTATTGCAGGGGACTGACAACCCTGGGCTGACCATGGAGTCTCCAAGGGCTTCCACTGGGAGTCCCAGGCCTACGAGTCCACCCCCATGAAAGGGGGTGGGGTATTATTTAGGAGAACTGTCCTGGGGGTCCATGTGAATGATGAGGCCCCAAGAGCTGGGGCTGGCACATGGAGGCATTTGGGAAACTGGGGAGCCTGCAACCCACCAAATAGGGCCTGGTGCTCGTGGGGCTGCTGTGGGCAGTGGCTGTGCTCCTGCTCTCTGACCCTGGTCTGATGTCTGTCAGTCCACTTTATCCAGGGATGCCAGATGTCTGGACCTTTCCACACCATCACTCTCATTTCTTACAAAAGCAAAGGAGCTAAATGGAGGGCTCTGCTGCTGGGAAGAGCGCTTAGGCTGCCAGCTACTGACGCCTCTCTGCAGGTGAACCAAGGTCGGCCCTGTTCCCCTGCCCTTGCCCAGGACCACTCTCTTCAGGGGCACGGTGGGTTTGGGGACGAAGAAGGAATGCTATCTTTCCCTCAAGTGCCCAGCCTCCAGAACCCTTTTTTAATATTTGCCCTCACGCTGCCAAATCACCTCATCCTGAGCTCCCAAGAGCCAGCAGTCCGCACAGTAAGTGCCTCGTGTGCCTGCGGACGCTTGAGGGTCAGCACTGCCCCGGAGCAGGCGGATCTGCCTCCTGTCTGGGGCCGGCGCCACCAGCTTGGGTTCTTAGGGAAGACAATCTGGCTGAGAAACCCTCTGGTGGTAGGTTCGGATCAGCCTGTCATAGTCAGGGCCAGGCAGAACCCCGAGACAAGGAGCAAGGCCTCGGTACCTACCGTTGCCTTTGTCTGATCGCTGAGGGTGGCTGTTGATAGCACTCGGAGCCCCATGGGTGGCCCAGCGCGTGTGTGCAATGCCAAAGTGGGTTTCAAACTCCATCTCTAAGTCCATGCTGTCTTGCTCTAGATGAAAGAAAAACCCAGTTGCCACATTTACAAAGCAAGCATTGACACAGCACTGCTATGCCGAGGTAGCGTCTACACGGAGACAGGTCAGCACATCCCTCCAGGGACTGCACGGGCACTCAAGCCTCCTCCCGGCGTTTCTGCCAGATCCCCCTGCTGTTGGTTACTTAGTACTTACCAGTCCTAATCCACTTTAACTTAAAAAAAAAAAATCCTGTACCACTACTACAAGTGGAAAAGCAATATCACTTGCCAGAAAAATTAAAATAAATACATACATACCAAATATTAAAAAACACATTTCTTCACGTCCCATGCCCAGAAAAGTCAGCATTTTTAGTTTTGAATACATTGGAATGTAAGCTTTTCAAGGAGCCACGCTGCACTGACTGGCTGGACTGGCGTGTTTCCCACTTACTGTAAAGTTCTTCATCAAGAGCCTTGACTTTTCCCCTTTTCTTGACCAGTCGGATATGCCTTTCTTTGTCCTCATTATTATTCCCATCGATTGCCACACCTGCAGGTGAACACGGTTTTCTGTGTTGGATTAAGGCTTGTCTTGCACATTGTTACAGGGCACCACCCTGGCGGGATGGGGGAAGGAGAGATAGGGGAAGGCGATCCTGGGGAGGGGGGGTGCTACACAATTTATTAGTTCTCACGCCCCTGGCGCGTTGCCCTGATTGACTTGAAAAGAGGAGGCTGTGCCTGTGGCAACACCGAACAGCCTGCAGGGAGTGAGTGCCTGGACCTACACCGCCATTGAGGGCACATGTAAAGGCATTCACCTTGCTGTGCGCTTTGCATCCTGCTGCTTTCAATGGTACCTCTCCTCAGTGCCCCCTTCCTATCTTCCCCAGACTTGCCTTCTACTGAGCACGGAAAGGGATGTAAGTGGATCTGGTTCTCCCTTTCTCCTACGGTGGCTTAGGTAAGAATGGGAACAGAGGAAGTGTCCACCAGCCAGGCCGGTGGAGGAGTAAGCTCTGAGATGCCCACCTGGTGGAGGACTGTGCAGCACTTAGACCGTTAGGAGGAAGTTGGGATGAAGGGAAAGGCTGACAGAAGTGAAAAACATAAAAGTACAAAATCCTGTCATCATGAATAGGTGGTACCACAAATGTCTATGCACTTCCCTCTCCCCCTGGGCCCCTAACATGACTGGAGAGGGACACAGAGATACCAAGGGGGCACTTTGTATGCAGATTTCTTTTACTCTTTTTTCCTCTTTTGAATTTTCTAGTTTTCAAGTGGCATAAACAGCATTAGGTTTCTGTGGCAGGAGCCCACAGGGCCTACCTGCCGAGTCGTAGCCTCTGTACTCCAGCCGCTGCAGGCCCTTGACGAGGGTTTCAAAAATCTCCTTCCTGGTGCGGGGGACTCTGTAGTTCATATAAGCAAAGATTCCTGGGAAAGAAGGGACACTACACGTTACTAAACACACACGTGGTTCATGTTTTCAACATGGTCTGGCCCTAGCTGGTTGGGCTCAGTGGATAGAGCATCAGCCTGCAGACTGAAGGATCCTGGGTTCGATTCCAGTCAAGGGCGCATGCACATGTTGCAGGCTAGATCCCCAGTAGGGGTGTGCAGGAGGCAGCCAATCAATGATTCTCATCGTGGATGTTTATCTCTTTCTCTCTTCCTCTCCCTTCCTCTCTGAAATCAATAAAAATATATTTTAAAAAAAAAGAATATGATTTGAGCATGCAGACAGACCACACTGCAGAGGTGTCCAAGCTGAGCAGAGGAAGAGCCACGCTCCCCACTCTGCTTCTGGTCAGAGTTGTAGGCATCCCTTTCTCCATGACAAAGATGCAGGCAGGAGAACACCCTCACACCCCCTGGCCTTGGAGAAGTTTCCCAGGGATGTACTTGCAGGAGATGAGGCGTTCACTGCAGCAATGCCTATAACAGCCAAGATCAGCAAACCACCCAACCAGCCACAGGCATCTGGGAATCCCCCCTACGTGGACTCCTTGACTGGCACAGAAAGCACCTGGGAAGTCATACACAGTTCACAGCAGTCCGAGCAGCAGGTGAGAACGGGCACTGTGGCCTCTGCCCCACTTCCCACTCAGCTCTGCTGTCTGGATCAATAAGTATCATTTTACAACAGCAAGAGTAAAACCATCTCTCTGTGCCTAGAGAATCCTTATCTCTAAGGAAGGCCAAGAAGATTTTGTTTGGTTTTATTTTCTGTATTCATATTGCAAAATAATATTTTCCTAACTAGGGAGTAACAGTTTTCATGCTGGTTCTTTCCAAACCCTCCACTCCCCTGCTTGAGACTACAGACTCTTGGTCTGTCTCTGTTTTGCCCTGTGAGTGCCCCATCCAGCCATCCTTCCATCCTTGCATCCTCCTTTACCCTCCTCATAGCTCAGTTCCAATCCCACATCCCAGAGCAGGCTTCCCAGCTCTTCCACCCACAAGGCCACTACAGTGGTCTTATGTCCTAGGACAACTATGTCCCCTGACAGGGATGCAGGCTGCTACTCCTTCATTTATATCAGTGGTTCTCAACCTTTCTAATGCCGTGACCCTTTAATACAGTTCCTCATGTTGTGGTGACCCCCAACCATAAAATTATTTTTGTTGCTACTTCATAACTGTAATTTTGCAACTGTTATGAATCGTATCTATGTTTTCCAGTGGTCTTAGGTGACCCCTGTGAAAGTGTTGTTCAACCCCCAAAGGGGTCGCGACCCACAGGTTGAGAACCACTGCTTTATATTATCACTGTATCTCAGAAGACAGTCCTTGTTCAATAAATGTGGAATAGAACAAACCTAGCATTAATCCTAACAGTAACTCTAACCCTAATCCTAACAGTAACCCTAACCCTAACCCTAACCCTAACCTTAAACCTAATTCCATAACTCTAACACAAACCCTAAAGGTTAGGATTAGGGTTAGGGTTACTGTTAGGATTAATGCTAGGTTTGGGGCTAAGATTAGGGTTAGGTTTAGGGTTTGGGATATAGCTAGGGTTAGAGTTAGGGTTATTTTTAAGAAAAGGGTTAGGACTATGGTTAGGATTATAGCTGGGGTTATGGTTAGGTTTAAGTCTAGGGTAAAGGATATAGTTAAGTATAGGGTTGAATCTGTACTAATCAGGTAAGCGATGATATGAACCCTGAAAATATTCAGGTATATTCATAGCAACTCTCTTATTGAGAACTTACTGTGGAGCAGGCACTGGCCAAGCATTCTCACACAGATGCCAAGCATTCTCACAGCAGACTTAGAGGTCAGACCTGCTATCGCCCAGAAGCTCAGGAGGCTGTGACTGAGCAAGAGTCAGGAGCAGAGACAAGAAGACCCGACTTCAGGACATTAAATGCTCCCAGCACTGAGCACCGCTGCCTCGGGGATACGTAGAGGTAAAGGTTTATTTTCCCAATTTTAATTTTTGGAAAGAAGATGCCTACCAAGAAAGTTTCTGGTGGCTAACTGGGATCAAAGTGAAAATAAATAAAACAGAGCTTAGCAGCCATTTCCAAATAGGGGCCTCTCATGCAAGCTGCACTTCAGAGAGAAGCTTGCCCTGAACTACTGTCTGCCTGCACCGTGATCGTGGAAGCATGTCACCCATAGAACTTCCCCATCCAATCAAAGCAGCTCCATTCTGACCAGTCAGGACAGTGCTCTTTGAGTCAATCAAACAGCAAGGCTTTGGAGTCCTCATTTGCACGAGGATGAACCAATCAGGGACCAGGACGGGGACTTGTCAGTCAGTTCCCCACTGGCTGCAAGAACCCACTTTCCCTTTCCACTGGAGACTGCGTTTTCCTGGCTGAAGCTTTCAGACGGGCACAGACTGGAGGGGAACAAAGCATGCAGAGCAGGGCAGAGCTGTCTGTCCCGAGAAGGGCCTTGCCCCAGGGCTACATTGCGCTGTTTCATCATAGAGCTGCAGCACAATCAAGCTATTCCACGGCTATGCATATCACAGCTGAGCTGTATGCACTGAAAGAAGCTTCTCCCCTGTACCCCAAATTGTGGATTCCTATTGGCAATGAATTGGTGACAACGACCACTGGTTGACAGTTGTTTATTACTTTTATTTTTTAACATTTTTCTAGATGACAGGAAAGTCTGACCAAGATTAAAGACCTGCCATATATCTGCACCCATATTACAGCATTATTTACAATAGCCAAGACACAAGTGCCCACTGATGAATGAATGGATAAAGAAAATATGGTTGCTGAAAAAAGAGATAGAGGAAGACATAAACAGATAGAAGAACATACCGTGTTCATGGATTGGTAGAATCAACATCATCAAATTTCCATACTACCCAAAGCAATCTACAGATTCAATGCAATCCCCATTAAAATACCAACAGTATATTTCACAGACCTACAACAAACTTTCCAAAAATTCATCTGAAATAAAAAAAGACCCCAAATAGCTGCAGCAATCCTGAGAAAGAAGAACAAAGTAGGTGAGATCTCAATACCAGATATTAAGCTGTACTACAAAGCCACTGTTCTTAAAACAGCCTGGTACTGGCATAAGAACAGACATATAGACCAATGGAATAGAATAGAGAACCCAGAAATATACCCAAACCACTATGCTCAATTAATATTTGACAAAGGAGGCATGAACATAAAATGAAGTCAAGACAGTCTCTTCAACAAATGGTGTTGAGAAAATTGAACAGATACATGCAAAAAAATGAAACTAGACCACCAACTTACACCATACACAAAAACAAACTCCAAATGAATACAGGACTTAAACATAAGATGGGAAACCATAAAAATACTAGAGGAATCCACAGGCAGCAAAATCTCCGACATATGCAGAAGGAACTTCTTCACCAACACAGCTCCTCGGGCAATAGAAACTAAAGAAAAAATAAACAAATGGTACTACATAAAAATAAAAAGCTTTTGCACGGCAAAAGAAACCATCAACAAAACAACAAGAAAGCCCACTGTATGGGAGAACATATTTGCCAATGTCATCACTGATAAGGGTTTAATCTCCAACATTTACAGGGAACTCATACAACTTAACAAAAGGAAGATAAATAATCCGATCAAGAAATGGGCAAAGGACCTAAATAGACACTTTTCGAAGGAGGACAAAAGGAAGGCCAAGAGACAATTGAAAACATGCTCAAACTCACTAATTATCCAAGAGATGCAAATCAAAACAACTATGCCATATCATCTCACACCTGTCAGAATGGCTATCATCAGCAAATCAACAAATGACAAGTGTTGGTGAGGATGTGGAGAAAAAGGAACTCTTTTACACTGCCGGTGGGAATGCAGACTGGTGCAGCCACTATGGAGAACAGTATGGAGTTTCCTCAAAAAACTAAAAATGGAACTCCCATTTGACCCAGTGATCCCACTTCTAGGAATATATTCCAAGAAACTAGAAACACCAATCAGAAAGGATATATATACACCCTTATGTTAATAGCAGCACAATTTACCAGAGCTAAGATTTGGAAATAGCCTAAGTGCCCATCAGCAGATGAATTGGATAAAAAACTGTGGTATATCTACACAATGGAATACTATGCTGCAGTAAAAAGGGAGTTCTTACCATTTGCAACAGCATGGATGGAACTGGAGAGCATTATGCTAAGTGAATAAGCCAGTCAGAGAAAGATAAATACCACATGATCTCACTCACTTGTGGAATATAATAAACAACATAAACTGATGAACAGGGACAGATCCAGAGACAGAGAAGCATTGATCGGACTACCAAACCTCAGAGAGAAGATAGGAGAGAATGGGGGAAAGGAGGAGAGATCAACCAAAGTACTTGTATGCATGAATAAAAGCCTAACCAATGGATATGAACACCAGGAGGTTGAGGGCATGAGAGGGGAGGAGGATTGGGAAGTTAATGGAGGGATGAGGACACATATGTAATACCTTAATCAATAAAGAAATTTAAAGAGAAAATATGGTACACATCTACAAAGGAATATTATTAAGCCATGAACAGGAGGAAGTCCTGTCAATTGTGACAATATGGGTGGGCCTAGAGAGTGTTGTGCTAAATGAAACAAGTCAAACAGAGAAAGACAAACACTCTATCATTTCACGTATATGTGAAATCTAATAAAAACCAAACTCCAGAAACAGAAATCAGATTGGTGACTGCCAGGGTGGGGTAGGAGATGGAGAAATTAGAGAAATGTGGTCAAAAGATACAATCTTCCAGTTGTAAGACAAATAAGTTCTGGGGATGTAATGTACAGCATGTCAACTGTAGTTAATACTTCATTGTACATTCCCAAGTTGCTCAAAGAGTAGATCTTAAAAAGTTCTCATAATAAGGAAAAAAACTTACCTATGTGAGGTGATGAATATTAAGTAGTCTTATTGTGTCATCATATATATCTATATTTATCTATCTATTTATCTATCTATCAATCATTATGCTGTACACTTTGGCCTTATACCATGTTATATCACTAATCCTATCTAATAAAAGAGTAATATGCAGATTGACCATCACTCCAACACACAAGATGACTGCCCCCATGTGGTCAAATATGGCTGCCCCCATGTGGACACAAGATGGCCACCACAAGATGGCCAGCAAGGGAGGGCAGTTGGGTGGGACCAGGCCTGCATGGGAGAGCATTAGGGGTGACCAGGCCCACAGGGGAGGGCAGTTAGAGACAACAGGCTGGCAGGGGAGCAGTTAGGCATCAATCAGGCTGGCAGGGGAGTAGTTTGGGGGTGATCAGGCTGGCAGGCAGAAGTGGTTAGGGACAATCAGGAAGGCAGGCAGGTGAGTAGTTGGGAGCCAGCAGTCCTGGATTGTGAGAAGGGTCCCAGATTGGAGAGGGTGCAGGCTGGGCTGAGGAACATCCCTATCCCCTCGTGCACAAATTTCATGCACCGGGCCTCTAGTATCTCAATAAAACCAGAAAGTTTTCCCAAACATGAACCTCAGAAGGGATAAGCTGCCTGAGGATATCTGAGAGTTGAGCACAATTATACACAAAACCACCTGTAATACCCCCTGTTGGTAAGTTGATTTAATTCAATACAGTATATCTGAATGAATGATTAAATTTCAATTAAATGTGGGATCCAATCACATGAACATTTAACTTGCTAAAATTCCATCTAGACACACTCCATCAAAAATAGGTCACAAAATTACATAGCACTACCCTATCTTGCATTCCATGCACTGTACGGTACTGTGCTCAGGCTGTTTTCACACACATCTTAAGGTACATTTATATTTAACAGCCCATACTCTGTGATTTCTGAGCAGTGACAGGCGTTTTCCGTTAAAAATGGCCGAGGATGATGTTGACAGTCACTATTTTTGCCTCCCTGGTGCCTGGAGTCAGGTGAGAGATGCTGAATGGAAGGGCTGTGTGTGCAGTCCAGGTGAGTCCCCAGCAAAGTGTCTGCTGAGCATCTCAGAGCTCATCCTCTCCCTCCACTCAAACCTGAGCACTCGGGAGTGGGATGCATTGTCACCTCATTTATAAAAAATGATAATTACCTTTTATTTTATTTTATTTTTTTAATTTAATTTAATTAATTTATTTATTTATTTTAAAATTAAATCTTTATTATCCAGATTATTACATTTGTTTTTCTTTTTTCCACTCCATAGCACCCCTCCACCCAGCTTCCACCCTTCCCTCCCTCCCGTTGACCTCATCCATAGGTGTATGATTTTTATCCAGTCTCTCCCTGTATACCCCACACCCATTTCCCCCTGAGAATTATCAGTCACGGGTGGGTTTGGAGCAGCAAGGCCTCCGCGGGCTCCGCGTGAGTGACTCTTCAGTCCGCCAGCCAACGCTCTACCCACTGAGCACACCTTCTCCTGCTGTCACAGCGGCAGCACACACACGTGGGGGGGGGCCAGGGGCAGCGGGGTCGCAGGGGTTAAGGGAACCAGCACCGGCGCTCGCTCCTGCAGGTCCGGCCAGGCCCGAGCCGCACCGGAAGCCCAGAGGGGAGGTGCCCTGGAGGCTCGAGAGCCGAGGACGCACCGCTCAGCCTCAGCCTCAGCACGAGGGTCTCAGCGCCTCAGCCTCAGCACGAGGGTCTCAGC
>JAAGEH010000289.1:2939193-3059338 GCA_011751065.1 Lasiurus cinereus | reverse complement strand
GCCTCAGCCTCAGCACGAGGGTCTCAGCGCCTCAGCCTCAGCACGAGGGTCTCAGCCTCAGCCTCAGCATGAGAGTCTCAGCCTCAGCCTCAGCACGAGGGTCCCAGCCCCAGCCCGAGCGCGAGGGTCTCAGCCCTAGCCTCAGAGCGAGGGTCTCAGCCTCAGCCTCAGCACGAGGGTCTCAGCGTCTGCAGCCTGGCCCCAGTGCCCCAGCGCCCCAGCCCCCCAGCCCTGTCCCTCTCCCCCGCGGGCGTCGCCAGCAGCGGGGACTCAGTCCAGCACTGGGAGGAGGACGGCGGGGCACCGAGCGGAGCTCCGTTAGTCCGCGTTCCATGCCTGCGTTTCCCCATTGCGGGGCCCAGCCCGGCGCCCTGTGCTGCGGGGAACATCCCCCCAGGGCCCGGGGCCTCGACCTCGCCGGTGAGCCCGCCTCCGGGCTGGGAACGCGGGCAGCTCCTTCCCCGGATCCCGGTCCCCCTCAGTCATTATTTCTTTAAATAGGTTTTCAGTATCTTGCTCTCTCTCTTCTTCTGGCACCCCCACAATTCTGATGTTGGCACGCTCGAAACTGTCCCAGAGGCTCCCCACATTATGTTCACACCTTTGGATTCTCCTCTCTTCTTGCCTTTCCAGTCGAATGTTGTCTGCCTCTTTATATTTCAATTTTTTTACTTGATTCTTGCCTTTCTCCAGTCCACTACCAGGACTCTGTACAATATTCCTTATTTCAGTCAGTGTATGTCTAATTTCTATTTGGTCCTCTATCATCTCCAGTTGAACCTTTTCCATCCCTAGTTGGCTCCCCTGCATCTCTAGTATGTCCTTTTTCATCTTCTCTTGGGTCTTGCTAAATTTATCCATCTTTTCTAGCATATTCTTGAAAAACCCCATAAGCGTGGTTTTGAACTCTATATCCAGTCTTTTTTTTTTTCCTCCATTTCTTTTGTTTGTGATCCCTTCCCCTGTCTCGGCATCCTCACCATGCCGGGGAAACTTCTGTGTTGGATTCAGCCTTATGATACCGGACGCAAAACCGAAGAAGCCTCTGTTGAGCTTGGGATGGGTGGAGTTTCAGGGCTTAAGGGACCGCCTTGCCTTCCAGTCGGCCCCGCCCTCCATGGCCCCCGAGTCTCACGTGACTGGGTAATGGCTGGAGCGGTCCCTGTGCTCGCGCACCCGCAGTGCCTCTAACCGCTGCCTTTCCATCTCCCCTGTGCGCCAGGATCACACGAGTCTAGGTCCCCAGGGTTTCGCCCGAAACAGGGGCTCAGTGGACTCAGAAGTGGCACAGTTGGGAGGGTCTGTCTCCCGCTCACTCGGGAAAGCCAGCGGCACAATCAGCAGTCTGTCCTCCGAGCAGCACCGTGTGCGTGCGAGACCGGACCTGATCTTCTGCGACTCCCTTAAATTTCCGTGCACCTCTCCCTTTTCACAGTCCAAACTCCCCCGTATGAGTTTCGGCTGGATCTGGGGTTTAGTGTCGTAAGATAAGGGGTTCAATGCCGTTGAGAGTCTCCGTCTCCCTCCCGCCAGAGAAAGCCAGCCCGGTACTCCGGCACCCGCTCTCTCAGCGAGCGCGTCTCAGTACCTCGGCTTTTTGCAGCTCCTCTGGGTTTCTGTGAGCCCCTCTCTTTCCCTCTAGTTGTAGAATTTCCACTCAGCCAGCTTCCCTGTGGTTCTGGATGATGTCCGTTCTGTCTTTTAGTTGTAGTTTTGAAATTGTTGTGCGAGGCAGCAGTGTAGGTGTTTACCTATGCCGCCATCTTGGATTCTCCCGATAATTACCTTTTAATGCAAACATTTAAAAAGTGCTAACAGGGTTACTGGGATATAGGTCACATACCATACTGGTTTCTTATTTAAAGTGCAAAAGGTTATGGTGTTTAGTATATTTACAGGGTTGTACAGCTATCAGTACAATCTATGTTTAGATGAAACTTTTCATAAGGTAAATTTTTCTTCAAAAATTCAGAAAGTTTGCTGTGGGGACACGATCAAATTCCCGTCACGTGGAAAGCCCACCCAGCTCTGGGAGGTGGTCATGTGAACTAGGGGGCAATTCGGGTCATTTCTGAAGGGTTTTAAGCTAACAATCTTTGCTGTTTTAGAGTTACACTTGCATCTCAGGAAGAGAGGCTGACCACTGCAGATGCACAAAGGCCACACCAACCCTAGAAAGTGAAATCTGAGGTGCTCTGACCAGAGTGCTCAGACAATTTTCCGGGCAAAGCCCCTCCTCTGGCCGAACTCTGCTCTGAACTCGGGAACGTAGGTTTTTCAAGGGGCTAGGCTCTCAGATCCAGAGCAAGCCTCCTTGGTGGGTGGGGTGGGGCTGCTGCCATAGCCCGCTGCCCTGCGCTGACCATGGGCTGGGACAGTTAAAGTTTCCTTGTTGGCGGGGTCACCAGCTGTGTCCACCCCAGTCAGGAGGCTCTGCAGCCAGAAGGGCACCATTGGGGCGATTATAGTGGTGAGGGGCTGGCCGAGGACTGATTTTCAAGATCTCGGTGCAAGGAGGCATAAATTTAATTTTCAACATCTCTTCAGTAAGTCCTTTAACTAAGCACAGCCTCTCTCCCTTGCAGCTCAGGCTGCCTAGCTGTCCCTGCACTCAACTGGGATGAAGTGAAGAAGCCAGCATGTACACCATGATTTTGCTGTTTTTAAAAATAATGAAGTAAAAAAGTTGCCTCCCCAGGAATTTCCCGGTGCTATTTACATCAGAATTCCCTGCTGGAGACCCTTCCCTCCATGAAAAAAGCTAGATGAGAATCCATGTTTTACCTATAAGATCCCTGAAGATTGGCTGGACAGTAAACGGGAAGGTAAATTTGTGCACCATCTTGGGAAGGCAATTGCAATCTCAGAATTAAAAGGTGTACAGCTCTTGTACTTCTAGGACTGTCTCCACAGAGGCCTCTGCGGAGACCCCAGCTGCTTGGTGCTGGTGGACAGCCAGGGACCAGGTTAAGTGAGTGCGCCAACACAGGGCCACCGTGGAGTCACATGGCAGGCAGCCCTCTACAGGAACCAGGGGAAGCTGTCTACTCTCCTGGAAAACAAGCTGCCTCTCCAGGAGTGTCAGGGGAACATGCAGACTGCAGAACATGCATGGATTATGCAGAGATAGGGGCGGGGGTTTTCGGGAGATGCAGAAGTACTTCTGGGAGGGCACCCAAGATGCAAGACTAGTGGCTGCCTCCAAGGAAGGCACTGGACGAAGGACAGAAACGTTCTCCCACTGCGTGTGTGCTCTCTGTACACACGGGCCTGTATATACTGGTGTAGCCTATGCCACTCTGCATTAGTGCTGGCTATAGGATGGTCATCCAGTCCAATCCTACTTCACTGACTTCACTGTGGCTGCCCAGCCCGGCTCGTCCGTAGAACAGCCACACCCCAGGAGAAAGCACCCTCTGAGTACAGCTTTCCATCCAGGGTCCCCACCTGGGAGCCTCCTCCCTCAGGCTTCTTACTATTACCAGTCTGGGAAAGCAAGAAGCCCAGAGGGTAGTGACTGACACCTGCAGCCTGTGCCAAATACCGTCTCCAAATGCCAGCTTCCCTGCTTCCTGTGTGGCCTGCAGCAAGTCACTGAGCACCTTCGGAGCCTTTGCAAAGCCCCGAGGACAGTGTGCTGCCACACAGTAAGCGTCCTGAGAAGTGCAGGCTAGGAGCCTTCCTCCTGGAGAGGCGCGTCTGCAGGCCCATGGGGGCATCCTTGTAACCCCTGCAGAAATGACCAGACACTAAATCCCATGGGAAAGAGAACTGTTTACAGTATTTCTCTTTGGCCTTCTACTTGGGGAAATGATGGTTAAACCAATTGGTCAAGGTTTAGTTCATCCTCAAAACCTTTCTCTGGCCCACGGAGACCTCATCACTATGCTGAGAGTTTTGAGGTGGAGGGGCCCTGGCAGGTGGGTGGAGAGAGGACATGATGTTTAGGAACCTCTTTTCCCCTCCAGGAATTTTCAGACAAAAGGGCTGGGGCTGAGGGGTGGGAGGGGCAGAGTTCATGAGTGGGCTCTGTGCACAAGTGGCCCCAACTCATTCTGCAGGTGTTAGCTGACTGGTCACCCACCTACTGGGTCTAATGCAAGCCTTCCTGCTTCCCCTTTTTAAAAAGCCACATGGTCCTGTTTATTAATCGCCTACATAGCACTTGCTTCCTTGTCTTTTGTCTAACTTCCCATGGGATTGTAACCTTCATAGTATGGAACACATCTGTCTGTTTATCTGTCTTATTCATCGCTGTATCCCCATCCCCTGGCCCAAAGCCTGGCACATTTTAGGTGCTCTATAATTATATGTTGAAGAAATGAATGAATGGATGGATGGAGGGCGATTAAAGAAAGTGGCCTTTGAGTTGGGCCCAAGACAGCCACCTTCAACCATGCACAGCAGACTGCTCTCTGAAATATCAGAGTAAGTATGAGACAGAGGCCGGGGAGGTGGGTAGTGCCGAGCTCGGGACCCCAGTGTCCAAGGGTCATCCTAAGACCCCCAAGCATAAGGCTTATGTCCCCAAACTACCCCCCTTCTTTGCCCCCAGGTGTGATGACCCCAGCACCAGAATGAGAGACCACTGTAAATGTCTCTGCGAGAACCCCAGAACTACACTCGAAGAGGGCGCAGCATTTATGGCGGCTCCCACAGGCCAGTTTTTCCAGAGCCTTACCTCTTCCGGTCCTCACAATGCCCATGCTGAGTCTGTGACTCCCAGAGACAGACATGGCATGTGTGGCTCTAAGGCCAAACACTTGAGTCATTCACAGCCAGGTGTGTCAGACTGCAGGGTACTCATCATTGCTGTTGTCCTAAATCAGTCTTAGAATCAGTCTTTGAAACTTGTCTTAGAATCCTCCCCCATGGGGTGAACAACAGCTGGCACATAGGAGACCTGATCTGTGGGAAGGTGCCCGCCTACCTCCTTATGGACAGACCTCTGAACTCTCCTAGTTGGGTTCAGGTCTCAATAATATATCCTCCCCTGGTTCCTGGGAGACCCTATCCTCTACCCTCGACCCCATTCACCAGCCATGGGACACTTCTGCTTCTTCTCTTCCCATCCAGCCCCCGACCCTCACCCCCCACCCCACTGGGCCAGCAACCACAGCAAGGCTGGCTCCCATGACATCCCAGAACTGTAACTCTGGTGTCCCAAGGAAGTCACCTCAATCTCCAAGTGACAGATAAAGACAATGACCAGATGAGAAGGACCCCTGGCCAGAATCAGAAGTGCTGAATGCCTAGAATCTTTTCTACAAACCCTGGAGTGCTCAAGATGCTACAGTGGAGAGAGGTTATTTGGGAGGATGAGGGAAGAGGTCAAGTTCACCATGGGGGTTCCGCATCCTCATTCTGTGGCTGTAATTTTGGAAAAACTCTCCATCTCTCAGCTATTAATACAGCACTGCCCCACTGTGCATGAGAGTGGACAGTCCCTGGTGGAGGGCCAGCCTGTACCACACACAGAATAGGGGTTCCATTATGGGAGGTATGTCACCACCCAGCAAGACGAACACCCTCCCTAGAAAAAGGGTATACTTTCCACCACGATTCAATGCGTCTCAGAATTGAAGGGTCGAAGCTTTCTAGTCCATGAGCCGAGTCATTTAGATAACATCTAAGTCCCAAACTGGATTAGTCGTTGCCCAGAGGACAAGGCCAGAAATTCCTGAGTACACATCTGTGTGTGTGAGTGTGAGAGTGTGTATATGTGTGTGGCATGCTGGGGAAGATGGGGCTGTCTACTCTTCAGGGTGAGGCCCCCAGGAAGGGGCGATCACTGGGCCAATGGCAAGGGCTGAGAGGAGGCTGTAGGCTCTCCGGATGTCCAGTCCTCACTCACATAGATTAGGGAGGCCACTTTCTTCAAGAAGCAGGGAGAGCAAAGGTCTCAAGGAGAGTGAGAGGGTGTCGCACACTGGCTCAAAGTCAGGAGGGGGTTGACTGCCTCAGGCCTCCTTGGGACTTCAGGGGTTATAGCTGTGCCCTCACTGGAACTCTGAGATAACAAGGACTGCTCCCTGCAATGAGCAAAGGAGAGGCATTTCTGTTTTTAATAAAAAGCCCTTGATGTCCTTGTCAAGCTAGGATTTCACCAGCACCAAAGGGCAAGCAACATACACTCTACGTTGTAAAGAGAAAAGAGAAGTCCTATTTAAACTGCCAACATTTGATTATTTTAAAAAAATCAGGCTTGATTTTCAGTGAGAAAAATACTTGTTGAAAATGAGGAAGAGGCAGATGATCAAATTGCTTAACTGTTTCTGCACTGAATTAATCTTCAGCATTTTCTCCAATAGTGTTTATAACCTCAAGTTAATCTCCTTTTATAAGTGGATTTTACTAAATATAAAAATAATCCCTTAATTTAAAAGCACTGTTTACTGCCGAGACCGGTTTGGCTCAGTGGATAGAGCGTCGGCTTTTGGACTGAAAGGTCCCAGGTTCGATTCCAGTCGGGGGCATGTACCTTGCTTGCGGGCACATCTCCACTGTGGGGCGTGCAGGAGGCGGCTGATCGATGTCTCTCTCTCATCGATGTTTCTGACTTTCTATCTCTCTCCCTTCCTCTCTTTAAAAAAATCAGTAAAATATATTTAAAAAAAATAATAATAAAAGCAGTTTACTAATGCTATACTGCAAAATGTCCAGAAGGTTTCTCAGAACTTGGGGAACCCCTGATAAAATAAGACTGACCAGTGGAGGAATGGTATGATTAAGGATGAAGAGAGGGTGGCCGCCAGAGTGCCCACACTGAATCCCATCTTCCGCGCGGTGGCACGTGGGAGCTGCTAGAACTGCTCCTCAGAGCCAACTGTGCACCTCTCTTCCCAACTGCGTGCTCAGGAGCCACACTGATGACCTGAAATTAGTGACAGTATTTTCCCCATTAAAAACTAGCAAACTGGAGAGATGGTTGTTAAGCATTTTTCATTGATTTTTTTTTATTATTGATTTCAGAAAGGAAGGGAGAGGGAGAGATAGAAACATCAATGAGAGAATCATCAATCGGCTGCCTCCAGCACGCCCCCTACCAGGGATCAAGTCCACAACCCGGGCATGTGCCCTTGACTGGAATCCAACCCGGGATCCTTCAGTGGCTCTATCCACTGAGTCACACCAGCTAGGGATTGTTGTTAAGCATTTAGCTGCCATCACTGAGTTCTGGGCTCCTGAGGCTCCTACACGTTAAGACAGTGGTCAGCAAACTCATTAGTCAAAAGAGCCAAAATATCAACAGTATGACGATTGAAATTTCTTTTGAGAGCCAAATTTTTTAAACTTAAACTTGTTCTAATGCCACTTCTTCAAAATAGACTTGCCCAGGCTGTGGTATTTTGTGGAAGAGCCATACTCAAGGGGCCAAAGAGCCACATGTGGCTCAAGAGCCGCAGTTTGCCACCATGGGCTTAAGAGGTAACAAGCCACTCGACCTGACTCCAGTATCTGTGCCCCATCAACTCCAGCCCAGTCTTCCCGAGACATCTGTCCACAGACTGAACTGTTACAGGGAGGAAAGGCGTGTCAAACATGACAGGGCGCTAGGAGCTGGAAGAAGTTGGCGACAAACGGGTGAGCTCTCCCCTGAGTCACATCATCTCCCTGGACTGCTGTTTCCTCAGCTGAGCCCAGAAGTGCAAGCTCCCCTAAAGACGGCTGTGCAAGCAAGCAGACGGGGTATGGGTGTCCTGGCCCTCATGCCTGCTTTTTGCCAGGAAGAGATGAAGGGGAAGGGGAAGTACCTATAAGAAGGGCAAGATGCAGTGAGAGCCATGTTTATATGACATAGGGACTGAGAACTATTTGGTCAAATGGCATGTCACACCATACAGTGAAAGGCAGGGGGAAGGGGTATTAAACGGATGCCTAGGTCCACTTTTTGACTGTGGCAGTCCAGTCTGAGAGTGCTGGGCCCAGGGGACTTGGATGTATAGAGTGGGGTAGGGAGGGATGTGGGCAATATTCCACAGCGTGGGCATCTGGGATTGGCAGCACTGAGCTACTCTTGGGGAAGGCACCTGAAAGCAAGCACCCAATTGTCTCAGAATGATTAAGGGCCTCCAAAAATATCAGGTCCTAACTGCTAGAATTTCTCTATGGAATCTTCATATTAAAAAAGGTATTTAGACAATCATCTTGGGACACTGAAGAGGACAAGATTATCTCAGGGAGATTAAAAATGGCGACAGAGTAAGTAGATGCTGCACAGACAAGCTCCCAGGAACAAACTGGAATTACAACTAAAATACAAAAAAAACTTCCTGAATATCAACAGAAAACTCCCAGGAGAGAACCCTAATGCCCCAGGACTGAAGGTGGAGACCGCATGGAGATTGGTAGGAGGGGCAAAGTGAGAAAGAGCTGGCATGGCACCCACAGACAGCAACTGAAGTCCCAGAGATATCTCAGCTGGGGGGGGGGGGGGATCGAGGGAAGGGTGCTACTGAGAGCTCTGGGATCTAATCCCCAAGCAGAGAGTACCAAAACTGAGAAGGGTACCCACATATATCCGTCTGTGAAAAGCAGTGGGGTGCTATTTGCCAGGGAGCAATAGCTGAAAATTCAGGCACCCTCTTAAAGGACCAACACACTAAACCCCCTGTGGAGCCACCTTCTTTGTGCTCGGGCAAAGGGAGGGTGAAGAGGACTGGAGCTGTGAGGGCAGAAGCCAGGACTGGGGACTCGGGGGATAGAGCTCAGAAGGCAGACACCCTAAGTTTCCTGGGCTGACTCATTCCTTCATGCAGTAGAGGACATATGCTTTGTCTAGGGGGAAGATAGTCTATGCACCCTATGGGAAAACACCTTGCCCTGGCCACTTAAGGATTAAAAGTAACAATTAGTCTCTAGGCAGAAGTAACTGCCCCATCCTGTAGGGAAAAAAAACTATTCCCACACCTGAGGACAATTGCCTGAGGGCAATTCAAATAGGAGGAAAAAGTCACACAAGTGCAGGAGCCACAGAGAAGCCCAAACAAGAAGAACTCAAACAGGCCCACGCCAAGACACATCATAATTAAAATGTCAAAAATTAAAGACAAAGAGAGAATCTTAAAAGCAGCAAGAAAAAGGAAAACTGTGACCTACAAAGGAGTTCCTATAAGGATGACACCTGATTTCTCATCAAAAAAGGTTTTTAGTCCAACTGGTTTGGCTCAGTAGTTGAACATCAACCTATGAACCAGGAGGTCACAGTTCAATTCCCATTTGAGGTACATGCCCTGGTTGCAGGCTTGATTCCCAATGTGGGGCATGCAGGAAGCAGCTGATCAGTGATTCTCTCTCATCATTGATGTTTCTCTTTATCCCTTCCTCTCTGAAGGCAATAAAAATATATTTTTAAAAATAATAAATAAGGTAGTATTTATGTGATTAAGTTAAGTGTCTTGAGATGGAAGATTATCTAAATTATCTGAGTGGACCCTAAATGCAATAATCAGTATCCTTCTAAAAGGGAGATTCTCCCGGAAGAGGAGGAGGTGATCTCCACTGAGGTGGAGATTGGAGTGAGTAACCACAAGCCAAGGAAAGCTGGCAGCCACCAGAGCTGGAAGAGGCGAGGAACAGATTCTCCCCTAAGGCCTCCAGAGGATGTGGGGCCCTACAGAGAGCTTGACTTTGGCCCAGTAAAACTGATTTCTGAACTTCTAGTCTCCAGATCTATGAGAGAATAAATATATGTTGTTTGAAACCAGCAAGTTTGTGGTAATTTGTTACAGCAGCCAGAGGAAACTAATACATTAACCAAGACAAAAGTCGGATTCAAGGTAAGGGCTTTACCTTTTAGTGAAAACTAAGAATCCTCCAATTCTCTAAAACAAGTCTCCCCTCCCCCATCACTCCCGGCAGTGAAGGAGAGGTGAGATTTAAGAATTCGTGGATAGGAAGTGCAATCTGGGCAGTAAGATCCCCATGCATACATGCTGCATGCTGTCATGCCCTTGCATATGCTATGCCCTCAGTCTGGCATACCTCTCACCCCCTTCTCTCTGCAGAGCTCATACTTGAGGCCAGGACCTTGTGGCACTGTCCCAGGTATCCCCTCTCTTTCTGGGCCAGTCAGTACTCCCTGCCTCCACTGTGCTAGGGCCCAAAACTGACTACATGGGCACCAATAGCTGGGTGGGGGCTGGGAAAACTGATCCAATGGGATACTATGCACTATTCAGAAATATGGACTCTGGGTTACTCATCTCTGAGTTTTTTCAAGAGAAATAGAAAATTCCACCTACTTTTGTGCAATCTCCCCCATTTTCTAATTTGGTAAAGAATAAAGTTTAAAGAATAAAGTTTAAATCCTATGCACCAAACAGAGATGTCTGCCTGCTGGTTTGGCCTGAGGCTGCCAGGTTGCAGCTTGTGTCCAAGGCCTGTCCTCTGTGATGGCATCTGCCTCAGGAGTTATCTGGTTCCTGGTCCCTGTTCAGGGATCTGCCTCTGGACTGCCCAACTACGGACCCCTTATCCAAGGGAAGGGTCATGCCCACATGGCCCCAGGGCCGGGAAAACACGGGGTCTCAGCCACTGGTGGCTATATGAAGAAGGAAGGACAGAGGGAAAGGAAGGAGGTCTGGAGGGACTATACCATTAGTAACCTATCCATTGGTAGAAAGTAAGCAAAATGCCAGCAGCTCTTGGATGTCAATAAAACCACCCATGAGCACCTACCTATGTGCCATCTAGCTTAGAATGCACTGAAACTTTGAGCATCTGTTTATTGTGTGTGGGGTCAACCAGTACTGGGTCCAGCTTTCTGTGGGAGAAGCAGGGCCAGTCTGAGCAAGGTCATTAGCACCTAACAAAGAGAGGCCAGAGGAGGGATCCCTGCTGACTCCTGAGAGGGCAGAGCTCACTCAGCAGGGCCGAAGCCAGCCCAGAGAAAAGATTTCAAACAACTCCTGCTCAGACACGGGTGTGCACAGACCTCTCTGGGCCTCAGTTTCCCCAAATGTAAAATGAAGAGGGTCAGTAGTTCATTCCAGGTGCATCTTTGCAATTTCTGCCGCATCCTTGTACCAAATGTACAAACATTTCTTTAATGTTTTTCTGTAAAATTGACTATAATTTTGAAAACCTAAAATGAATTCATTACAAAACAACCGTAAAAGGAAAACCTGTATCATTTTCCTTACACACATAGACCATAATCCACAGAAACCAGACCAGTATATTAAATTCTAGTTAGATGCTGCTGTGACTGAACAGGGAGCGTCCTCTGTGCTGGGCATGTGTCAGAGAGATGTCAGACACCTGAGCACAGCGGAGGCTTTCCCTAGTTACTGGAAAGGAAACAACTTTCCCACGCGGGAATTCCATGGGAGCTCCCTGACTTCCCTAAGGGCTGCAGGGTGGGCATGGTGACGGCAGCGCCCTGATGTGAGGTCACAGGTAGTTTGGACTATCTACTCATCCTTTCTCCAGGGGACCAAATGCGTAGTCCTTTCATAAAGCAGAACAAAACTCATGATTTTGTGAGTTGGAGAAGGTAGAGGACACCCCTAGCCCAGTCTCAGAAAGCAAGCCTGAAGAAAGGTATGTGCAAATATGCATTAGAATGGAAGGCTAAGATGTTGTGGGAGTGGAAGGGCATTGGAGGGAGATTAGCCTCTGGTGGACTCTCCTAGTGCCAGGGTCTCAGAGCACTAATTTGGCTTTAAGGCCACCAGTTGGCCATGGGCCTTGAATGCCACGCTGATGGGTTTAGAACCCAATTGACTTTTGACAAAACTGCCACTTTTGCCTCGACTCCTCAGAACTGCGTGAAGGCAGCCCTACACATTACAAATGATCCTGGGAATCCAGAAGTTTTCACTGAGGATTCAGGAATTGAAAATCGATGCCTGCTTGGCCTGGGGAAGGCTGCACCCCAGGCCAGCTGCCTGCTCCCTGGTTGGTTGCTCCCTTTTCACTTTTTTTAAGGAGAGCCTGGCCTCAGAAACAAGGTCTGTACAGACTTTGGCCCAGCGCTCACCGCTGGCACACCCCGCCCCACAGCCCTCTACGAAGTCAGACAGAGGCCTTTCATGGCTTCAAAAGTTCCACCAGGTCCTCCAGCCACAGGAGGCTGGAGTGGGTAACTGAATCCTACTCAGGGAAAAAAAGGCACAGTGACCTTTTGTCCCAGCAGAAGTTCCCGGCTTTGGGCTCTCCCTGGCCGGCGGAGGCGGCCCAGCCAGAGAGCGAGGAATTGCAGATGTGCACAAGGGCCGCAGCTGCCCTCCCAAAGGCAGTGCTACCTCGCCCGACAGCGGGTCGCCACGGTACCCAGGAAGCCTGAAGCCCGACTCCATTCCAGATTCTGGCCCCCTCTCTCCCAGCTTCAGCCGGAGGCTGGCGGTCATTGCTGCCTCTTCCTTGCGCCTCGCCCCAGAGCTCGATCTAGCAAAGAGGCGGCCACACGGAAGCAACACTTCTAGGGACAAGAGGCTCATGATGGGATGCGAGGTGGGGGCGCAGGCCTGGGGCGAGCGCACCCTGAGCCACTCTTGACACTGCCCTGGATGGAGAAGGGGGCGCAGATGGGGGCAGGTGGGGTCGCGTTTTCTCGGTGGGCGCTGAGTACTGAGAGCCGGTTGGGCACCCCGCGCCGGGGATGCGCGTGGCCGCCTTTGTGGGAGACTTGGGGCAAGAAGAGAAAAGCGCCCTCATTGGGCAAGGACTGCGGACCCCACTGTGGTGCAGCGTCCAGGAGCGGACGTAGCCAATTCCCTCCCCTCTGATGGACCGGCCTCGGTCGCCCTCACCACGCACAAGACTGGGATTGGACACTCCCCTCCCCCACCAGCCACTAGGGGCCTAAACCCATCGACGCTCCCCTCCCGCGACGTTTCCCGATCCCCGCAGCCCACTGTCGGGCTCAGGCGCCGCACTCACCGCACATGGTGGCCGCTCTCGCGTCCTCCGGGGCTCTGGGCTCGCTCTCTGCAAACACTCGCACTCCCGCGCCCTGCGCTCTCGGACTCCCGCTGCTCCGCCGCCGGCCTTATAGCCCCGAGCCCTCCGCCAGGGGCGGGACTGAGGCGGGGCCGAGGTGGGGCGGAGCGGAGCCTCCTCCCCTCCCTGCTCCCCATTGGTCCTCAGTTGTCGTGACAACGGGGGGACGGGGTCCCCTGGAGTCCAGAGAAGGGGAGAGGGCCAGCTTCAGGCGCCAGTCCAGTCTGGAAGGCTGGCGGTGGGCATGAGGTCCTGGAGAGGGGCTGGGGGCTGCGGGCTGGGGGCTGAGAGGGAGGGCTGACTCGGCCTCTCAAACGCCGAGGAGCGCGGGGCTTGAACAGGTGCCTGTTTCCCAGTCTGTAAACCGGGTGGCGATGGAACAACTCCGGGTCGCGGGAAGGATTAGGACCGTCTGTGAAAGGCACAGAGCACGTCGGGCGTGACACGCGGAGCAGACTTCTCTGCACACCTGAGACACAGCACACGGTGGCCCGCAACCCGGTCCCGCCTTCTGAGCAGAGAACTCCGGCCCCTGGTTGGCAGATGAGAAAACGGAGGCTCCTGGGAGATGGAGAGGGACTTAGACAAAACTGGGCAGCAGAGCCCTGGCCTGGGAGCAGGTGGTGGGAGCAGTTGTTCCTACACGGAAAGGATGCGGTTCCATTCCGGGCTGGGGCGCGCCAACAGGAGGTAATCAATGGATGTTTCTCTCTCACATTGATGCCTTTCTCCTCTGTTTCTCTCCCCTTTCTCTAAATCTCTCTCTCTCTCTCTCTCTCTCTCTCTCTCTCTCTCTCTCTCTCTCTCCTTTCTCTAAATCTCTTTCTCTCTTCCCTTTCTCTAAATCTCTCCTCTCTCTCTCTCACTCTCTCTCTCCTTTCTCTTTTCTCTCTTCCCTTTCTCTAAATCTTTCCTCTCTCTCTCTCACTCTCTTTCTCCCCCCCCCCTTTCTCTAAATCTCTCTCTCTCTTTCTCTTTCTCTCCTTTCTCTAAAACTCAATAAAAACATATCCTCGGATGAGGATTACATTTAAAACAAAAAACAAACCAACAAAACAATTAGGCAGTGCCGGTGGTGGCAGAATTCGCGCCTGGTCTCTACTGCACAGCTGGAACTTGGAGGCCAGGACGTCCCAGGGCCAGAGCCAAGCCGGGCCGCCGGGGGAAACCGCCCCTCCCCAGCGGGCAGGCCGGGCTGTCCGCGCAGCTGCCCCGCGCGCCGGGGGCTCCTGGCCCCAGCCAAGAGCCCCAATCCCGCCCGGTGACTCACAGAGGCCAGTGCTCCCCGCCCTGGTTCCCGGCTGCGCTCCTGCCTCGGTCTCCCGTGGGAGGTCACGAGGACTGGCCCAACATTTGCGTACTTTGAAGCCATCTGGTGTTTTTTACTTAAAAAAAAGAAAAGAAAAGAAAAAGAAATCCTGAAACTCTTAACAGATCCTCCCAGTCATGGTGGAGAACAAAACGAAACTTTTTACATCATAGTCTAGAGCGTTTTCTGATGTAATCTCTCATTAACTCATGCTGGTTCTGCAAGCCTGAGGGGAGGAAGTGTCTACTGTACACATTTACCCAACGAGGAAACTGGGACTCAGTGACCGTAAGGAGGGAGTTTGGCTGGAATCGTCCTGATGAGGTCTAGTGCAGCCTCTGCATTCGCCCCTCAGCTTCCACTTGCAGGGGTCAACCTCATTCCTAAGCAGCTGCTTCATGCCTGTCCTGGTGCTAGGGATTCAATACTGAGTGGAAATAGATCCAGCCTGGCCCTCCTGCACTTTCAAAGTGGTGGGAGGCAGACACTAGTCCAGTGTCACACGGAGCCAGACAATTCCAAGTTGGGATATGGGGAGGGTGCCAGGCTCTGCCAGGACTGGATTGGGGTTGGGAATGGTACAGGTCCATGGAGAGCCAAGGGAACAGATTACAGGAGGGAGGCAGGAAAGGCATGTGCAAAGGTCCTAGCTAGGGGCTAGAGCTCCAGTCTGCAGGCCAGGCCGGTCTACCCAAGACCAGTCTGCCCACTGTGACTGAGGCGAGGATGGGTGACGTCAGCAGGCCCTCAGATGTTAGGGAGCCCTGGGCTTCTAGCAGGGTCCAAATCTGCCTTCTCCCACCCCCCCCCCCATCCTTTTCTGGGATTCACAGCTCTTCTTTGTGGAGAGCATGAATGCTAGGACCCCTGTGGAGGCATCTGAAGCTGCTGCTCGCTCAGCATTCCCACTGCTAGGAAGACCAGCCCCTGAGAGTTCTTTGGGAGGACAGTGGCCTGGGCTGGGCCACATAGCATCCTGATGGGGAAACCAGCAGGAAAGATGAGTTTATCCCTTTCGTGGTGGTGCAGCTGGTCTCAGGGTAGACTGGTGATGCTGGGGACTCTCTTGTCATTTTTGGAGGCCCTCGATTCAGCCAGTTCTGAAGCCAGGATCTATCCCTGAACTTCTCAGGAAGTTCCTGTTTGCTTGAGGGTACTCTGAAGTGACTTCTTCCATTTGCAACCAAGTCAACTCCTGATTACTTCAACCTGGAACTACAAGCTGAGATCTAAGGAAGTGGTCAGCAGCTGGTGGCTCCAGCCCATAAGGTCCCAAAGGCTGAAGCCTCCTCCTGCCCAGGTACAGCCCCCAGCCCCTGGGGTTTGGGGAAATGAAGCAATCTGCCCAAAGTCACACAACTGGGAAGTTGGGACTAGGCTGGACAGGAGGCTGGCTTGGCCCTGTCAGGGGAAGGAAAGTAGAGGAACCGGCATAAATGCCTCCGCAGCCTGGTCCCACACTCATGCTTTCATAAGGGTGAGCCTGAGCAACTGGAGACAGAGGCACATGGGACCTGCTGGTGAAACAGGGATTTTAGGAGAACACAGGCAGGTTTAGGGAATTTTTAGAATTGGGGTCCACAGACAAAAACATAGGGCTACAGTGGGGGAGAAGGTACATTTCCATAACACAAGGAAGCCAGGTGCAGTTACATTCCCATAACAGTTGCATTTACATAAAACAAGGAAGCAGCAACAGGTACATTTCCATAAGACAGGGGAACTAGAAGTAGCTAAAAAAAAGGTCAAAATAAAGAAGGAGGAAAGCCCAGAAGGA
Source organism: Lasiurus cinereus (assembly GCA_011751065.1). Classification (NCBI taxonomy): domain Eukaryota; kingdom Metazoa; phylum Chordata; class Mammalia; order Chiroptera; family Vespertilionidae; genus Lasiurus; species Lasiurus cinereus. The sequence continues at coordinate 3,043,307 of JAAGEH010000289.1, read as the reverse complement.
ATAGGAGGTCAGTGTGAAAGGAAATGAACTCCCCTCCATCTTGTCCTATAGGGCTGGGACCCCTGCCTAAAACCCCTCTCTTTTCTGGGAGTGGCCACAGGTGTGCCAGCAATGTCTTAACTTCCCCGACCCCCACCCAAATGGACCAATGAAGCTCCAGGGACACAGCTAAGGCCCTAATTAGGCTTAACCACAGAAAGACCCCAATTCAAGTGACCAATCTCTGTAACCTTCATCACTTTCCCAAGCCCCCTAATTATCCTACCCCATAAAACTCATTGTTCCCACCCGGTCCGGTCTCTCGCCTCGCTGCTGCGTCAGAAAGAGGCTGAGAGCCAAACCCGGGTTTGAATAAAGACTCTTTGCTTTTGCATCGGAAAAGGCTCCTTAGTGGTGGATTATTGGGGACCCTGAACTCTGGGCACAACATTTGGGGGCTCGTCCGGGATTCCCAATACCCACGAGGGACCCCGATCCGGAGAGTCTGTCTGACCGCGGTAAGTGTCTGTTTATGTTCTGTGTGCGAGCTCGCTTCTGAAGTCTGTAGTTGTAGTGCCCGAAATGGTCTAGATGGATGCACTAGTGGATCTCGGGCGGGGGGGAGGGGGAAGTCAGAGGACGCTCTGCTTCCCCACGAGGGACGTGGAATCCCCTCACAGGAGGGATGTGGAATCCCCTCAAACCTCTGGGACGAAGTGGGTGGCTCCTACGGCTGGTCACACGGCCATCGTCCAGTGATCGGTTTTATTTTCGCGAGTCCGAAAGGCTGCTTTGGATGTTTTTATCTGTTTGATCAGTTTGTGTCTTTTTGTGTACTTTTGTGAGCTCATTGGACAGAAGTTATGGTACAGGCTCAGGCTACCCCCTTGAGTATTATGGTTGATCATTTTAGAGAGGTTAAGAGAAGGGCTAACAACCTTAGTTTAGAAGTGAAGAAAAGCAGATGGCAAAAATTTTGTTCCAGCACGTGGCCGGCCCTCAGTACCGGATGGCTGCCAGAAGGGACTTTTGACCTCCCCACCGTTCGCCGGGTCAGAGAAATCATTTCTCGGCCAAGGGGAGGCCATCTTAATCAACTCCCTTACATTATTACTTGGCAGGATCTCGTAGAGGACCCTCCCGTCTGGATTAAACCTTTCCTAGCTCCGCACCCTCCGGAGCCGGAACCCATTCTTGCCTTGCAGGAACCGGAGAAGAAAAAGAAGGCGGTTACTTCAGAGAAGAAGGAGAAGGAAGCCACCTTGCCATCAGCTCCTGATCCCTCCACCTGGTTTTACAGGGGGGAACAGGAGAAGAGTTAATTTTCCCTCCCCTGTACCGGTTCCCCAGGTTACCGGAAGGGGGCGGGCTTCAGGCACCGGAAAGGGGCGGGCTTCCGGGTATGGCCACAGTTCCGGTAGGAAGCCCACCTCTTACCAGGCAAAGGGCTCAGAGGGAACTGCATGTTGCAGCCCCTGACTCCAACATTAAGAGTCTGCCCTTGCGAGCTGCGGGCCCCCCGGACTCGGATGGCAATCAGCCCCATCACTACTGGCCTTTCACCACTAGTGATCTCTATAATTGGAAAGCTCAGAATCCTAAGTTTTCTGAGAAGCCGGAGGGCTTATCGATTTGTTAGATTCTGTTCTTTTCACCCATCAGCCTACCTGTCAGCAGCTTTTGCAGGTCCTATTCACCACCAAGGAGAGGGAGAGGATCCTCAATGAGGCCTGGAAGCTAGTCCCAGGCGTGGACGGGAACCCTAGCACCAACCAGGCTCAGATAGACACCTCCTTTCCCCTGACTAGACCTGAATGGGACTTCAACACGGCAGAAGGTAAGGAGAGGCTCCGGGTCTACCGCCAGACGATAATGGGAGGGTCTCCGCATGGCTGCTAGAAAGCTTACCAATTTGACTAAGGTAGGGAACATACAGCAGGAAAGGGATGAACCTCTAGCTGCTTTCTTAGAACGTTTCATGGAGGCATGCCACACTTACACCCCCATGGACCCAGAAGCCCCTGAGAATAAGGCAGCTGTAGTCATGAGTTTTATAGACCAGTCAGGTGCAGACATCAGAAAGAAACTGCAAAGAATAGATAGATTTGGAGAAAAGAGTCTTTGGGACTTGCTAACCAAGATTGGAGCCCAAATAACTTTCAGACAAGGGGGGTCCCAGGTCACCGATGGTAAAGGCCATACCATGCAGGTTCTGACTCTGAGACTGGAGGATGAGTATCGTCTCCACCAGGGGTGTGGATGGATGGCTACAAGAATTCCCCACAGCTTGGGCAGAGATGGGGGGAGTTGGACTGGCTGCTCACAGGGCCCCAATCCTGGTGGAGCTAAAGCCTGGAGAAGGCCCAATGACAGTCAAGCAGTATCCTATGCCCCAGGAGGCCTGGAAGGGAATCCAGCCTCACATCAGGAGACTGCGAAGTCTAGGGATACTAGTCCCCTGTCAATCTGCCTGGAACAGCCCCCCTTCTCCTGGTCGGAAAGCCTCACACCAATGACTATCGACTGTTGCAGGACCTCTGGGAAGTAAATAAGAGAGTCATGGGTATACATCCAAATGTTCCTAACCATACACTCTCCTAAGTTCCTTGACACCCTCTAGAGTCTGGTGTACTGTACTAGACTTGAAGGATGCCTTCTTCAGCCTGCCGCTAGCGCCTCAAAGCCAACCCCTGTTTGCCTTTGAATGGCATCACCCAGAGGAGGAATACAGTGGACAACTAACCTGGATGCGACTGCCCCAAGGGTTCAAGAATTCGTCTACCTTCTTCCACGAGGCACTGCACGACGACCTCGGTGAGTACAGGAGAGAGCACCCCACTCTCACCCTCCTTCAGTACATAGATGACATGTTGATTGCTGCCGATACCGCCGAAGACTGCGAGCAGGGGACTAGAGACTTGTTGGCCACCCTGGGGACCTTAGGGTATCGAGCCTCCGCAAAGAAAGCTCAAATATGCCAAGAGAGGGTGAGTTAGCTGGGATATATCCTGGAGGGTGGACAGCAGCGGTTATCAGATGCTAGAAAATAAACTGTCCTGAAGATCCCTGCCCCCCCCCCCCAAAGAGAAGTCAGGGAGTTCCTAGGGTCGGCTGGCTATTGCTGCCTCTGGATTCTGACAAACTGACCCTAGGACAGGAGATCTGGATTACAACCCCGAATGCCATTAAGGGGGTCCTAAAATAGCCTAGCAATACACATATGACTCACTATCAAAGCTTGCTGCTCAACCCTCCTCGAGTGCGCTTCCATCCAAGTGTGGCCCTCAACCCCGCTACCCTGCTGCCTGACCCTGACTGTGCGGGAATCCTGGAGCGGGTGCATGGACTCCAGAAAGACTTGACTGACCGGCCCCTCCCTGATGCAGAGGCCACCTGGTTCACGGATGGAAGTAGCTTCATGCGAGATAGGTGCAGGTATGTGGGTGCAGCTGGTGGTCACCGACACGGACACTGTATGGGCGGAGGCTCTGCCTCCTGGGACATCAGCTCAGCGAGAACTCATTGCACTCACCAAGGCACTGACACTGGGGACTGGGAGACGGCTTAACATCTACACAAATAGCCATTATGCATTTGCTACAGCTCATGTTCACGGGGCAATCTATCAGGAGAGAAAGCTATTGACAACAAAGGGATGGACAATAAAGAATAAATAGGAAATTCCTGACCTGCTTGCGACTTTGTGGCTCCCAGCTAAGCTAGCCATTATCCACTGCCAAGGGCACCAGAAGGCAGATGACCTAGTGGCAAGAAGTAACCAAAAGGCTGATCAGGCAGCCAAAGCAGCGGCCTTCACTTTGGTCCCTACCATGGCCTTACAACTACCAGACCCCGGGGACCCAGTCTTGCCAGATCAGCCTGGGTATTCTCAGGAAGAGCTGCAGTGGATCAGGAGGCTTCCCCATGTCCAGGAAATTAAAGGATGGTGGTACACATCAAACAAGGAGCTCATACTACCGGACTGGCTTGGGTTACAGTGTTAGAACGCATGTGGGCACGCAAATTAAAGGAATTAATCCGACACGGCAGAATTAAGACCCACCAACAGGACATCAAAATAGAACAGGTTGTATCCACCTGCAAGACCTGTCAACTCACAAACGCGAGAACCAGGCCGAGTGAAAAAGGAACCCGGCCCAGAGGAACCAAGCCTGGAGCACAATGGGAGGTCGACTTCACTGAAATTAAACCAGGAAAGTATGGCTATAAATAGTTTTTTAGTATTTGTAGATAACTTCTCTGCATGGGTAGGAGCATACCCAACTAAGCATGAAACAGCTTCAGATGGTAGCTAAGAGGCTGCTGGAAGACATTGTGCCCAGGTACAGTTTTCCCACTGTGATAGGGTCGGACAATGGATCAGCCTTTGTCTCACAGGTAACACAGGCTGTGGCCAAGGCCATTGGGGCAAATTGGAAATTACATTGTTTATAGGCCCCAAAGTTCAGGGCATGTAGAAAGAATAAATAGAACTCTAAAGGAGACCCTTACCAAATTGACCATGGAGACTGGCGGGGACTGGGTGGCTCTCCTTCCATATGTCCTTAATCGGGTTAGCAACTCCCCCTACACCCTGGGTTTTACTCCTTATGAAATCATGTTCGGCTGGCCACCCCCTGTTATCCCTAATCTTAAAGCCAAATTTCTTGCAGAATTTGAAAGTCAAGAACTGTTTCTTTCCTTGAGAGGGCTCCAGAGGGCGCACGAGGACATTTGGCCGCCCCTCTGCGCCATCTATGAAACCGGTCCAGCCCCGACTCCTCATCAGCATAGGCCCGGGGACTGGGTCTATGTCAAGAGACATCGCCGGGAGACCCTTGAGCCAGGTTGGAAGGGTCCCTACGTCATAGTGCTGACGTCCTTCACCTCCCTCAAAGTAGACTGCGTCGCGACCTGGGTCCACCCACCACAGGGAACCTGACCCAGAGTCAGACTTCAGTGCTTGAGAGTTGTCAAGGAATCCATGGCCCTCGTAAGAGAGGGATAGCAGAAGCGTAGACTAGAAGGGAGCGGTCTCAGTCTTGGTATGAATCACTGTTTAATTGGTCCCCATGGTTAACTACTCTTATTTCCACCCTCATTGGACCCCTTATAATCCCCTTAATGCTGTTAACTTTCAGTCCTTGTATTATTAACAAACTGGTCCAATTTGTCAAAGAACGCATAGGAGTAGTGCAATTAATGGTTACAAACCCAATGCCAGCCTCTAGGAACAGAAGAGGCAGAAATGCATCCCGTCTCAGGGTTGAGACGTGTGTCCCAAGACAAGGGGGGAATGAAAGGAAATGAACTCCCCTCCATATTGTCCTATAGGGCTGGGACCCCTGCCTAAAACCCCTCTCTTTTCTGGGAGTGGCCACAGGTGTGCCAGCAATGTCTTAACTTCCCCGACCCCCACCCAAATGGACCAATGAAGCTCCAGGGACACAGCTAAGGCCCTAATTAGGCTTAACCACAGAAAGACCCCAATTCAAGTGACCAATCTCTGTAACCTTCATCACTTTCCCAAGCCCCCTAATTATCCTACCCCATAAAACTCATTGTTCCCACCCGGTCCGGTCTCTCGCCTCGCTGCTGCGTCAGAAAGAGGCTGAGAGCCAAACCCGGGTTTGAATAAAGACTCTTTGCTTTTGCATCGGAAAAGGCTCCTTAGTGGTGGATTACTGGGGAGCCCGAACTCTGGGCACAACAAATGAGGGAGGAGAGCCTTAGGAGTCACTATAGTAACTAATTTGAAAGGGAATATTGATGAATCTGAGGAGATATTAGTATCATGACACAGGAACTACAGCCTTTATAAACCATAGAAACAGGAAGTCGTTAGGACCCTTTTCCCCCTCCTCACGTGGGAATCCATTCTGTGGGGCTGTTTCCCCTCTACCCATGTGGGAGTCTGTACTTGTTCTTCATTAAATCTCCACCTTTGCTATATTCTGTCTGTGGATTCATTCCTCAACTCCAGTGGAAAAAGGATCTGGGTTCCAGTCCAAAAATTCCGCATCACTGGGGTGGGGCCAGTGGAATGTGGTGTCCAGTGCCAAAGCTGATCTCCACAGCTGGTTCAGGCCCACTTTCCAGACATGACTTTGACCCCTCTGGCTAGGAGGATCTGACCGCACACTGGGGATTGCAAACAGCAGCCACAGACATGTCTTTTTCACTTGTAGCTTCTTTTCAACCCTCAAGTAAACTTTTATGTAGTTGAGAGATTTACTCACTGATCTGGCTTCTCCCAAACAACCCAGAGATCTGCTCCCCAATCTCTACCCCCAGGATGGCTGATCCCATGGCTGTCTATCCTGTAGACGTAGAATATACCTGGGAAACACCTGCCACAGGCTCTGTTCAGGTGCTTTTCCTTGTGACATTTCCGCTGGGGCTTGGAGAGGGTGGGGTCCATGATATTGGTGAGAGCTGTCCTCTAACTCTTGCGTGAGTCCCCACTGTGCTTTCACTGATTCCCATTTCATTAGCGTCCTCACCAGTCTCCAACTGCCCCAACTGGGCATGGCCTCTGGGCAATCAGGGGCGGTCATCTGTTCCTCCCCATCTCTTGGTACCTCTCTGAAAGCAGAAATGCCAGGCTGACCTGGGTGGCAGCTCCTTTAGCCCAGAGACCCAGGCTTCCCAGGCTTTGGTGGAGGGCCCAGAGAGATGGGGACACAACATGCTGAGGCCTGCAGCTGGTAGCCCTGCATTGAATCAATTTATCCGGGGTAGGCCAGAGATTCCAGGTGGTCCTTGAATGGTGTTGTTAGAAATAATGAGTCCCTCAAATTCAGGGGTCCTGGTAGAACACAAAACATACTCGGGAGCCAGGCAGTAAGGCAAATATCTTGACTTCTAGGTAGAGGTGCACACATGTGGTCTGGAAGCACATGCACACGGAGCAGGTGGTCTGCTTGGTTCTATAATCCCTGATGCATATGACCTGTTCCTCACTTTTGATTGGAGTCAGGTCCACAGTCTTTTGCGATTGGCTAATTGAAAGGGAGGGGTGGGCCTTTGCAGTTTCAAGATGGCGGCCCATAGGTGAGCTGCAAGCCATGCAATCCACGCAATCCACGCAATCCACATGGTGGCTGCCAAGTCACACAATCCAAAATGGCGGCTGTCTAAACTGCTCTTTGATAGAAAAGATGAGTTGTTTCTTCTCACAACTCCCACCCACAGGTTGAGAACCGCTAGCAGGGTCACCTAAAACCATAGGAAAACACAGATATTTACATTACGATTCATAACATTAACAAAATTACAGTTATAAAGTAGCAATGAAAATAATTTTCTGGTTGGGGGATCACCACAACCTGAGGAACTGCATTAAAGGGTTGCGGCATTAAAAAGGTTGAGAGCCACTGCTTTAGGGAATCAGAGAAAGGACCCAAGGTCCCAGGTTCCAGCTCACTGGTCACTGAAGCTGCCATTGCCTTACCGCCTGTCTGCTGTGTTGTCAGGGATGAATGTACAGCAATGGCCCCCAACATTGCACATATTCTTCCTTTTTCTGCCAGAATCGTATCCAAGGTCATCCTGCTGCTGGTATCTAGCTGTTCAGCTGTTCCTTTTACTGCATCTCGAATGTAGTTAACAAGCCTTTGCTGGTTCTAGAAAATGTAATTTATCCACTACATTCTTGTTCACAGCGGGCCACTAGTACAGGACAGACTCAAACCCGGCAGCAGATTTCTAGCCTTAAACTCCTTGGCACTCCTCCTAGAATTTCAATGGAACCTGTGTATATATGGGAATCAAAGGAGCTCCCTGGACTCTCTCTCCTCTTCTTATTCTGTCTGTCCATTGAAAAAGGTTTAGGATATGCCAACGTGAAAGGGATAGCCAATTGTATCAGAGCACAAGTTCCACTCCAACTGCTGAGCAAGGCCCAAGTAAGGATCGTCCATGGCACCACCAGACATCAGCATGGGATATCAGCAGTGCAGCATGATGGGCTTCTGAGGATATTCAGCTGGTTATGCATCCGGATACATTTCTCATAAACTCCGAGCACTGTTTCCCCCTTGGGAGGCAGGAGGTGTAGTTTACATCAGTGGATTGGACCAGATCATTTTTGGGGGTCCTTGCTCTTTACCTCTGTTGAATGGGAACAATAGGACAAGTGTCTTACAGGAAGCATTTCCCCAGGTGGTTTCCTCCTGGTACAAAGGAAACACATGTTCCATCCCGTTACTGTCTGAGGTCCATCTGAGTGGAAATGGGACCACTGGGCCTCTAGCCTTCCTGCTGCACAAGCGTAACAGTCGCTTTTATTCAGGGCGCATACAAAATATTTAATCCATTCCACCCAAGCATTTGTTTCCTTATATCCTACTTCTATTTGCATGATGGTGGAATCTTTTGACCTAAAGGCTAAAATCTCCAAGTCATTCAAATTATCTGTAATCAATAACTTAACTGGGTAATCATGATCCAGATTGTACACATTTCTCCAGCCCACATTGTAAGCCCCTGCAATTTCCCAGATTCCTAAAGCAAATAGAGCCCAGTACATGATGATTATTATGTCAGCTCACAATTTTTAGTGTCAATTTCAAGGGGATAGGTCTTGGTATGGCTGTTCAAGTTGAGGTGTGTCCACCCTTCCCCCGTGTATGATGGATCCAACCTCACTCTGCAGTCTGAACAGCAGTCTCTGGTAAGTAAGACAGATAAGGTCCTTTCCAGGAGGGCTCCAATTTGCTTCCCTTCCAAATCTTGATTAAAACAAACATAGTCTTCCAGTTTTTGACAATGAACCAGAAACTCAAGAGGGCTTTGGGTCAGGAGGCCTTCTGACCTGAGAGAGATTAAAGTAGAAGAGATACCCAGTACATATTTAAGAAATTAGTCACACTGAAACCGGTTTGGCTCAGTGGATAGAGGGTCAGCCTGCAGACTGAAAGGTCCCAGGCTTGATTCCGGTCAAGGGCACATACCTTGGTTGGGGACACATCCCCAGTAGGGGGTGTGTAGGAGGCAGCTGATTGGTGTTTCTCTCTCATCGATGTTTCTAAATCTCTATTTCTTCCTTCCTCTCTGTAGAAAGTCAATAAAATATATTAAAAAAGAAATTAGTCCCTTTTGTCCATTGTAGGAAGATCTTGAGGCATTCTAGGGCCTATTGGAATCACCTACAACCAACTCTAGGTTAAAAAAAAACACAAAAAAATAGGACCGGTAACCAAGATGGCGGCATAGTTAAACACCTACACTGCTGCCTCGCACAACAATTTCAAAACTACAACTAAAAGACAGAACGGACATCATCCAGAACCACAAGAAAGCTGGCTGAGTGGAAATTCTACAACTAGTAAAAAAGAGAGGGACTCACAGAGTCCCAGAGGAGCTGCCAAAAGCTGAGGTATGGAGACGTGCGCATGGAGAGAGCGGGTGCCAGTGCCGGAGTACTTGGCTGGCTTTCTCTGGTGGGAGACTCCCAAAGGCATTGAACCCCTTATCCTATGACACTAAACCCCAGGTCCAGCCGAAACTCATACGAGGGGAGTTTGGACTGTGAAAAGGGAGAAGTTCACGGAAATTTGGGGGAGTCGCAGGAGGGCAGAAGTCGGGCGGCATGCACAGTACTGCACACAGAAGACTGACTGCTGATTGTGCCGCTGGCTTTCACAAGAGGGCGGGAGACAAAGTATCCCAACTGCGTCACTTCTAACTCCACTAAACCCCAGATTGAGGTGAAGTCCTGGGGACCCAGACTCATATGGTCCCAGAGAGCAGGGGAGCCGGAAAGGCAGCACTCTAGTGTCACTGCGAGAGTGCATGAGCGCGCACACAGGTACTGCTCTAGCAATTACCCAGTCACGTGAGACTCAGGGGCCGTGGAGGGCAGGGCCGACTGGAAGGCAAGGCGGTCCTTTAAGCCCTGAGACTCCACCCATCCCTACTTCAACAGAGAGGCTTTTGCAGTTTTGCAAGTCTGGTATCATAAGGCTGAATCCAACACAGAAGTTCTCCTGGAATAGTTAAAATGCTGGAACAAGGGAAGAGATCACAAACAAAAGAAATGGAGGAAAACAAACAACTGGATATAGAGTTCAAAACCAGCTTATAAGGTTTTTCAAGAATATCCTGGAAAAGTTGGATAAAGTTAGCGAGACCCAAAAGGAGGTGAAAAAGAACCAACTAGAGATGAAAAAGAACCAACTAGAGATGGAAAAGGACCAACTAGAAATTAAACATACACTGACTGAAATAAAAAATATTATACAGAGACCTAACAGCAGTCTAGAGGAAGGCAAGAATCAAGTCAAAAATTTGAAATATAAAGAAGCAGAAAACATTCAACTGCAAAAGCAAGAAGAGAAAAGAATCCAAAAATGTGAAGATAATGTAAGGAGCCTCTGGGACAGCTTCAAGCATACCAACATCAGAATTGCTGGGATGCCAGAAAAAGAGAGAGAGCAAGATACTGAAAACCTACTTAAAGAAATAATGACTGAAAACTTCCCACATCTGGTGAAAGAAATAGACTTACAAGTTCAGGAAGCACACAGAACCCCATATAAAAGGAATCCAAAGAGGACTACACCAAGACACATCATAATTAAAATACCAAGAGCAAAAGACAAAGAGAGAATATTAAAAGCAGCAAGAGAAAATCAGTTCATTACGTACAAGGGAGCACCCATACGACTGTCAGCTGATTTCTCAACAGAAACGATGCAGGCCAGATGGGAATGGCAAGAAATATTCAATGTGATTAATAGCAAGAATCTACAACCAAGAATAATCTATCCAGCAAAGCTATCATTCAGAATTGCAGGGCAGATAAAGAGCTTCACAGATAAGAAAAAGTTAAAGGAGTTCATCAACTCCAAACCAGTATTATATGAAATGCTGAAAGGTACTCTTTTAGAAGAGGAAGAAGAAAAAGGTAAAAGATAAAAAATTATGAACAACAAATACATATCTATCAACAAGTGAATCTAAAAATTAAGTGATCAACAGAATAAACTGGTGAATGTAATAGAATCAGGAGCACAGAAAGGGAGTGGACTGATAATTCTCAGGGGGGAAGGGGTGAGGGGTGTACAGGGAGAGACTGGACAAAAATCATACACCTATGGATGAGATCAATGGGAGGGAGCTAAGGGAAGAGGGAGGGGTGGGAGCTGTGTGGAGGGGTGCTATGGAGGGGAAAAAAGAGAAACAAATGTAATAATCTGAATAATAAAGATTTAATGAAAAAAATAAATTAAAATAAATTTTAAAAAACACACAACCCTTCTTAAAATTCAAACCCTAGGAAGATTGTCATATTTGATTTTACCAAAAGATTATATATAACTAATTGGATTTCTACTATCAGTCTCCTTAAGTATTTTGACATAAGCTATCTACCCTCTATTTAGGGAGGCAAAATACAAATCATTTACTCGTAAGAGTCCTTGGTTTAGGGAAGATAGAGTTTTCTAGATGGTTGCAAACTGCTGTTTTAATATTTCATTTTCCCTGTTCTGCCTGTCCTGGCTTACTGGCCTGTATCGTTTAATCAATTTCCTTTTAACATTTCTTTTTATAAACTTCTTATAACTTCTACAGACATTCTTACAAGTTTCAAAAACATTTTTACAACTTCCAGAAATAACGACCTTTAGAAACCACCTTCTTTTTCCTTCAAAATGCATAACCATACCTCAGTCCTTCCATTAAGTATTTCTATTCTAATATCCTCTCTTTCTGTCATACCATCAGCAACTTGTACAGGCCTTTTCTTTTTTTCTTTTTCTTTAAAATGTATTAGAATTCTTCATTCTTAGAAACCTTAATTTTTCAATGATTACTATAAAGTAAACAGCTAACATTTCTTAGATTAATATTTATGAACATACTTTAAATGCAATTTTACTTTCATGAAAATATACCTTCAACAAAGTACAAGAGAACTTCTGTGATAAAAACTAAGAGCAGGCAAATTAAAACGTGTTTAGCAATTAATGTTTCAGTTTAAAAAAAATTAGATGTTTATCATTTAACCCAGCAATGCTCCAAAGCCTTTAAGTTAATTAAGACTTTTGGAAAATTATGTATAGGCATATGAGGCTAGAGAAAAGGCAGAGGGAGGAGGGAGCGTGCTGTTCCCAAACCTTAGAAGCTTGGATTTAAACTGCCAGATTTTTCTTTAGAGATAACATGTTAAGGTTATTGCTGTGGCTTCTGTTTCTAGCCCTCCAGGCCAGCCCTTCCCTAGGCCACTTGTTTTTAAATTGTGAACATTATGTTAGTTTTCTGTTTTTGCCTTTCTTATTCTTATGTACATAGATCTTCTGAGCTTCTTTTAACAGCTTTTTTGCACTTTTATCCTTCCAGTTCTCTACCTTTGCAATTTTCTTGAAATGTCAGGCCAACTATTGTGACAAAATGAAATTTTTAATATTTCTTGGCCCAACAGGTCCTCAAGAGTCTGGCCCAGAGTCTTTCTCATTTGATATTTTAGTCTTTGGTAAAATTTGGAAGGCCCTTCTTCTTTGCCCTGCTGAATATTGAAGGCCTTATTTAGGTTCTGAGTCCCAATGGGACCCTTGGGTCTGGAAATCTTATATCTGCTGGAAGCACACCAGGACCAGCCAGGTACTTTCTTTACCAGAGAGCCATAGCCAACTTTTAAATCATTCCCCTGGTCACATAGGGAGGGGAAGGCAGGACAATGGTCTCATTCCTGTCTGCCCTTATTTTCTTTTAGGCTTTTTTTTGTTATAGGCTGGTCCCTTCCTCCAACAGAGAACAGTCAGTGTCCTCTTGAGTGACTGTACTTTCATTAATAACATATTTGTAATTATTACTGAAAAGACTTTATCCAAATTCTCCATTTTAGTTTCATCTATTTATTATATCTTAACAACTTTGAGATTTTAAAGCCAATTTTTACCTAAAGTATTTTCTTGACCAATAATTATGTTTGCCCTTTCTGTTCAAGGAAAGGACACACTGATATGGCTGGGAGTCATATGCCCCCAAGCAAGAACTGCCCAGCCTGTATAACTTACTTCCTTATGTAATTTCAAGTATATTGTATTGGTCTAATTTGGTTCAAAAATATTTCTTTTTAGAGAGTGAGTAAATCTTTGTGTCACCTCAGGGCCCTTGAGATGTCACAAAGCTGTCTCTCAGTTAAATTCTCAAAATATTACATTTGGAAAAGCTGTCAAATATACCAATTTTAAAGATTATTAAAATTTAAACCAGTTGTAACATTAAAGATTTGGTCTTGACCACATAATTAATTATTTTCAATTTGGCTATTAAATTTTTATATTTTAGTAATGTCACAGATATGATATACTTTGAATATCTCAGAGAAAACACTGGGAAGACACACCTACCACCTGCTCATTTCCTTGCTGCCCTACCTTCAAAGGCACAGAAGCTGCAAAATTGTGACTGCTTCATAGCCAGCCTCAGTTTTGTCTCGACTGGTCTGCACGGGTCTGTGACATGACATGTAGGCATGGGCCACCAGCTTCCCGTCCCAGTTCCGTTGTAGTCCTGTCCTGGTTGCTGTCCCTGTTAATACCAATGCTGCTAACTGGATGTTTAATAGACATGATGCTGGGTGGGGCTTTGCAAATTTCTCTACCCTGCCAAGTTGGGCAAGTACTGCCTCTCTTTCTGCTGCTTAGAAACCTCTGGGCTTTTGCTCAGACTAAAATGGCCTGCCTGCTTGCTTTCTTTCTTTCTTTCTTTCTTTCTTTCTTTCTTTCTTTCTTTCTTTCTTTCTTTCTTTTTTTCTTCATTCCTTCCTTCCTTCCTCCCTTCCTTTTTTCCTTCCTTCCTTCCTCCCTCCCTTCCTTCCTTCCTTTCTTTATTTAAAATATATTTTATTGATATTTTACAGATAGGGAGAGAGATAGAGAGTTAGAAACATTGATGAGAGAGAAACATCGATCAGCTGCCTCCTGCACAACCCCCACTGGGGATGTGCCTGCAACCAAGGTACGTGCCCTTGACTGGAATTGAACCTGGGACCTTTCAGTCCGCAGGCTGACGCTCTATCCACTGAGCCAAACCAGTTTCTGCGGCCTTCTTTTTTTTTTTAATTTATTTTTCCCCTCCCACTTTGTTAGGCTTGGAATTAGATGGCCTTTGTTTTAACTTCCCTGGGTTGTAACCTTCACAAATTTTACACTTTTAAATTAACCTTAGGGGAGATCCAAGATGGCGGCATAGGTAAACACCTACACTGCTGCCTCAAACAACAATTTCAAAACTACAACTAAAAGACAGAACAGACATCATCCAGAACCACAGGAAAGCTGGCTGAGTGGAAATTCTACAGCTAGAGGGAAAGAGAGGGGCTCACGGAGACCCAGAGCAGCTGCAAAAAGCTGAGGTACGGAGACACGCATGCACTGAGAGAGCAGGTGCCAGAGTACCTGGCTGGCTTTCTCTGGCAGGAGGGAAACAAAGACTCTCTGAACCCCTATCCTACGACACTAAACTCCAGATCCAGCTAAAACTCATACGGGGGGAGTTTGGACTGTGAAAAGGGAGAGGTGCACGGAAATTTAGGGGAGTCGCAAAACATCAAAGGTCTGGTGGCGTGCACGGCACTGCGGGCAAGACAGACTGCTGATTGTGCCGCTGGCTTTTGCGAGTGAGCGGGAGACAGACCCTCCCAACTGTGCCACTTCTAACTTCACTAAACCCCTGTTTTGGACGAAACCCTGGAGACCTAGACTCGTGTGGTCCTGGTGGGCAGGGGAGCCAGAAAGGCAGCAGTTAGAGGCACTGCCGGTGCGCGCACAAGGACGGCTCCAGCCGTTACCCAGTCACGTGAGACTCAGGGGCCATGGAGGGCGGGGCCCACTGGAAGGCAAGGCGGTACCTTAAGTCCTGAGACTCCACCCTCCCAAGCTCAACAGAGGCTTCTGCGGCTTTGCACGTCTGGTATCATAAAGCTGAATTCAACACAGAAGTTTACCCAGCATAGTGAAAATGCTGAGACAAGGGAAGGGATCACAAACAAAAGAAATGGAGGAAAAAAAAAACGACTGGATATAGAGTTCAAAACCACGCTTATGGGGTTTTTCAAGAATATGCTAGAAAAGATGGATAAATTTAGTGAGACCCAAGAGGAGATGAAAAAGGACATACTAGAGACACTGACTGAAATAAAAAATATTATACAGAGTCCTAACAGCAGACTAGAGGATGGCAAGAATCAAGTCAAAAATTTGAAATATAAAGAAGCAGAAAACATTCAACTGGAAAAGCAAGAAGAGAAAAGAATCCAAAAATGTGAAGATAATGTAAGGAGCCTCTGGGACAGCTTCAAGCGTACCAACATCAGAATTGTGGGGGTGCCAGAAGAAGAGAGAGAGCAAGATACTGAAAACCTATTTAAAGAAATAATGACTGAAAACTTCCCACATCTGGTGAAAGAAATAGACTTACAAGTCCAGGAAGCACACAAAACCCCAAATAAAAGAAATCCAAAGAGGACCACACCAAGACACATCATAATTAAAATACCAAGAGCAAAAGAGAAAGAGAGAATATTAAAAGCAGCAAGAGAAAACCAGTTCATTACGTACAAGGGAGCACCCATACGACTGTCAGCTGATTTCTCAACAGAAACGATGCAGGCCAGATGGGAGTGGCAAGAAATATTCAACGTGATGAACAGCAAGAACCTACAACCAAGAATAATCTATCCAGCAAAGCTATCATTCAGAATTGCAGGGCAGATAAAGAGCTTCACAGATGAGAAAAAGCTAAAGGAGTTCATCAGCTCCAAACCAGTATTATATGAAATGCTGAAAGGTACTCTTTTAGAAGAGGAAGAAGAAAAAGGTAAAAGATAAAAAATTATGAACAACAAATACATATCTATCAACAAGTGAATCTAAAAATTAAGTGAATTAAAAATTTGATCAACAGAATAAACTGGTGAATATAATAGAATCAGGAGCACAGAAAGGGAGTAGACTGATAATTCTCAGGAGGACAAAAATCATAAAGCATCAAACAGACTGTGAAATTACAGCAGAAAGATTAAAGTTAGGTGAGGTAGATAAGTGATCAATCAAAGGACTTGTATGCATGCATATAAGCATAACCAATGATCACAGACACTGGGGGGTCGGGGTATGCCTGGGAGGGAAGGGGGGCAATGGGGAGATATGTATAAAAAATTAATAAAAATTAATAAAAAAAATTAACCTTAGAACCTTAAAATTTTAATCCAGCACAGCAAAATCACAAATCAGGAAAGAGCAAATTAAAATCCCTAAAATTTAGCCAAAATTGCATTACAGACATACAAACAGAAATCTCACTACAAGTTTTTTTGTGGGCCAACACCATCCCAGGGAGAGCAGGATGAATCCCCAAGAATAAGGATTCTTGGCAGGTGCTGGGATATTCCTGCAATCTCTGTCACATGTTCAGCCACACCACTTATAACTGGGCTTCCCTAAAGTGGAACTTGCCCCATTTTTTAAACAAATTAAACAGAAAAAACAAAGAGACATAAAACATCAACAAACACTCTCATACAGGCACATGCAAGAGCAATATCTTCTGTCCCTGTTCGGGAACTTGCCTCCCCAGAATCTCAGCATTCTCCCAATGGACTGTTTCAGGTGAATGTGTTCCCTAGGCCTAGAATTTCTATTTCCCATCCTTGGCAGGTCTCTTGTGACTATATACTCAACTCCCCATGTTGGAGGTTTCTTGTACTCCCCAAGATCTGCTTTGTCCTTCTCTGGCCACTTCCCTTGCAGTAGAATGAAACCACAGATCAGAACTCTTCACTTGCTTTATGTCCAAGACATATCCCAGTCACATATGCCCGACCTCTGAAAATACCCAATCATCAAAGTAGTACTCAGTCCAATTTCCCACCTTGGCTCATGCATGAGGTTACCTGATTGCCACAGTTCTTGCTTGGGCCCTGCATGCATTGCTGGCTGACTCTTGATCCCGAGTTCAGAATTGGCCCAGGGGTAATGGCTGTCTCTCTTCACCAAGACCATTGCAACTTGGCAGCGGGACACATCTCCTCAGGAGAGAGGTCCAATTTCTCTGTAATGGCAAATGATATCCTGGATGTGCCCCCAAATTGTTAGAAATAAGGCAAGCCCCCAAATTCAGGGGTCCTGGTAGAACACACAACATTCTTGGGAGCCAATCAGCAAGGTAAATATCTTTACTTCTACATAGAAGGGTGTGCACACATGATCTAGAAGCACATGCACACCGAGTAGGGCGTCTGCTCAGCTTTATAGTCCCTGATGCTCATGACCCGTCCTTTGCTCTTGATTAGAACTCAGGTGCACAGTCTTTCATGATTGGCTAATTCAAAGGGAGGGTTGGTCTTTGTCATTTCAAAATGGCGGCCCACAGGGGAACTGCAAGCCATGCGGCCAACATGGTGGCTGCCAAGTCATGCAGTCCAAAATGGTGGCTGTCTAAACTACTTTTTGACTGAAACGATTACTTGTTTCTTTTCACAGTGTCCACAGTGGATGGGGTTTGGGGAGTTCAGGCCAAACACCCAAGGTATCCTGACCCAGGTGGAGTGCCCTGCCTCAGAGCAGCTGACCTCAGCTTAGGCCTCAGGTGAGAAGGACAAGGACTGGCTAGGTAGGAAGCCTCTGAGTCCACCTCTTCCCCTCTCCCTCCTGTGGGGTTGGAGTGGAATGCATGGGCAGTGGGTGGAGTGCAAAAGGCAGGGCTAGGGATGGTCTGAGAGATTTGTCAGGGTTCAAGGACAGCCAAAAATGGATAGCTGGGTGGGAAACTGAGGCAGATATCCCTCCACTGAGTGAGGGCCTGGAGGGGATAGGGAGGAAGGCCTCAGAAGCTTAGTTAGGACATAGTCAAGGAGGAAAGCCATTCAGCTCAGGTTCAGGCTGCCAAACCACTCCACACCCCTCCTCCTCAGCCCCAGCACAGAGTTAAGAGAGAGCCCCCACCCCTTCAGCACAAGCCAGGGCTGCATGGAGATGACCTGCCTAAGGAGTTCCCTGCAGCCACTACTGCTCATTCACAGGGACTGAGGAGGAGCTCTGCCACTAGGCTGGACTAGTTATTTGTTTATAATTGTAAGTTAATCTTTTTAATATAAAGCTAATTATGAACCTGTATAACTTTTTTCTCACAGAAGAAAAAAGAAAAATAGAATACAAAATTTTAAGGACTAATCTCTGTCAATTTTTATGCTCCCTTTGCATTATTCTTTTTAAAAAATATATTTTATTGATTTTTTACAGAGAAGAAGGGAGAGGGATAGAGAGCCAGAAACATCAATGAGAGAGAAACATCGATCAGCTGCCTCCTGCACATCCTGTACTGGGGATGTGCCCACAACCAAGGTACATGCTCTTGACCAGAATCAAACCTGGAACCCTTCAGTATGCAGGCCAACACTCTATCCACTGAGCCAAACTGGTTAGGGCCCTTTGCATTATTCTTTGCACATACAGTCATTACAGGACAATATGGTAGTACTATAAATACTGTCTTGTAACTGGAGTTTGATTTCTGATTAGAAAGAATTTCAAATCATGCTGCAAAGCCTGGATCTGACCCAGGAACACCTGTGTTGGTGCTGTTGCACCCAGGAAAGCTGTTTTTTTTGCTCTGTTCAGCCAGGGCAGGGCAGGGAAGTGTGTGGGATGAGCAGACATCTGAGATTGCATGGAGCGCTGGCTTTGGAACAGTGGTGAGTGGAGAGTGCTTTTTAGAGGCCTGGATGTCTGGTGAGGAGACAGGGGCTGGTGATGATTGGCTTGCTTTTGCATGCCCCTACATCATCCAACTTCACCCCACTCTGAGCAGTGTAATTATTTCAGGCTCAAATTTTTCAGGCCCATATTTCCTCAGAGACAAAAAAAGGCACATCTTGGGGTTCCTGCCAGATCTAGAGGAGGCTTCACACTCATGAACCTGAAGTGAAATAAGCATGGTTGGGCTTCTATCCTACAAATATTCTGGACATTTCCACATGTCTGACCTGTGCTAGGCCAGGGAATGCAGAGGAGCTCTACTGTATCCACTCCGAAGGAGCTCAGTCTGCACGGACACACACACACACACAAACACACACAAACACGCACAAGCAAAATAGGGAAAAGCACGTCAAGCACAGAGGTAAGAATTGCATAATTGTGTGTGTGTGTGTGTGTGTGTGTGTGTGTGTGTGTGTGTGTGTGTTTTAATTCTTTATTGTTGAAACTATTACTTGTGTCTCTTCCCACCCCCCATTGACTTCTCCCAGCTCACTCCCATCCCCCAGCACAGGCCTTCATCCCCCTACTATCTGTTTCCATTGATTATTCTTATATGCATGCATACAAGTCCTTTGGTTGATCCCTTCCACCCTCACCTGCCTTTCCTCTGAACAATTGACCATTTGTTTGATGCTTCTATTTTTTGTTTATGTTGTTCATTGTATTCCACAAATGAGTGAGGTCATGTGATACTTATTTTTCTCTGACTGGCATATTTCACTTAGCATAATGCTCTCCATGTCCATCTATGCTATTGCAAATGGTAAGAGTTCCTTCTTTTTTACAGCAGCATAGTATTCCATGCTAATCTGCTACACCTTGCCTCGAACTGATGCCCAGGTTCAAGCAGGTAATGCAAGTAAGGAAGATGAGTAGAGACAAGGAGACAAAAGATGATAGAGAGCAGTGGAGTCTGTGGGCACTGGGATCATGTGTCCTGATATCAAAGAAGACATGAGAAACATCCAAATCTGCAGGAAATTTTTATGAGTTTATTTGAGCCAAAGAATTACAGAGAAGCAAAATCTCAACAGTTTGACAAAATGCTCTGGAGAATGGCAGTCTTCACCTTATTTTAAACTTCAAGAAGCAAAGGAGAAGAGTAAGGGGGTTACATGAGATCCAATGGTGATAGATTAGGAAGGCGGGACAAAGCAAAGCAAAGAAATCTCTGAGATTAGGTAAAAAATAAAATGGATAGACACACACTTCTTTTATTTAGGTAAGTGCAGGATGGTTGACAGTTAAAACAATTAACAATAACAATCAGAGGTTCCCAGGTCTGTGATCTGGTGCAGTGACTGTGCCCTGAGGGTCTGGGAAAAGGAAAGCACCCTGGCATTCCAAAGGTATGTTATCCTAAGTGCAAGGAGACAATGGGCAAGCTCCATAAAGGCAAAGATCTCTTTGTCAGGGGAGATTTGACCTAGGACATGGCTACTTCCATGACTTGTTTTTTGTTGGGAAGTTTTCATTTCAGACCATCCTATGTGATTTCTTTAGGTCTCTGAGTTTGTAGGGCTTGCCGAACAGGCCTTCCCTGAGCTAGTCAAGTTTAGTTTGTGGCCCCTTTTTCATTCACTCTGTCCATGGAGCAGGGATTAACTAGGGGAAGGAAGACCCAAAAGCTTATAAGAGACTCTTTAAAAACAATTCAAGGTAAGTGTTTCAAGTTTTATTTATAAGTAGGTCTCTCCTGCTAGGCAAGTGCTCCTTGAAGCTGGGCTCTGGAGGAAAGTGATGGCTGAAGGAGCAGTTGGGAAGCCCTGCAGTTTGACACTCAGAAAGCTGGAGGGTGGTGGGCACAGCGCACGCTAGTCCACTGCCCCATCATAGCCTCTTCCTCTGTTGGGTCTGCAGGGAACTCACTTAGAGATGCAATATGGCATCAGAGGCAAAGGCATCTGGGAAATGTTGGACCCTCTGTTTAACCCTCTGTGACTGTTTAATTCTTCATAGCCTCAGGCTTGGCTGATTACTCAGAAAGCAGCCCCAAGATGAAATGCCAAGCCCCCAAGGAGGTTAATGAATGTACAGTGTGATAACTGCCTGATGTTAGCTGTTAACCTAGCAATGCATTGTTCCTTCTCCTGGTCTGTGGGACTACCCAACATATGGCTGTACTATTAACCCCTCGTAAACACAAGACCCTGTCCTGGGAGGGGTGAGGGTAATTCCCCGCCGCCACCACTGGGAGCAGCTGCATTGACCGTGTAAGTTTCTCCTATAAAGCTCTTATGAGTTTGAACAAGGCTCCATGTTAGTTATTTAGAATCAATCCTGAATTTAGACCTTTGGGGCTTTCCCCAAAAAAGGCATATCCCTGTGGATTCCCAGCGAAAGGGCTGCCCTGCCAGCCAGGACAATGGCTGTGCAGTGACATGGCAGAGAGTTCATCAGGTAAGTACTAGGATGTTGGGCTTTGTGGGCCACAGAAGACCTCTCCATGTTGCATATTCTTGTTGTTTTGTGTGCTTATATCCTAGCTTTATTAATATGAAGGTCATTCATAGCTTACTAGGAACAGGAAGAAGGCCAGAGCCGAGGTTTGGCCTGTGGGCCGGATTAGCTGCCTCTTGCTCTGGGCAAAGCTCAGAAGAGCCAGGTTGCACTGGTCCACTGCGTGGTGATGTGACCACTCCAATCACAGCTGCTTGTGGTTGGGTGAGGCGCTCACACACTCAGTGGAAAGTCCAGAGAAGTGAACTCAGGAAGCCAGCAGGATCCATGAGCGGCCAGGGTGTCAGAGTCCCTCCCAAACATGCCAGGAGACTCCTGGCCTGCACCAGAGCTCCCTCAGTCTGCAGAGGACCAGGTCTGGGTGCTTTCTCAGAGGGGAAGTCAGAGCTGTTCTGTCCAGGCCCCTCCGGAGAAAGAGCACCAAGTGTGGGTAACCTATGTCTTCCCAGATCACATCGTCTGGGGAGGAACACTTTGAAGCAGGCAAGGGGAACCCAAAATTGCCTGGGTCATTCACTTGAGCCACCATGTGATGGGGAGAGGTAGACGTCAGGGATCAAGATGTACCCTGCCTGGTCCTAGCCGGTTTGGCTCAATGATAGAATGTTGGCCTGTGGACTGAAGGGTCTCGAGTTTGAATGCGATCAGGGGCCAGGGCATGTACCTCAGTTGCAGGCTCAATCCCCAGCCCTGGGAGACAGCCAATCAATGTGTCTCTCTCACATCCATGTTTTTCTCTCTGTGTCTCTCCCCCTCCCTTCCACTCTCTCTAAAAACCAATGAGAAATATCCCCAGGTGAGAATTAACAAAATATAAAACAGATTAAAAAGAAAAGATGGGCCCTGCGTGGGCCAGTTTGCATTGTTTCTGAGGGCCCTGTGGCCAGCCTTGTCCTCTGAGATTTTGCAGCAGGCCAGGTGTTTAACTTTTGTCCCTGTAGGTCCGCTCATCATTCCCTCCTCCGTGGCCCAGGAAGCTGGCCTTCATTAGGGTCCTAGACTTCTTGGCTCCAGCCAGTAGAGGACACCCAGCAGCAGATCTGAGGAGGCAGAGCTGCCAACTCTCCAGGGCCTCAGGTTCTGCCTGGTGGCCTCCCTAGCTGCCCTCTCTGGGTTAGCCCCTTCAGGTCTTAGGATGATTATGCTCTGCCTGGGGAGCCAATCCACTGGTTTCTCTTAACCCTGCACACTCCCTTCAGAAAATGTGCTCAGCCACTCTGTCTGAGCCCAGGTTGACCAGATGAGTTTGCCCGGGACTGTCCTGATTTTAGCACCAAAGTTCCATGAAACTCTCAGTCCTGGGTAAACTGGGGTAGATTCCTGCAGAGACTCTAATCCTACATTTCCTTGCCTTCTTGTCTACTAATATGAGATTAAGAAGGTTCCAGGCTGTGCCCTGGACTTCCGGGTTCTCAAGACCAAATAGAAGAGCTGGCCCCAACCCGAGGGGCAATAGTTGTCTGGAGTTGAGTGCGGCTGTGTCATTCAAGGGCCTTGCCCTATGTTCTCCTGTCCTCCCTCCTAGGCTGGTACTGCCTGTCCTACCAGTCTGGCTTTCCTCCCTGGTCCCATAGGAAGCTGAGCTGCTATCCCATACTCTGCCCTACCCTCCAGATTCCTTGAGGGTAGGTGGAGAAGGGATTCTCTTGGGGGAGTAGGGAGGGTGAATGTACCATCCAAGTGATCTGTGATTCTTAAACTAAGGACAAGGACAGAGGGTAAATGTTTGGGGGCCCAGGACTCTTCTGGTGTCTCCATCAGGCCATGTAGAGGGTAGGCCATGCAGACGGTGATGGAGGGCCAGAATAGCACCCTAGGGCATGCCTGGAGCCACTCCCACCTCATGCATGGTCTCATTTCCATGTTTGTTGAGTCAGTGGGGACATGAGACCTTCCAGGCCCTGCTGATTTGGGAAGGAGGCTTCTAAGAGGCTGCCTGGATATCGAAGTGTATAGACAATTGTGCCTTCTAGAGTGACCAGTGGAGAGAGGGCCATCTGGACCCATTTCCCTCCCTTCTGAAGGACAAAACCCTGAATTCCTCTATGGAATCACCCCTTCTTTACTCTCAACCTGGTGGGTCACATGGGGCTGGCTTGCTTCCTGGCTCCTGGGGTGGGTACATGACCCAGGCCTAGTCCATGTGAGCATGGAACTTTGAACATAGGAGTTTGTGCAGGGCCAGTGAGAGCCCATGAGTGTCATACTGGAGGAGCTCTGCTGGACCCAGCAGAAAAAAGAGCTTTCTTACTAGTGAAGTTACTAAAGCATTCAATGTAAGACTGGGTGTCACTGTGACCAGTTTGACCACAATGGGGAACATCTAGGAGTGGAGGTAAAACAGAGGAAAACAGGTCTGCACACCTGGATCCAGCCCTGACTGAAGGCATGCACACCTGGCTTGGGTGGGGGTCCTGGCTTCCCTGGTTTGGTTGACCCGTCCCCCCAGGGGCTACTGCACTGTTTACGGTGTTCTCCCTGGTCTATGCTGCCCATGCTTTGGCCACGATTGGGGGCTTCCAGGCAGCTGCCCAGCCTCTGAGCAGGCATGCGGTGAACTGTGGTGGTGAGTCCTCCATGCACTGATCTTTGCAAAGGCCTTGAGTTTCTCACAGGATGAGGGCAGCACCACCACTTGTCTATATCACCATGAGCCCACTGTTGGCATAACCTGGACCTTCTGTGAGGTGTGGGTAGCAGAGGGGGAGGAAGTGAGGAATAGCTCACCACACTCCAGGAAACCTGCCAAGATAGCAGGAGCGCTCAATTGGTGCATTTGCCATCCTGTACCAGTGAGCTGCCTCTGTGGCTAAGGACAGAAACGTACCCAATCCGAGCCAAAAAGCCCCCTTGACACCTCGGGGAGATAACTTCTCCCTCAGAGACAAGACAGCAAGGCAATAAATGAGTGGAGTGCTGCCCTCTGCTGCTGGCATGTGTTTGAACCTTGACCCAACAAACTATCTTTCTTTTCTTGCAAATGGAAATTAGAGTGTGTGTTTTTAACTTTCTTTCCTTAACAATATGATCTTTAGAAAATCTTTTGATATTAGATGTGTCTCTCGCACACATGTACAGTTTTTCGTTAGGAAAAAATTCAAAAATGGTCTAATGCTCATCACCCAGAGTCAACCAACATTTAAACCGCCTGGCCTCACCTCTCATCCAGGCTTTGATTTGGTTTTGCTGGAACAAGTCCTGATATAATTTGATTTGTTAAAAATTAACAATGGCCAAGACCAGTTTGGCTCAGTGGATAGAGCATCGGCCTGCGGACTGAAAGGTCCCCAGGTTTGATTCCTATCAAGAGCATGTACCTTGGTTGCGGGCACATCCCAGTAGGGGGCGTGCAGGAGGCAGCTGACCGATGTTTCTAACTCTCTATCCCTCTCTTTTCTTCTCTGTAAAAAATCAATAAAATATATATATTAAAAATAAAATAAATAAAAATTAACTATCTGTATTTACAAATACAGGCTCTATGACTGCAACATCAGTATTGCACCAAAACAAGACCTCAATATTATCTAACACTATTATCTAATAGAAATGCCTCAATATTATCTAACACTCAGTTCATATCAATAGGAATTGATACATATTGGAATTTATTCAATATTCCTCTATTGTCTAAAAAATGTCTTTGCATTGCCTTTGCCCGTCTTTGAGACTTTTAAATTTATAATCCATAAAATGTACATAACCTCCCTCAGGCCATTGCTCACTTCCACTTAGGGTGGTCTGATATTAGCAACTGTTTACACCCTGCCTAAGACACTGTCTTCTTTTCTTAAAATATATAATATGTATTATATTATACATAGAATATATTTTTATTTTAGAAAGAGAGGGAGAGGAAAAGAGAGAGAAAAACATGGATCTTCTGCCTCCTGTACAGCTGTGATCCAGGCAGGGAATCGAACCTGGGACCTCTTGGTGCATGGGAGGACGCTCAACCACCTGAGCCACACTGCCAGGGCTCAGGTGGCTGTCTTTTGCTGGGGTCAGAGCAGGCATGAGGCCTGCAGGGACCAGGTGCTGCAGGAAGAGCAGCAGCTCCAAAGTCGTAGCAGTCGCTGCACAGAGCAAGGAGGAATAGAGATGCCAGCACAAAGCAGCGGCAGCTGGGCCAGGGAGGGCGGAGAGTGGGCTGGCACGGGAGGTGAACGGGGAGGTTTGAGCCCTAGCTCTCTGCAGGCTCATGGTGTAGACTTCCATGAAATGAAGAGAGAGCAGGCACCCTCATGCACTGCCTGAGAAAGCGTCATGGGTACAACCTTCCAGAAAGAAATTTGTCAATATGTATCCAAAGGGGACTGTTATAGAAGGGTGGAACACACTACCTTGAGATACTGCACAGCTGCGAGAATTGGATGATGGTGCAGGTGTGTGCAGACTATGCCGTTTAGTAGGAAAAGAGGGCTACAATCTGCTATGGATTGTAAAAATCTCATTGTGTTTTGTTTTATATATATTAGCTTTATTAAGCCATCATACATAGATTATACAATTCACCCATTCAAAGCCTACAACTCAAAAGGTTTAGTCTATTCAGAGTTGTGTGACCATCCAATTTGAGGGCATTTTCATCAGCCTCCTGCATGAGAGATGTCAAGAACCTCTAAGCCTGGCAGGAAAGGGTTCTTCCAAAGATCCTGGGGTCCTGGGCAGCAAAGCACCAGCCCCTCGCCTGCTAGAGCAAAGTGGCCAGTACAGGCCTGTGACTCAGACCCTGGGCTGTGGAGCATGTGCTGGGCCTCTGGGGACCATGCTTCTGAGTTCTGAGATCCTCACAAGCTCTTTGGAGGGACAGCACCCATGGAGGTGTGATGCGGCCTTGCCTCCTCTTCCTCTGCCAGCTCCTCTCCGTGGCCCCTTGAGCCTCACCGACCTGTCCCTGCTTACTGAGCTGAGGTGGTGGGCCTCTGGGCACAGAGAAGCCAAGGCGGTTAGAACCAGGGGCTCTGTGTCCTCTAGGGTTGCAAATTGTCCCATGTCACAAAGCTAACCAGTCTCAGTCTGTAGAAAAATGTGTTGGATCTTCCTGCCCTGCAGATGTTGGTGAGCAAAAATAACTGAAAACAGGTGGACATCCAGGCTCCGAGCCTTCAATTGGGTGTGAGCACAGTTAAAACCGGGGCAGACACTGATACCCCATGACACAGAGACCTTCTGGGGCGGGATACTGACCCTGATTTAGCTCCCATGGACCCCAAACACAGAGGCAGGTCATGGGGACTGCTTCTTCCAGGGAACTGGCTTTTATGTGGCTCTACCCCAGGTGCCTTCCACACCCGCTGCGGGCAGATAACTGGGAGCATGATGATTCCTCTACTCTAGTGACCTCCATGGCTTATGGTGACAGACCTCCAGGTCTCCACTGGGCACAGGACTTTGCCTATATCCACCTCCTGCCTTCTGTCCCCCAAGCCTCACCTCAACTGAGAGGCCAGCCTGGAGTCCCACATGGCACTTGCCTCAGGCCTGCTCAGTTTATAGAGCAGACACGCCCAAGCTGGCTGTCTGGCTGAATGCTTGTATTTTCTACAATTCCTATGTTGAAACCCTAAACCCACTGTGATGATTTTGGGAGAGGGCCTTTAGAAGGTGGTCAGGGATAGGTGAGGGTGGAGCCCCCATGTGGGAGCCCTTATGGAGGAGAGACAGAAAGATCCCCTTCTTTCCACATGCGGGTACAGAGGAGGCCATAGGAGTACACAGAAGGTGGCTGTCTCCATCAGGGATAGGGCCCTCACCAAGAACCAAGGCATCACACCTGCTAGTGCCTTGAACTTGACTTCCAACCCTCCAGCCCTGTGAGAAATAGATGCCTGTTGTTTGAACCACATAGCTGTAGTTGTTGTGTTGCAGCAGCCCTAGCTGTCAGCTTAAGTAAAAAAGAGAGGACGTGCACTGTTTCTGAGAAAACAGATGGCAGGGCTCAGTGTCTCCCTGGTGCTGTCTCCCACCCAGCCAGACTCTGAGTGGTCTCAGGGCTCAGGCAGGCCCTGTCCTGGGGGTCGGAGTCTAGACAATGAGTCAGCCTGGTGAGGGGTGAGGAGTGAGTTTACTTCCCCATTCAGGGACTTGCCCTGGGATCTAGGACCTGGGATTCACCCTGAAGCTGTGTGGAATGAGAGGTGAAGGGGAAGGTGCCCTGGTGGGGAAAGGAAGATTGTGGGTGACCCTGCTGAGTGCCTGAGCTCAGACTGAGAGGGGCTGCAGAGGCAGTGAGAACTTTCCTTCCCCATTTGAAGTGAACGTGGCTCTTTCCTGGGGGGAGAAGGGAATGCAGCAACACCAAGGCCAGGAAGAGGATTTGCTCAGGAAGCCTCTCTTGTGCGCCTCCTTCCTCCCTTCACCCCTGAGCACCTCCTCAACTGACTTGCACCCGCTTGTGCTGGAGCTGAGGGCAGTGATGAGCCAGGCCCCATCCTTGCCGTTGACAGGCCCTGGTCAAGCTGGGAGATAGGCAAATCCTTACTGTGCTGCCAAGAACAACAGATAACGGGGAGCAAGTTGAGGCAGCCACTAACTCTCCGTAGAAGTAGAGGGTCATCTGCACTGGTCTCAATGGTGAGCAACTGGGAGAAAAAAAATGCAAACTGGTGCCTTACTTATCTAAAACGTGCAGAGGTCGGTGAGGGCACAGTGGACCCAGATGCTCATTCGTCCATCTATTTCAGTCTCTCATCTCTGCTGTTCTCTGTGTGGGTTTCCCACTGGTTTTCTTCCCTGGTGGCTCTGGCAACACCAAGCTTGCCTCTTGCTGATTTGGCCACCCCAGGGCGCCATAGCATCCTTTCCCAAAGAACCCAGCAGAAGTCTTGGGTTGTCATCCAACCCCTGTGCATGTCATCACAGGTCTCTGTTACAGACCACTGTGGGAGAAGTGATGAGGGGGGGCATCCCCAAGTCGAATCTGGGGCCCTGCTACCAGACTCAGGACATCGCTAATGGGTTGTAAAAACCTTTTGTCCACCACAAATGGGCAGGATGGTCAGGTCAGGCAGGGGGAGGCATGTGGGGAGACCACCCAGTGAGACCAAACTTCAGGTTGGGTGGGCAGGTGGAGCACAGGGGGCTGGGGCAGTGGAGTTCCTTAGCAGAAGCCACCTGTGGGCTTTGAACTTTGAGGAACACTTCTGGGCAGTAGGAGGGAGGAGAGAGGGCTTTGGTGGAGGCCTGGCTGGGCAGGGAGGCAGCGGGAGGGAGTGCTAGAAGGTTGTACAGTCTACCAGGAGGCAATGGGGAGGAAGAGAGTCATGGCCTGGCCTCCAGATCCAGCTCTGGAGGTGACAGGAGAGCCACTTGGTGGTCTTCAGAACACACAATGCCAGCAGGCTCAGGGAAAGGGGCGACTGTGTGGGCTTGCTGAATTCCCCGGGCCTGTGGATAACAGCTCCACGTGGGAGGTCCACAGCTTTTGGATGTGAGTGTGGAGCACAGAAAGAGGACTGTGCTGAAGACAGAGTTTGGAGTGGGAATCTGAACTTGAAGAGGTGGACAATGCTGAGGAGTCCAGAGGCTTGCTCAGAGTCTGGTTCCCCCCTTGTTGGCCTATGACCATACAAGCCCCTTCATCTCTCTTAGCCTCCATTTTCTCATCTGTAAAATGGGGCTGCTCCCAGGCAGTTATGAGGACAGAGAAAGATGGGCTCTGCAGCCATGAAGCACAATGTAGGTAGGTGCTCAGAGGACAGCAGTGAAGTGGCTGGCAGGGGTGAGGCCAGAGAGGGTATGAGGGGCTGGGGCCATCCATGAGAGGGGACTGCTGCTTCATGAACTGCACTAAAGTGGCCCTGGCAAGGACAACGGCTGGGACTCCAGCCAGGGCAAGGAAGACTGACCAATGAGGTCTGCTGCAGAGTCACTGCTAAGGACACCCACAGAGCCACCCTGTTGGCAGCGTTCATTATTTTCTTCTGAAAATACAGCTGGGAAATGAATGGCCACTGGCCATAGAGACCGGTGTTGGCCAGTTGACCTTTCTGTCATCCTTCCCAGCTCAGTGGGGTTTTGGAGATCATCTTGTCATCAACAGACAAGAAAATGAGCTGTGTGTTGCTTGTTTGTAGAGTGAGAGTGGGGGTCAGACCATGGTGGGCTGTGAGGACTCAGGGACCTTCTGGGACATTCTGGCCATTGGACAGATGGGGAGAGGGCCAGAGAGGCTGGGTGCATCATGTCGCCATCTGGCTGGCTGTGGGACCCTTAAGTGGCCACCATTGGAGCTGACACTGGCTCTTTAGGTGGGACTCGTCCTCAGGTCTGGCCCATTTGCAACACCCTCCAAACCTACCCATGGCCCACGCTGGTTCAGCATGTGATCAGAGGGGTCCAGCATGTTCTGGGCAGTTGCGTGTGTGTGTGTGTGTGTGTGTGTGTGTGTGTGTGTGTGTGTACAAAGGACTAGCTGGAGGCTAGCAGATGGTGTGAAAGACCAGAGGGTTAGCTTGATTCTATGGTGACACAGAGTGGAGCACACAAGAGCTCACTTGTTCCCTCCTCAAGGCCCTGGTCCTTGCTGTTCCCTCAGCCCGGAAGACCTGCTGTCCCGATTGCCATGCAGGACAGGCTCGTCGCTGCACCTCAAGCAAGCCTCTTCCCTGAAGGTAGCAGGTAGCAGCAACTTGCCTGACTCCAGTGCTCCTGCTCCCCACCCCGCTTGTGGACCTGCCCTGGCTTTGGTCACCCTGTTGCCTCTGGGAGGATGGGGCTGTGGGCAGCCTCCCTGCCAGTCCCCCTGCTGCACTGGAGAGAGGGCCCTGTAGACCCTGGCTGCCACTGGGATTTCAGGCTGCACATCCCCAGCTGGACAACCTTGATCCGCTATCACCCGCTGAGGAACTGCAGAGCTCAGGCCAGAGCTGAAAAGCAACTCTGCAGCAGGCTCTTCCTGCAGAGATCCGTTTTCCTGCAGGGGCCCCTCTTGCTGCCGGAAAGCAGCATCCTTTGGCCTGTTGAGCTAGGGCTGAATTCTCGCTCTGCCCCTGAAACCCCTCATACTGGCCCTCTCTGGCCTCCGTTTTCTCCTGTGTGAAATTGAATGATATTCTCTAGCTTGATGAACTATAAGGATTAAGTGAAAAAACAAGGGAACATTCATGGAATTTTTTGATGTTTAAAAAAATTTTTTTTTCTATTTTGTTCACTGACAGAAGAATCTAAGATAAAGACAGATTGGGAAGGCTCTGTGGTCAAGAGAGAGAAGAAGGAGGATCCTGCTGGGAACTGCAAGGATTGACAGCTCAGGTCAGACTAGATGAGGAGGAAGGTGGCTGAAATCTGAACCAACCAGACTTCATGTGTAGGGTCACCACATCATTTACTGTCTATATCAGGGGCTCTGAGAGTGAAGGGGCACCGCTAATAACACTGCTGAGGCAACAGATGTCAATTGGGATTATCCCTCACAAATCATTTTACTTGCATATAGTCCAGAGAAGGCAGGGGCAGGTGTGTGTGAAACCCTGAATTAACGAAGGTTACTAGAAATCTGCTAAAATTGAACCCAATCCTGGTGGCTTCAAAATAAGTTTGCTGTAGAAAAAAATAAGCAGAGTTATACTTTGTACCAGTCAGGGTTCCTGCACAAATTGGGTAGTTTGAGAAGATTTTCATAAACAGGCCCTTTTGAAGATGTGACAGGCTGTAGGAATACTGCAGGCAGCATTCTGGTGCTAATAACACAGGGAACCATTGCTGTGCCTGGGCCTGAATGAGCAGGGGAAGGGCGAGGCTTCCAGAACTCACACTGGAAGGGCTGCGTGGAGAAGGCTGTTGGCTAGAAGCTGTGGCCTTGGGTTGTGGGATGCAGGTGAATCTGCAAGAAGGATGTTGCTCTTCCCTCACCTTCTGCTCTCCCGCTAAATGCTTCCCATTGCTGAACCCAAATGGAAGTCAAAGGAAAGGCAGGCCCTTCGAGGGGCCCTGCAGACTGTCCCCCTGGGATCCAGAACAGGATGGAGAAGGTAGAGATGGCCAAACAGAAGGCCCCCCAAGCAGCCTGCCCCTTCAGTCCTCAGCATTCATTCACTTGGAGAAAAGTTTGTATCCCCACAGGGGGGCCCCATAATTCCCAGAAGTGACAGCAGGGATTGGCCAACTTTTTCTTCTTTTTAAAAATTGAGATATAATTAACATATAACATTATAATGATTTGATAGTTGTGGATATTGAAAAACGATCCCCCACAATACGTTTTACACCCATTACCACACTCAGTTACAATATCTTTCTCTTGTGATGAGAACTTTTAAGATCCAGTTTTATTGTATTGTATTATATTGTATTGAGCACCAGGACCAATGATCACCAGCTGCCTAAGTACCAAAATATTATACTTCCTAAATCTCTTGATGTTGATTCTGCATGTAGAGCAATCAGGTAGCTATACATGTGCCACTCAGGAAAGAAGCCCCTTTTTTAAGACCCAGTAATATTAATGACTAGAGACCCAGTGTATGAAATTCATGCTGGGGTGGGGGAGTGTCTCTCAGTCCAGCCTGTACCCTCTCCAATCTGGGACCCCTCAAGGGATGTCACACTGGATTGGGCCTAAAAGGGCAGTTAGACAACCCTCTCACAATCCAGGACTGTTGGCTCCCAAGTGCTTGCTGCCTGCCTTCCTAATTGCCCCTAACTGCTTCTGCCTGCCAGCCTCATCACCCCCTAACCACTCCTCTGCCAGCCTGATTGATGCCTAACTGCTCCCCTGCCAGCTTGGTCACCCCTAATTGCCCTCCCCTGCCAGCCTGGTCACCCCTAACTGCCCTCCCCTGCAGGCCTGGTCCTCCCCAACTGCTCTCCCCTGCAGGACTGGGTCCCCCCCAACTGCTCTTTCCTGCAGGCCTGGTTGCCCCCAACTTCCCACCTCTGCCAGCTTGATGCCTGCCAACTGCCCTCCCTTGCTGACCATCTTGTGGTGGCCATCTTGTGTCCACATGGGGGCAGCCAGCTTGTGTGTTGTAGTGATGGTCAATCTGCATATTACTCTTTTATTAGATAGGATAGAAGCCTGGTGCATGGGCGGGGGCCAGCTGGTTTGCCCTGAAGGGTGAAGGTTCCCTTGGAGCATGGGGTAGCCTGGACGAGGGGCCTGTGGTGGTTTGCTGGCTAGCCACACCCCCCTGGCAACCCAAGTGGAGGCCCTGCTATCTATAATTTATTTATCATCTATAATTGAAACATTGTAGCCTTGAGTGGAGGCCTAGGCCGGCCAGGGTGTGGGGAAAGCTTGGCTTCCTCTATTGCCAAGGGCAAGTCAAGCCTCCTGCTCTCTCTTGGCCACAGCCATCTTGGTTGGGTTAATTTGCATACCCACTCCTGATTGGCTGATGGGCATGGCTTGTGGGTGTAGCAGAGTGATGATTAATTTGCATATTACTATTTTGTTAGATAGGATAGTCACCATGCTGTATGTTATTACCCCAGGACTTATATATTTTATAAGTGGAAGTTTGTGTCTTTTTACCTCCTTCACCCATTTCACCCACCTCCTAACCCTGCTTCCAGCAATCACCAATCTGTTTTTTTGTATCTACCAATTCAGTTTTGTTTGTGTAGATACCAGAAATAAATAAGGTCATAGGGTAATTATCTGATTTATTTCACTCAGCATAATGCCTCCAGATCTATCCATGTTCTCACATATGGCAAGATTTACTTATTTTTTTTTATGGCTGAAGAACATTCCATTGTGTATATATGTGTATAAATGTATATATGTAAAAATGACACATATTCTTTATCCATTCATCTGTTGATGGACAATTAGATTGCTTCCATGCCTTGGCTATTGTAAATAATACTGCAGTAAACATGGAAGTGCACATATCTTTTGGAGTTAGGATTCTCATTTTTTGCATTCATACCCAGAAGTAGAATTGTTGGGTCATAAGGTAATTCTATTTTTAATGTTTTGAGGAACTTCCATACTATTTTCTATAGTGACTGCACCATTTTACATTCTCACCAACAGTGCACAAGGGTTCCCTTTTCCCCACATGCTCACCAATAAAACTTTTTTTTTTTTAATCAAGGCTGGTAGTAAATGTTTAAGCTTTGTTACAACTCCACTCTGCTGCAGCAGCCACAGATGATCCATAAACAATGAGTGTGGCTGTGTCCCAATAAAACTTTATTTACAAAAACAGGTGACAGAGTGGATTTAATTCATAGGCCAAAGTTTGCCAACCAGTCAGTTATTGTATTATTATGGACTAGAGGCCCGGTGCATGAAATTCATGCACGAGAGGAGGGGGTGTCCCTCAGCCCAGCCTAGGCCCGCTCACAATCCTGGATCCCTTGGCTAGGGTCCCTAAGCCTGGCCAGCAATCAGGGCCTATTGGGGCTTTCCTCCCCCCAGCTGCTGCCATTGCATGCCATTTGTGTGGCGCTGCCCACTACCCTGCCACCAGTTGCCTCCCTCTGCGGGTGATAGGTGGGGATGTCATGCTTGGCTGGCCTGGGCCTCCCTCTGTGGGACAATTGTGGGGTGATGGAGGGACTCCCCAACCAATCATATTGCACACGCCTTGGCTGGCCTGGAGCCAGTGCATGTCATAGTGTGGTCATCGGAAGGTCGTTCTGCTTTTCAGTCATTTGGTCGATTCGCATATTATGCTTTTATTATTATAGATTAGAGGCCCGGTGCATGAAATTCATGCATGGGGAGGGGTCTTTCAGCCCAGCCTGCTCCCTCTTCAATATGCGATCCTTTGAGGGATGTCTGACTGCCCATTTAGGCCAGATCCTACCTGGACTGATGGCTCCTAACTGCTCACCTCCTGCCTTC
The DNA here is from genome assembly GCA_011751065.1 of Lasiurus cinereus. Lineage (NCBI taxonomy): Eukaryota > Metazoa > Chordata > Mammalia > Chiroptera > Vespertilionidae > Lasiurus > Lasiurus cinereus. Next base: position 3,009,299 of record JAAGEH010000289.1, on the reverse strand, counting down.
CTGATTGCCCCTAACCACTTCTGTCTGCCAGCCTGATTGATGCCTAACTGTTCCCCTGTCAGCCTGTTTACCCCTAACTGCCCTCACCTGCAGGCCTGGTCACCCCTAACTGCACTCCTCTGCAGGCCTGGGTCTCCCTCAATGACGCTTCCCTGCAGGCCTGGTCACCCCCAACTTCCCTCCTCTGTCGACCTGGTCATCCCTAATTGCCCTCCTCTGTAGGCTTGATCACCTTCAACTGCCCTCCCTTGCAGGCCTGGTCCCTGCCAACTGCCCTCCCCTGCTGGCCATCTTGTGGTGGCCATCTTGTGTCCACATGGGAGCAGGATCTTTTGACCACCTGGGGGCAGTCATCTTGTGTGTTGGAGTGGTGGTCAATCTGCATATTATTCTTTTATTAAATAGGATAGAGGCCTTGTACACAGGTGGGGGCCAGCTGGTTTGCCCTGAAGGGTGTCCTGGATCAGGGTGGGGGTTCCCTTGGGGCATGGGGTGGCCTGGGTGAGGGGCCTGTCGTGGTTTGCAGGCCGGCCACACACACACACACACACACACACACACACCGGTGACCCAAGCAGAACCCCTGATATCTGGGATTTATTTATCTTCTACAATGGAAACTTTGTAGCCTGGAGAGGAGCCAAGCCTTCTGCTTGCACAGCCATTGAAACTTTGTTGCCTTAAGTAGAGGTCTGGGCCAGCCCAGGTGTGTGGAAAGCTTGGCTTCCTCCATCACCAGGGGCAACCCAAGCCTCCCTCCTGCTCTGTCTGTGGCCATAGCCATCTTGGTTAAGTTCATTTGCATACCTGCTCTGATTGGCTTGTGGGGGTGGCTTGTGGGTGTAGCAGAGGTACAGTCAATTTGCATATTACTATTTTATTAGATAGGATGGGGTGGGTCTTCAATTTGGTCATACTGGAAATCTAAAATGCTCACCACCATCAGTGTTTTTCATGTATGATAGAAAAAAAGTGGGCAGTGGGTCAGTGGAGAAAGAACTGATTAAACCATAGCTGCCCCAAGTCCTTGCTTTATCACTGGCAGGCAGACCTGAGTTGATACTCAGAGCTTCCTCTTCTCCCCTTACTGTCTGTCAGAATCTTGATCCCTGAGCCTCTTCACCTGATGTTTCTTTTCCAAGTTTCCACTCCTACAGTGTCTGTCCTTCCTGCATGCACCTGTCTTTGCTGCAGGGTAGGGTACACTCTCATTAACCAGCACTATTGGGCCAGGCAGGCACTCTTTGCTCCCACTGTGTAGCAACAACAAAACATCTTCCTGGTAACTGGGGCCAGTCCCCTGCCCAGTACAGTGTCCTTCCATCTCCCTTTTGGTGCAATGACAGGAGAGCCCAAGTCAAGGGATCCTCTCAGCTGCTAGTAGGAACCAAACTGTGAAATATTCCTCCCTAGGCACCAGGGCCTGTACACTCCCACACGGTCTATAGTGACTGGGAGAAAAAGCAAACTTCATTAAGTGGCTGTCAGTGACACAATGAGAGGGCCACTTCTACGGGCACAGCAGGCTCCCACACCTGTGAATTCTGCATAAGGGAGAGGTGCCACTGCATTTCGTCGTTGTTTGAGGCATATAACACACTTTGCAGGCCAGCACTCCAGCCCTTAAAAAGGACCATCTCTCAGATGGTGTCCTATTGGAGCCCTCATCAGGCCTCCCCTGTCCCCACAAGTCAGCTGCTTTCCAGTGGGGGTGAGGGGGTGGAGGTTGATAGCCCACTGGCACATGCCTTTGTCATAACATACATCCCTTGGTGGGAAGTGATGTCGTGCAGGATACTGTACGGTAGGGAAGGTGGCCTCTGAGTCCATGGACCGTGGTGCTGCACAGAGAGGCTTTTCAGGCAGTGGAGGCAACATGCATTAGAACAAGCATCATTCTGGAAGGACAGAACCCTTCTTCAGTGATGGCAAGGGACCAACCCAACAAATCTGCCAGAAAATTGCCTGTTTTTTCCCCAGGGAGTGGGGTCATGATGGGCCTTGGCATTGGTCCTGCTGTTGGAGGTTGACACTCAGCAATGTCATAGCCAGATCAGGACTGGTGCACCAAGCTGGTACTATCCAGCCAATGTATGGTTTCCAACCTTGTCCATTTATTTTGTTCATTAAATTCCACATATAAGGGAGATCATGTGATACTTCTCTTTCTCTGACTGACTTCTTTCACTTAGCATGATAATTTCCAAGTCCCTCGATGCTGTCTCAAAGGATAAGCAATCCTTTATTACTGCTACATAGTATGCAACAGTATAAATGTACCACAGCTTTAAAAAAAATATATATATATATATATAAAATTGATTTTTTGATAGAGAGGAAGAAAGAGGGATAGAGAATTAGAAACATTAATGAGAAAGAAACATCAATCAGCTGCCTCCTGAACACCCCTACTGGGGATGTGCCCACAACCAAGGTACATGCCCTTGATGGGAATAGAACCTGGGACCCTTCAGTCTGCAGCCTGATGCTCTATCCACTGAGCCAAACCAGGTTAGGGCATGTCACAGCTTTTTTATCCTCTCATCTATTGATGGGTACTCAGGCTGTTTCCAGATCTTAACTCTTATAAATAGTGCTGCTATGAACATAGGGGTGCATACATTTTTTTTCTGATGGGCGTTTCAGAATTCTTAGGATATATTCCTAGAAGTGGGATCATTGAATCAAATGGTAGTTCAATATTTAATTTTTTGAGGAAACTCCACACTGTTATCTATAGTGGCTATAACAGTCTGCATTCCCACCAGCAGTGCACTAGGGTTCCCTTTTCTCCACATCCTCACCAGCCCTTGTTTGTTGATTTGTTGATGGGAATCATTCTGGCAGGTGTGATGTAATACCTCATTGTTATTCTCATTTGCATTTCTCTGATGATCAGGGACATTGAGCATTTATCCATATGTCTCTTAGCCATTTGCATGTACTCTTTGGAGAAGTGTCTATAAGGGTCTTCTACCCATTTTTAGAGTGGGTTATTTGTCTTCCTTTTATTGAGTTGTATGAGTTCTTTATATATTTTAGATATTAACGCTTTATCAGATGTATCATTGCCAAATATGTTCTCCCATACAGTGGGTTCCCTTTTCATTTTGATGCTATTGTCTTCGGTTGTGCGGAAGCTTTTTATTTTAAATAAAATAAATAAATCCCGTTTATTTATTTTTCTATTGTTTCTTTTGCCCTAGGCTTTGTATCAATGAAAATTTTTTACGAGAGATGTCTGATATTTTGCTGCCTGTGTTTTCTTCAAGAATTTTAATGGCCGAGACCGGTTTGGCTCAGGGGATAGAGCGTCGGCTTGAGGACTGAAAGGTCCCAGGTTCGATTCCGGTTGGGGGCATGTACCTTGCTTGCGGGCACATCTCCACTATGGGGCATGCAGGAGGCGGCTGATCGATGTCTCTCTCTCATCGATGTTTCTGACTTTCTATCTCTCTCCTTTCCTCTCGGTAAAAAAATCAATAAAATATATTTTTTTATAAAAAAGACTTTTAATGGTTTCACATCTTACATTTAAGTCTTTTATCCATTTTGAGTTTATTCTTGTGTATGGTATAAGTTGGTGGTCTAGTTTTTTGTTTGTTGGTCTGTTTTATGCATGTATCTGTCCAATTATCCCAACACCATTTATTGAAGAGACTGTCTTTACTTCGTTGTATGCTCTTATCTCATTTGTCAATATTAATTGAGCATAATGGCATAATGGTTGATTTCTGGGTCCTCTGTTCTGTTCCACTGATCTATATGTCTGTTTTTGTGCCAGTACCAGGCAGTTTTGATTATTGTGGCTTTGTAATATTACTTGATATCTGGTATTGTGATCCCCCTAACTTTGTTCTTCTTTCTTGAGATTACTGTGGCTATTCCAGGTGTTTTTTTTTTTTATTCCATATAAATTTTTGTAGTACAGTGGTACCTCGAGATACGAGTTTAATTCGTTCCATAACCTTGAGGCGTGGGAAACTATGAGACGCTTGAGTCGCAGTAAACTGGTGGGTCGTGTGCAGCCGGCCGATCCGCACAATTACTCATATCTCAACTGTTGCTCGTATTTCAAAGCAAAAATCGCTTGCTCGACGGCTCGTATCTCAAAAATCTCGTATGTTAGGGCACTTCTTTCTCGAGATACCACTGTATTTGTTCTAGACCTGTGAAATATGCTGTTGGTAATTTAATAAGAATTACACTGGATCTATGTATTGCTTTGGGAAGTATGGACATTTTAATTATGTTAATTCTGCCAATCCATGAACACAGTATATTCTTCCACTTGTTTGTATCTTCTTTTATCTCTTTTTAAAATGTTCTATAGTTTTCCAAGTACAGGTCTTTTTACTTGCTTGGTTAAGTTTATTTCTAAGTATCTTAATTTTTTGTTGCAATAGTAAATGAGATTTTCTTATTAGTTTTTTAATAATTCCAGGTGCTACTTTTGTATTCTGCTACATTGCCAAAATCATTTATTAAATATAGTAGGTTTCTTGGCAGACTCTTTAGGGTTTTCTATGTACAATATCATGTCATCTGCAAATAGTGACAATTTTACATTCTCCTATGCAATTTGAATATCTTTTTTTCTTCTTGTCTGATCACCATGGCTAGGACTTCCCGTACTATGTTGAATAAGAGTGGTGAAGGCAGACAACCCTGTCTTGTTCCTGTTTTAGAGGAAATGGTTCTAGTTTTTCCCATTGAGTATGATGTTGGCTGTAGGTTTGTCATATATGGCCTTTATTATGTTGAAGTATGATCCTTTTATTCCCACTTTGCTGAGAGTTTTTATTAAAAATGAGTGATGGGCCCTGGCCAGTTTGGTTCAGTGGATAGGGCATTAGCCTACGAACAGAAGGGTCCCAGGTTCGATTCTGGTCAAGGGCACGTCCCTGAGTTGTGGGCTCCATCCCCAGTGGGGGACTTGCAGGAGGCAGCTGATCTATGATTCTCTCATAATGAATGTTTTTCTCTCTCCCTCTCTGAAATCAATAAAAATACTTTTTCTTAAAAAATGGGAGTTGGGTCTGGCTGGTGTTGTTCAGTGGTTTGATTCCTGATCAGAGCACATGCCGGATTGCAGGCTTGATACCAAGTGGGGAGGGAGCATGTAGGAGGCAGCCAATCAATGATTCTCTCTCATTGTTGATGTTTCTATATCTCCCTCTCTCTTACTCTCTCTGAAATAAATAAAAACATATTTTTAAAAAATAGATGCTGGATTTTGTTGAATGCTTTTGCTGCATCTATTGATATGATTATGTGATTTTTGTCTTCCAATTTGTTTATGTGATGTATCTCATTTATTGATTTGCAAATATTATACCAGCCTTTCATCCCTGGAATAAATCCCACTTGGTCATGGTTTATGATTTTTAAAAATATATTGCTGATTCAATTTGCTAATATTTTGTTGAGGATTTTAGCATCTATGTTATCAGGAATATTGGCCTGTAATTCTCTTTCTTTGTAGTGTCTTTATCTGGTTTTGGAATTAGAATAATGTTGGCCTCATTAAAAGAGCTTGAAAGTGTTCCTTCCTCTTGGATTTTTTTGGGTTAGTCCAAGGAAGATAGGTGTTAGTTCTTCTTTGAATGTTTGGTAAAATACCTCTGTGAAGCCATCTGGGCCTATGCTTTTGTTTGCTGTAAATTTAAAAAAAAATTTTTTTAATTTAAATTATTATTACTACTTCTATTTCATCAGTTGTTATCATTCTTTTCAGTTTTTCTGATTCAGTTTTGGAAGGTTGTATTTTTCCAGGAATTTGTCCATTTCATCCACATTGTCCAGCTTGTTGGCATAGAGTTGGTCATAATATTTTCTTGCAATTCTTTGTATTTCTGTGGTGTCAGTGGTTATTTTACTTCTTTCCTTTCTGATTTTATTTATTTGGGCCCTCTCTCTTTATTTCTTTATGAGTCTGGCTAACAGTTCACCAATCTTGTTTATCTTTTCTAAGAAGCAGCTCTTGTTTTCTTTGATTTTTTGTATTGTTTTTTGTTTGTTTGTTTGGTCTCTATGTCATTTATTTATGCTCTGATCTTTATTATTTTCTTCCTTCTACCTAGTCTGGGATTTCTTGTTATTCTCTTTCTAGTTCTTTAAGTTGTAGAGTTAGATGGCTTATTAATAATTTTTCTTATTTCTTGAGATCAGCCTGTAGTGCTATGAACTTCCTTCTCATAAGTGCTTTCTCTGTGTTCCATAGGTTTGGAGGTTTTGTGTGTTCATTTAAAAAGATAGATAGATAGATAGATAGATAGATAGATAGATAGATAGATAGATTTCAGAGAGGAAAGAAGAAGGAGAGAGAGATAGAAACATCGCTAATGAGAGTAAATCATTGACCGGCTGCCTCCTGCATACCCACACTGTGAATGAGTCTACAACCCAGGCTTGTGCCCTGACTGGGAGTCAAACCATGATCTCCTAATTGACAGGTCGATGCTTAACCATGTAGTCATGCTGGCCAAGCATCTCTTGGGACTCTTGCTGCTCATGTGGCATTTGGATCTTTCATCATCATGCCAACTGGGCACAAATTCAGGGATTTGGAAGTGACTTCAGCAAACTCAAGATATTTGTTTTAAACTTTCACCTCAAATGGAGCAAGTGATGTCATTTTTTTTAAATTCATCTCTAATTTTTCATTAGTAGCAGTCCAACACATTCTTCTCTGAATTGTAATTACATTATCTTTCGAAGAAAGAAATGACTCCATATTTTAAATACATTAGTGTTGCAGTAAAGACTAACCTTAAAATCTCACACATGGTAGCATGGTCCTGATATTAACATCAAGGACATGCCTACACCACAGGTGAGTCAATGCCAGAACATGCCTCTGCCCTGTGCAATAAGAGGATACATGGGCCATGTTCAGCTAACTCTACAAAGGTTTCTAAACATGGTCAATTTCTGAACTTATCTCTTCTCTGACAAGCAAGAAGCAGCAGTAGATGACACAGGTCCAAGATCAGAATACCACGTTTTAACAAATGTTGCTCTAGGGTCATTACTATTCCTGGGTCATGGTTGCTATAGCAATTGAGTGTCACAGTTGTCTGATACTCCAATGTCTTGCCCTCCACTTGCACTTATTTCATGCCACCATGAGCCATCCTTTGGGGAAGCACAATGCCACTGCATGCCAGATATACCAAGTCCTTTCTCCCTGACAAAGAAGGGTAATCTGTATGTTCCCAAATATGTAACAACTGAATCCCAGAGACCATTTTCAGGATGTGTTTCATGAGGCACATTCAAATAGGCTAAGTCCAGGGAGGGAGCAGTGCTCTTATCTGAAACCTGAGAGGGAGGGGCTGTATGGAAGAAGCAGGCCCCTGGCAAAGACAGGCCACCAGGATGACTCTGCTGGGAGGGGACCTGGGAGAAAATACCCTTCCCTTTGCTCTCTACTGGGAAGGCCTGTTGCTGTGTGATTTACCCTGGAGGTTAGGCACCTGGGCAAACTGCAGTCACCAGCTCTCATTTCTTATACTTCTGAGCTCCTGGCTGGTGATTTAGGTTTCCTGTGACTTTTTCTGAACCTGGGAGTATTTAAATCATGACTGTGGTGTTATCTTTTTATGTGCACATGGTTTAAAAACTGTGCAAGCAGCTGAAACCGGTTTGGCTCAGTGGATAGAGCGTCGGTCTGCAGACTGAAAGGTCCCAGGTTCAATTCCGGTCTGGGGCAAGTACCTTGGTTATGGGCACATCCCCAGGAGGGGACGTGCAGGAGGCAGCTGATCGATGTTTCTCTTTCATTGATGTTTCTGACTCTCTATCCCTCTCCCTTCCTCTCTGTAAAAAAATCAATAAAATATCTTTTTAAAAAAACTGTGCAAGCACAATCAATCTGTTACTACATATCTGTGCACTTCACTTCATACCTCAGCTTGTAAAAATACTAGGAATACCAGCTCATCCCAGAACTGTCTATTGTCCAAGGGAGGCTCACACCAATTTAAACCATTCATTCCCAGAGGTCTCCTGTGGGCAGGCTCAGGTCCTAGACTAACTCCTGTGGCCTTGCCCATGTTTCCCTCTGAGATGCCTTCTCTGCCAACCTTCCTAGGGCAGCAAGCTCCTGTCCCTTCTGCATTGCTGAAACCCTTTCCCCCACCTGCCATGTCTGAAGCAGAGGCCAACACCATCCAGTGGATGGGACATCAGAGCTTGAGGATACAAGTGATGAGGACATGGCTTACCCATCTGCAGCCTGTGCTAAGCAGAGCCACACTGTCCTTGGACTCAGAGACAGGAATGGTGCTGTGGGAACTCCCACTGACACGAACTCTGTTGTACACAACGAGGAGCCAGACTCCAAGCTTGACTGGCAGTGGGGCATGTCATTAGACCTGGGGCCACTTAGGTGGCCATGTCTTGGAATGCCCCCCAGGCTGGTCTCCCCATTTTCACCCCGGCCCTACACAGTGGTATATTCATTTCCTGTGGCAACCTTAACAAATCACTACAAAATAGATGACTTAAAACAACACACTTACTCCTACACAGTTCTGGAGGCCAGAGGTCTGAAATAGTCCTTTTAATTATTCAAATCAACATGATTTGTTTTACACAATTTAAATGTATTTTACAATATCCTCTCCTCCCCCACTGTGCTAATTTATTTTTTTTTTTTAGGAGAACCCAAGATGGCAGCATAAGTAAACACCTACACTGCTGCCTCACACAACAATTTCAAAACTACAACTAAAAGACAGAACGGACATCATCCAGAACCACAGGAAAGCTGGCTGAATGTAAGTTCTACAGCTAGAAGGAAAGAGGGGCCTCACAGAAACCCAGAGAAGCTGCAAAAAGCTGAGGTACAGAGACACACTCGTGGAGAGAGCAGGTGCCAGAGTACCTGGCTGGCTTTCTCTGGCAGGAGTGAAACAGAGACTCTCAAAGGCATTGAACTCCTTATCCTATGACACTAAACCCCAGATCCAGCCGAAACTCATACGGGGGGAGTTTGGACTGTGAAAAGGGAGAGGTGCACGAAAATTTAGGGGAGTCGCAAAAGATCAGAGGTCTGATGGCGCGCACGGCACTGCGCAGAGGACAGATTGCTGATTGTGCCGCTGCCTTTCATGAGTGGGCGGGAGACAGACTTTGCCCACTGTGCCACTTCTGACTCCATTAAGCCCCAGTTTCGGGTGAAACCCTGGGGACCTAGACTGTTGTGGTCCTGGTGCACAGGGGAGCTGGAAAGGCAGCAGTCTAGAGGCACTGCTGGCGCGCACACACTAGGACCGCTCCAGCGATTACCCAGTCATGTGAGACTCAGGGGCCGTGGAGGGCGGGGCCCACTGGAAGGCAAGGCGGTCCCTTAAGCCCTGAGACTCCACCCATCCCGAGCTCAACAGAGGCTTCTTCGGTTTTGCAAGTCTGGTATCATAAGGCTGAATTCAACACAGAAGTTTTCCCGACATAGTGAAAATGCCAAGACAAGGGAAGGGATCACAAACAAAAGAAATGGAGGGAAAAAAATGACTGGATATAGAGTTCAAAACCACGCTTATAAGGTTTTTCAAGAATATGCTAGAAAAGTTGGATAAAGTTATCGAGTCCCAAAAGGAGATGCAAAAGCACCAACTAGAGATGCAAAAGATCCAACTAGAGATGATGGATAAATTTAACGAGTCCCAAGAGGAGATGAAAAAGGACCAACTAGAGACACTGACTGAAATAAAAAATATTATACAGAGTCCTAACAGCAGACTAGAGGAAGGTAAGAAACAAGTCAAAAAATTTGAAATATAAACAAGCAGAAAACACTCAAATGGAAAAGCAAGAAGAGAAAATAATCCAAAAATGTGAAGATAATGTAAGGAGCCTCTGGGACAGCTTCAAGCGTACCAACATCAGAATTGTGGGGGTGCCAGAAGAAGAGAGAGAGCAATATACTGAAAACCTATTTAAAGAAATAATGACTGAAAACTTCCCACATCTGGTAAAAGAAATAGACTTACAAGTCCAGGAAGCACACAGAACCCCATATAAAAGGAATCCAAAGAAGACCACACCAAGACACATCATAATTAAAATACCAAGAGCAAAAGACAAAGAGAGAATATTAAAAGCAGCAAGAGAAAACCAGTTCATTACGTACAAGGGAGCACCCATACGACTGTCAGCTGATTTCTCAACAGAAATGATGCAAGCCAGATGGGAGTGGCAAGAAATATTCAACGTGATGAATAGCAAGAACCTACAACCAAGAATAATCTATCCAGCAAAGCTATCATTCAGAATTGCAGGGCAGATAAAGAGCTTCACAGATAAGAAAAAGCTAAAGGAGTTCATCAACTCCAAACCAGTATTATATGAAATGCTGAAAGGTACTCTTTTAGAAGAGGAAGAAGAAAAAGGTAAAAGATAAAAATTTATGAACAACAAATACATATCTATTAACAAGTGAATCTAAAAATTAAGTGAATTAAAAATTTGATCAACAGAATAAACTGGTGAATATAATAGAATCAGGAGCACAGAAAGGGAGAGGACTGATAATTCTCAGGGGGAAAGGGGTGAGGGGTGTACAGGGAGAGACTGGACAAAAATCATACACCTATGGATGAGATCAATGGGAGGGAGGTAAGGCCAGAGGGAAGGGTGGGAGCTGGGTGGAGGGGTGCTATGGAGGGGAAAAAAGAGAAACAAATGTAATAATCTGAATAATAAAGATTTAATTAAAAAAAAAGCTGCTTAATGAACATGATGATTAAGGAATTGGGATAGAAGGTGAGTGAGATTAGGGGATCCTAGGGCTCATCTCAGCCTGAAGACTAGGGGTGGAGAGTCAAATCTAGAACCTGCAGCATCTTGTTGGCCGCCAAGTCTAACTGTCCCCGCCCTGTGTTGATCTATAGCAGGCTCTTGGTCCACCTTTTACTTGAGACTTGAGTCTTGCTTCTTTTATTTTTCTCAGATGGAAGAAAGGGAGAAATTCTGTCTGTTTGTACATTGAGAAACTTCCCAATGTATAAACTTCTCATGCTCCATTTTAGGTAAACCACACAAACACATACACGCACACACACATACACACACACACACACACATGAAACAGGGATTATCCCTGAAAATAACTTTTAGTTTTGTATTTATTTTTTATAAAAGCATGATTCACTGCAATCAATTAAAGTCATACAAAAAAGAAAAACAAAGAAAAAAATCACCAAGTACTTTAATTTTTTATTATCTATTTTTATTTTTTGTACATCCCAGTGACCAGATATTACATAACTTCATATGTGCTCATCCCAATAAATCCCACACCCATCCAGCACCATGCCTAGTTTTTAGAATACCGTATTATTGATTATATTTCCTATGCTGTGCTTTACATCCCCATAGCTATTCTGTAACAACCAATGTGTACTTCTTAATCCCTTCATATTTTTCACTTATCCCTCCAATCCCACTCCCATCTGGCAATCAACAAAAAAGTCTCTGTATTGATGAGTCTGTTTCTATTCTGCTTGTTCATTTTGTTTGTAGATTCAACTGTTGATAATATGTATTTATTAATATTTTATTATTCATTGTTTTTTATCTTCTTCTACTTCTGCAAGAAGACCCTTTAGCCCAGCTGATTTGGCTCAGTGGATAGAGCATTGGCCTGCAGACTGAAGGGTCTCAGGTTCGATTCTGGTAAAGGGCACAGGCCTGGGTTACGGGCTTGATCCCCAGTAGTGGGCATGCAGGAGGCAGTTGATCAATGATTCCCTCTCATCATTGGTGTTTCCATCTCTCTTTCTCCCTCACTCTTCTTCTCTCAAATCAATAAAAATAAAAATATTAATTAAAAAATAAGACGATCCTTCAACATTTCATATAATATTGGTTTGATGGTGATTAATTCTTTTAGCTTTTTGTTACTTGTGAAGTTCTTTATCTGTCCTTCAATTCTAAATGATAGCTTTGCTGGGTAGATTAATCTTAGTTGTAGGTTCTTGCTTTTCATCACTTTGAATATTTATTGCCACTCTCTTCTGGCTGCAAAGTTACTTTTGTTTTGTGACTATCTTATGGGATCTCCCTTATAGGTAACTAATTGCTTTTCTCTTATTGCTTTTAAGATCATCTGTCTTTAGCCTTTAGTATTTTCATTATAAATGTTTCCTGGTGTGGGCCTCTTTGGGTGCATCTTGTTTGGGATACTCTGTGTGCCCTGGACATTATGTTTGTTTCCTTCACCAAGTTAGGGAAGTTTTCTGTCATTATTTTTACTTTCTTGTGCTCTCTCTTCTCCTTCCAGCACCCTCATGATACAAGTGTTGGTGTGCTTGAAGTTGTCTCAGAGGTTCTTTATACTATCCTCATTTTTTAAAATTCTTTTTTCTGCTCTGATAGGGTGTGTTTTGCTTCCTTATATTCCAAATCACTGATTTGATTCTCAGCTTCATCTGCTCTACTGTTTATTCCCTGTAAATTGTTCTTTATTTCAGTTAGTGTTCCCTTCATTTCTAACTGGTTCTTTTTCATGTTGTTGAAATCCTCACTAAGTTCCTTTAGTATTCAGTGAATTTAGCATAGGAATGGCCTATATTGGCTCATACTTCAGATTTTCCTAAAATCTCTCAAACAAGCAGCATCTGTCTGGCCTCAGCATGCCTGTACTGCTAGCTAAGTAGCCTCAGGCTCACCACTAGCAGCAGCCAGCATTGGTTCAGAGTTTGGACTCACCTGGGCACCTCTAAGTCCAGCACAATAAGCAGCTATATGCAGATCACTTTGTAGTTTATGCCAGGTGGCCCTGAGTAGAGCACAGACAGTAACTGACCTTGGTCTGTACCTCCCAGGAGGCCTCAGAGCCCCAGAGCCAATGTATTCAGTGGGCAATGTATCCTGCTGGACTGCCTTAGACGCCTTTCTCTGCCTATCCCCATGAAAAACCACCACACAACCACTTTCATAAGCAACATATTCAAAGGTGGACTAGTGGGTACCAGAGCCCTGTTGCTTTATGTAGGTCCTTACATAGCTGATCCTTCAAGGTGATTGGAAATCAGTGGTCAGTGGTTTCAGCCAGTCCTTACAGCTGATAGGTCTGGGTAAATCCCTCCCATTGATGTACCAACAGCAATCAAGACTCAACTATAATAGAAGGGTGTACAGCCCACAAAAGAGGCCCAGCTGGGATGATTGAGAAGGCTATACCACTGGACCCTGGCGATGCTACCTAGGGTGGGAGACATAGAAGCTCTACCTAATACATGGAAACAAACACAGGGAGGCAGCCAAAATGAAGAGACAAAGAAACATGGCCCCAAAGAAACAACAGAATAAAACTCCAGAAAAGGAATTAAACAAAATGGAGACAAGCAATCTACTAGGTGCAGAGTACAAAACACCAAGTACTTTTAAAGTTCTTTTTCAGAGAGCAGGCCAGTGAGTACCTGCAGTATTTTTGTTCTCAGGGCAATATGTGAGCCAGGGGAGCAGCTCAGAGAAACCTAGAGCCATCTTGGTGCCAGCCTTCGCCAAAAACTTGAAGATGAACACAGAGTCTAGTTTGAAACTTGGAAAAACGAGTCTCTGCAGTGGCGTGTCCTCTCTGAGAACACTGTGCTTCTTTTTTCCGGTGGAGTCCTTGGCTGAGCCAAACCCCTCCCCTCACTGGTATGGGGACTGAGGTCTGGCCTTCTTCCTCAAGAGGAGGAAGAAAAGAAACTTTGTTCAGCAAAGTTTGTCCATCTGAACCTTTCAACTGTGAGTCTGCATCTCATGCCTGTGAACTTGAACAGGAAGGCACTGGGAAAGGTCTGCCTCTGGGGAGGAGGACTGAACGAGATGCTGCCAAGAATGTGCTAGAGGAATCAGCCAGCACTGGGGGGCAGGGAGGAAGGAGAGACTGGACTGCCTATCCCCATGAAGCTGTCCACTTTGCACCCTGCAGGCAGTCCTCTCCATCCCTCCAGGGGTTCTCAGAGGAAGCCCTGCAGGAGCACACCTGCCCCCACTCCTTCCCAGGATTGGAAAGCCTGAGGAGAGAGCCCTGGCTGCTGGAGTTCCTGGCTCGTGACTTTCATAGGCAACCTCATTTCTAAGACACAGCTTTCTATCTGTAAAATGTGCTGATAGTGCCTCAGGCTGGCACTCCAGACCTGTTTATTCCTTTAACCACTAGCTAAGTTTGGCAACCAGAACCCTTGAATTTCTTGTGCAACGAGAAAGTCCAAGTAGTCAGAGGGTATGGGCAGTGCCCTCTGCCCGCAGCCCCATGGGCCAGGCCTCAGCATTCCTCCTTAGGGCCCTTCTCAACCTGTCCCTGTGGGTCCCACTCCTGCAGCCACCTCTCTTCTCCATCCTCCCAATGACTTGGTATCCAAAGGCCCAGATGGGGGTCTCAGGAAGGCTGTAGAGCTTTGCTCCACTCTACCAGGGCCCCCTGGAGAAGCCCTTTAACCTTTCTGAATCCTGTGTCCTCTGTGAGGAACAAGTGGTCATGTCCACTTCACAGATCTCTGTCCACTCAACCTGTGGGCACCTTTGCCATTGCTAGTCCCACATCTGTTCCCTGCTGGGTTGCCTTAGACGCCTCTCTCCTTTGCAAAGATGCTCGCCTCAAATCTGCACATCCTCTCACTCCTTTCTGGCCCTGGAATGGGTACACTTTCATGCTCTCTAGCTGCAGTTCTGCTTGCATCCCAGTTGGGCACTGACAGCAGGGTAGTCCTGCTATCCATTGATGCAGACCTAAGCAGCCAAACCAGGCAGGGTGGGAGAGTGCAGGCCACTTGGAAGGGAGGAGGAGCTGCTGGAAGGGCCACGCGATCAGGACACACAGGTCTGCTCGAGCTGGGGTTGTCCACCAGGACCCCTTCCCCTGCCAACACTGTCTGTTGGTCCATGTGGCCCTCTAATGGGTCTCTGAATCCTTGCTTTCCAGGCTGGGCCCTCTGTGGGAAACATGCTCCCTCACCCCTTTCTCAAGGCTTACTCTGAGAAGCCCTCTGTGTCCAAGGCCACTGGCCCACAAGTCTGCCCTCACAATGCCTCTTCTGACCTGCAGGCTAGTTTGGTCCCAGGCTGTGGCCCTCAAGGGGACTTGAAGTGGGACCTTTCACCCTTCCAGTATCAGTTCTCTCCACCTGTGCCAGGACTCCACATCCCAAGGCCTTCCCGCCTTGTCAGCCTTCAAACTCCTGGCCCTGGGCTGCAGGAGTGAGCACCTGGGGTATGGAGTGGGGAAGGGCAGTGGCTGAGTATCCTGGGCAAGACCACTTGGTCACCTGTTTCTCAAGTCAGCCCTCTTTGAACCACAAGAGAGAGGAACACTCCCCAAAGGAAAGCCAAGAGGACTTTTACCCCAAGGAAGGTCAGCAGGGCCAACGCAACATGAACTGTTGGCTAGGATTTCTTATAGAGTGACTCTCTCTTTTATGTGGGAACTCAAGACGCGACCTCTGAGGGAAGAGGATGTGAGTGCAAGACTCCTGCAGCTGCTTTGTTAACGTGAGAGAAGAGCCTGGAGAAACTGAGGTCCCCAGGAGGAAGCCATCGCCACAGAGCAGAGAGCAAAGTGTAGGGTTCTTAGTGAGACTGCCTGAGCATCTAGAGCAAATCTCACCTGATGTCCATTGCTGGGCTTTCAGCTTCCTGACCCAGCACATTCCCTTTGCTGTCAGAGTCAATGTGGTATGGTTTTATGCCATATGTTTCCATCCCAGAGGTCCTGCTCTCCCCAACAGAAAGACAAATGGGAGTCATGGTGGGAGCGTGATGTGCAGAAGAGCTCTGACTGTGAGGTGGAGGGCAGACCCAGTGCTACAGGAAACCAGGCAAGGGAAGAAACACCCGAATTCCCACGAGGAGGCAGTGTCTCTGAGAGTGCAGGCTGGGCAGACTCCCAGCCAACCATGCCTGTGGGGCATCTGGGATTAGAAAAGAATATAGCAGCCCCTGGACCCTCCAGTTTTGAGAGAAAGGACTGCCTGGTGCTTTTGAACACTGAGCACAAGACAAAGGAAATTCAAAGAACTCAGATAAGGCGGCCCTTGTTTTGACATGTGCTGACTTCAGCTCTGGATGCACCTGGCTAACATGTTGTCCTGGGACATTGGGGCAGGCTACCAGGATCTTTGAAATGAGGTCAAGCTTTGGGAGAGGGCAACTTTGGTGCCCACTTCGAAGCCAGAGGCCCTGGTTTGGCTGGCCAGCAGGGATGTGACCACAACAGAGCTGGGTCTTGATGAATTTGAAGATATCCATGACCTTTATATCCCTGGAAGGCTAGGTTTTGGGTATCTGGGCCAATCCCTGCAGATGAATGGGCTCCTTGGCCAGCCTGGGGGCTCTCAGGACATACCTAATCCTCTTGCATTTCATAGGGCCACATGGCTGGGCAGCACAGGCCCACACGCCCCTGAGGCCCTCTTGCACTTCCTTGAGGCTGGCCCACAGCGGTCAGCACCGGTACAGAAGCATGTGGTGTGTGGAAGGCTCACGGCCATTTCTGTCCCTGGAGTAAAGCCAGCTGGATCCTTTGTTATTCTCTCAGCTGGCAATTACATTCAGGGAATGACAGTGGCGTAAACAAGACAGATGTGCATTTCTGTCTCACAAAAATGCAGTCCACACCCTAGTATGCTACATTTGGGGTGACAGCTCCATGGTGTCCCCTGATCCAGGTTTCTCCCTTCTTCCCGCTCACCATTATCAGCATGTAGAATTCATCCTCAAGATTCCAAGATGCTGCTAGGCCTCTGGTCATGCCCAGTGTCTAGATCAAAAGAAATGGGAGGATGGTAAGAAACAGAAATATGAAAGGCCAATGTTGCTCTGGCTGGTGTGGCTCAGTTGGTTGGAGCCTCATCCCATGCACCAAAAGGTTTCCGGTTCATTCCCTATCAAGGCACATATCCCGGTTGCAAGTTTGATCTCTAATCCGGGCACATGCAGGAGGCAACCAATCATTGTTTCTCACATCAATGTTTCTCTCTCTCTCTCTTAAATCAATAAAAATATATCCTTGGGTGAGGATGAGAGAGAAAGAGAGAGAGAGAAGGGAGGGTAGGATTTATCAAAAGGCCCACTCAGACTTCCACTTATTTGGCCACTTCCATCTGCAAGTAAGGCTGGGAATGTAGCTTCTCCCCTGGTGGGGCTGGCATTCAAACTCAGCAGGCTGGCTCCCAAGTCTGTTCTCTAACTACAGTGGTACCTCGAGATACGAGTGCCCTAACATACGAGATTTTTGAGATACCAGCCATCGAGCCAGCGATTTTTGCTTTGAAATACGAGCAACATTTGAGATAGGAGTAAATGCGTGGATCGGCCGGCTGCATACGACCCACCAGTTTACCGCGACTCAAGCATCTCATAGTTTCCCACGCCTCAAGGTTACGGAACGGATTAAACTCGTATCTCGAGGTACCACTGTACTACATTGCACAGCCTTCCAGAAGCAATGGTGCATAATTAGAATTTTTTACTTTATTTTTATCATTATATTTATGGAAAGTTGATAGAAAATTGAAACCAGCCATTATATTGTATTATATTATATTATATTATATTATATTATATTATATTATATTATAGACCCGATACACAAAATTCATGCAAGAGCAGGTTTTCACAGCCACAGCTGCCTGGATCCCTCCCTCACAGCCGTGGTGGCTACAGCCCTGACTTCATCCCGAAAGGACATCTGGAAGGATGTCTGGTCTAATTAGCCATATTATGCTTTTATTATTATAGACTAAAGGCCCAGTGCATGAAATTTGTGCATGGGCGGGGGGTGTCCCACAGCCTGGCCTGCACTCTCTTCAATCTGGGACCCTTTGGGAGATGTCTGACTACCCTGCAGGATTGGACCTAAGTCAGCAGTCAGACATCCCTCTCACAATTGGGACCCCTGGCTCCTAACTGCTCGCCTGCCTGCTTACCTGATTGCTCCTAGCTGCCTCTGCCTGCCAGCATGATTGTCCCCTAACTGTTCCCTTGCCAACCTGATATGCCAGCCTGATGGCCCCTAACTGTCCTCCCCTGCTGGCCTGATTGTCCCTAACTGCTCTCCCCTGCAGGCCTGATTGCCCTTAACTGCCTCTGCCACTGTGGTTTTGTCTGGAAGGATGTCTGGTCTAATTAGCATATTACCCTTTTATTAGCATAGATTATATTATACTAGAGTCCCAATGCATGAAATTTGTGCAAGGGGCTTGGCCCTCGCAGCCCTGGCTTCATCCAGAAGGTCATCTGAATGGTCATTCCACTGTTTGGCCATTTGGTCAATTTGTATATTATGCTTTTATTATTATAGATTATATAATGTTATATATTATATTATAGGGTAATATGTAAATTGACCCTAACGGCAGAATGACCCTGATCACTATGATGCACACTGACAACCAGAAGGCAGATGTTCGATGCAGGAGCTGCCCCCTGGGAGTCAATGCACTCCCACAGTGGGCTGACAGCTGTGAGCGCAGCAGTGGTGGCAGGATGGTTGTCCCACTGAGGCTTAGGCCCGATCCCCACATCAGTCAGACAGCCCCTGAGAGTTCCCAGGCTGCCAAAGGATGTCTGACTGCCAGCTTAGGCCTGATTCCATGGGGAGTAGGTGTAAGCTGGCAGGTGAACATCCCTTGAGGGTGCTGAACTATAAGAAGGCATAGGTCTGGCTGAGGGACGGACCCCCTCTCCCACCCAAATGCACAAATTTTCATGCACCATACCTCTGGTATTATATTATACTAAAGGCCTAGTGCACAAAATTCGTTTACAGGAGGGGGGTGTCCTTCAGCCCAGCCTGTTCCTGCTCCAATCTGGGACCCCTTGAGAGATGTCCAACTGCATGTTTAGGCCTGATCCTGTTTGCAAATTTCATGCACTGGGCCTTTAGTCCCATAAATGGGCAGTCAAACATCCCTCTCACAATCCAGGACTGCTGGTTCCCAACTGCTCGCCTGCCTACCTACCTCATTGCTGCTAACCGCTTCTGCCTGCCAATATGATCACCCCCTAAACAATCCCCTGACAACCTGATTGATGTTTAATTGATCCCTGCCAGCCTGTTTGCCCCTAACTGTCCTACACAGTGGGCCTGGTCATCTCCAATTGCCCTTCCCTGCAGACCCAATCACACCCAACTCCTTCCTCTGCCAGCCTGGTCACCCCTAACTGCCCTCCCCTGCAGGCTTGATCACCCCCCAACTGCCCTCCCTTGCAGGCCTGGTTCCTCCCAACTGCCCTCCCCTGCTGGCCTGATTGCCCACACTACCCTCCCTTGCAGGCCTACTCCCTGCCAACTTCCCTCCCCTGCTGGCCATCTTGTGGTGGCCATCTTGTGTCCACATGCGGGCAGGATCTTTTGACCACATGGGGGCAGTCATCTTGTGTGTTGGAGTGATGGTCAATCTGCATATTACTCTTTTATTAAATAGGATGGAGGCCTGGTACACGGGTGGGGACCAGCTGGTTTGCCCTAAAGGGTGTCCTGGATCAGGGTGAGTGTTCCCTTGGGATGTGGGGTAGCTTGGGTCAGGGGCCTGTCATGGTTTTTAGGCCAGCCACACCCCTCCGGTGACCCAAGTGGAGGCCCTGGTATCTGGGATTTATTTATCTTCTACAATTGAAACTTTGTAGCCTGGAGCGGAGGCCTAGGCAGGCCATAGTGTGCAGAAAGGTTGGCTTCCTCTATTGCCAGAGGCAACCCAAGCCTCCCTCCTGCTTCTCTGTGGCCTAGCCATCTTGGTTGGGTTAAGTTGCATAGTCACTCTGATTCGCTGGTGGATGTGGCTGGTGGGTGTGGCTTGGAGTGTAGGGGAGGTATGGTTCATTTGCATATTACTCTTTTATTAGATAGGATTCTATTCTATTCTATTCTATTCTATTCTATTCTATTCTATTCTATTCTACTAGAGGCCCAGTGCACAAATTTGTGCACCATTGGGGTCCCTCAACCTGGCGTGTGGGATTGGGCAGAAACCAGCTCTCTAACATCCCTCAAGAAGTCCTGGATTGCCTGGTACAGAACAGGCCAAGGGACCCCAACAATGCATGATCAGGACCAGGGAGAGGCATGGGAGGTCAGCCAGTGGTGGAGGGACCACAGGAAGGCTACAGGGCAAGTCCAGCCCATCTTGCCCATACCTGATCAGCCAGACCCCAGCAGCAAGCTAACCTAAAAGTAGAAGCATCTGCCCCCTGGTGGTCAATGCATGTCATAGCTATTGGTCAACTGGTTGACTGTCTGCCACCTGGTGATCAGGCATGTCATAGCAAGTGGTTGAGCAGCCTTAGCATATCATTAGAATATTACACTTTGATTGGTTGAATGGCTGACTGGTCAACCTGACACTTAGCATATTAAGCTTTTATTATATAAGATATGTTATATACTAGGCATACTTATTAATAATGCAGATTTTTTTCAATAGATGGAGTTACACATATATATATATGCAATTTGATATGTATGCTATTTTGCTGTATTGACAACAAGCTTCAAAACTTCATATGTTAAATTATCTGAAGGTGTTAACATCACAAATATTTTTACACTTAAAAATGTCGAATTTCATGCCAATAACAGAGCATTTGCAGGAAGCTTTAATTCATTACATTATTTTAAAGAAAAGTACTGCTGAAAGTTATCATATACTTCAGGAAGCTTATGATGAACATGTTCCATCTCAAGATACTTGTGAACACTGGTTTAAATGCTTTAAAAGTGATGATTTTGATGTGAAAGACAAAGAATGTGCAGGTCAATTTGAACCACACTTTATTTTTTTATTTTTTATTTTTTTTTCAGAGCAAATATATATTTTTAATTTTAATAAATCTTTATTGTTTTGATTATTATAATTATTCCTCTTTTCCCCCACATATCTCTCCTCCACTTGGTTGCCACCGAACCCTCTGCCCTTACCTCCCCCACATTGTCCTCATCCATATGTGTATGATTTTTGTCTAGTCTCTCCCTGTACCTCCCCCCCACCACGTCTTTCCCCCTGAGAATTATCAGTCCACTCCTTTTCTATGTCTCTAATTCTATTATATTCACCAGTTTATTCTGTTCATCAGATTTTCAATTCACTTGATTTTTAGATTCACTTGTTGATAAATTTGTTGTTCATAATTTTTACCTTTACTGTTTTCTTCTTCCTCTTCTTAAAGAATACCTTTCAGCATTTCATATAATACTGGTTTGGTATTGATGAACTCCTTTAGTTTTTTTCTTATCTGTGAAGCTCTTTATCTGCCCATCAATTCTGAATGACAGCTTTGCTGGGTAGAATAATCTTGGTTGTAGGTTCTTGCTATTCATCACATTGAACATTTCTTGCCACTCGCCTCTGGCCTACATAGTTTCTGTTAAGAAATCAACTGACAGTCGTATGGGTGCTCCCTTGTAGGTAATGAACTGTTTTTCTCTTGCTGCTTTTAATATTCTCTCTTTGTCTTTTGCTCTTGGTATTTTAATTATGATGTGTCTTGGTGTGGTCTTTTTTGGATTCCTTTTGTTTGGGGTTCTGTGTGCTTCCTGGACTTGTAAGTCTATTTTTTTCACCAGGTGGGGGAAGTTTTTAGTCATTATTTCTTTAAATAGGTTTTCAGTCTCTTGCTCTCTTTCTTCTTTTGGCGCCCCCATAATTCTGATGTTGGTATGCTTGAAGTTGTCCCATAGGCTCCTTACACTATCTTCACATTTTTTTATTCTTTTTTCTTTTTTATTTTCCAGTGGAGTGTTTTCTGCTTCTTTGTATTCCAAATCTTTGACTTGATTCTTGCCTTCCTCTAGTCTGCTATTAAGTTTCTGTATAATATTTTTTATTTCAGTCAGTGTATGTTTAATTTCTAGTTGGTTCTTTCTCATCCCCTCTTGGGTCTCACTAAATTTATCTATCTTTTCTAGGAAATTCTTGAAAAATCTTATAACCATGGTTTTGAACTCTATATCCAGTCATTTGTTTTCCTCCATTTCTTTCGTTTGTGATCTGTTCTTTAGTCTCCGCATTTTTTACTGCTTCTCTGAGTTGGTAGAGTAGCTTTGTGTGCTAGGTATCCTATGTGGCCCAGTAGCTCTGCCTCCCTAGTTACCTGAGGTGGATACTCTTGGTGCACCACTTTGTGAACTGTGTGTTCAGTCTTGTTGTAGTTAATTCTTAATTGCTGTTGATATCACAGGGTGGGGGAGAGGGGTTGACCTCCAAGCCAATTGGTTATGAGGATCAGCTGTGTCTGCGCATGCGGGCTTGCCTCCAGACCTCTGCCTTTGGCACACACGCGTGCAAGAGAGAGAGCTTCCGGAACTCTGCCTTTCAGTTCCCTGAGTTTCCATGTGCTCTAGGGACCCGTATGAGTCTGGATCCCCAGGTCTTGCCCAAAACTGGGGTTCAGTGCAGCAGGACCTGGATTTCATTGCTGTTGTGAGGTTCTGTTTTCTTTCCGCTAGAGGAAGGCAGGCACAATTAGCAGTCAAGGCTCTGTGTGTGCACTTTTGCACACACTTTCACATGCACTTTCATGAGCTCCTAGACTTCTGTCTTTTGCAGCTCCCCTAAGTTTCCATGCACTTTTTCCTTTCCCCCTATGAGTCTCTCCTGGAGCTGGGGTTCAGTGCAGTTGGGATTTTCCATCTCCCTCCCGCTAGAGGAAGCTAGCCAGACTCTCCTCCACCTGTCCTCTCCACGAGTGTGTCTCTGTACCTCAGCTTTTTACAGCTCCTCTGAGTCTTTGTGACTACCTCTCTTTGCTTCTAGTTGTAGAATTTTCACTCAGCCAGCTTTCCTGTAGTTCTGGATGATGTCCGTTCTGTCTTTTAGTTGCAGTTTTAAAATTGTTGTGCGAGGCAGCAGCTTAGGTGTTCACCTATGCTGCCATCTTGGTTTCTCCTCCTGAACCACACATTGATTATAAAACAACCAGAATGGGCCAGAAGACATGGCAAAGTAATTTTGCTTCATGGTAACACACCATCACACACTTCAAAACTAGTTAAAGATCTTGCTTGAGAAATATTAACCCAACCGCTGTATTCACCAGACCTTGCTTCTTCAGATTACCACTTGCTCCGATTAATGGCACATGCATTTTCTGAGCAGCACTTCAAAATGTATGAAGACCCCTAACCGGTTTGGCTCAGTGGATAGAGTATCAGTCTGCAGACTGAAGGTTCCCATGTTCAATTCCGGTCAAGAGCATGTACCTTGGTTGTGGACACATCCCCAGTGGAGTTGTGCAGGAGGCAGCTGATTGATGTTTCTCTCTCATCAATGTTTCTGACTCTCTATTCCTCTCCCTTCCTCTCTGTAAAAAGTCAATAATATGTATATCATATATTATTGATTTTTTAAATATATATTATATATTTTTATATATAAAAATATATAAAAATATATTTTATATATTGATATATATAAAAAGTACAAAGAAGTGGAAAATTTGGTCTCTGAATGGTTTGTCTCAAAACAAGAAAAGTTCTACTGGAACAGTATCCACAAATTATCTGAAGGATGTGGGAAATGTGTAGCTAGCAATTGACATTACTTTGAAAAGAGCATTTTTGATGTTTCCCTTGAAATTATTGTGTTTTCTTTGATTACAAAATCTGCATTATTAACTGGTACACCTAATACATTGTTTTATTTTATTGTACTTATTACTTTATTTTTAAATTTTATTAATTTTATTATCATTAGAAATACCTTTATAAAAAGTGTTCTTGCTCTGGCCAGTGTTGCTCAGTTGGTTGGACCATTGGCCTGTGCACCAGAAGATCGTGGATATGGTTCCCAGTCAGGGCCTATGCTTGGACTGCCGGTTGCATCCCCAGTCAAGGTCCATGGGAGAGCAATCAATAGATGTATCTCACTAAGACCGGTTTGACTTAGTGGATAGAGCATCGGCCTGCGGACTGAAAGGTCCCAGGTTCAATTCCGGTCAGGGGCATGTACCTTGTTTGCGGGCACAACTCCCGTACGGGACGTGCAGGAGGCGGCTGATTGATGTCTCTCATTGATGTTTCTGACTTTCTATCCCTCTCCCTTCCTCTCTGTAAAAAATCAATAAAATATATTTTAAAAAAAATAGATGTATCTCTCTTACATTGATGTTTATCTCTTTCACTCTCCTTTCTATTTTCCTCCCTCTTCAGAGTCAATCAAAAGCAATTTTTAAGTGTTCTTAAACACTTCACTGCATGCATTACAGAATATGTATCACTTCTATCTACTGAAATAACACTATGCTGAATGCATTACATAGTAGCTCATTAAAATCATCTCTATAAGAAGTGTTTAAAGCACTTCACTTTACTACATTCATAACAGAATGTGTATCACATCCAATCACTGAAATAACACTGTGTTAATACATCTTACAAGTGGTTTACATGTTATGTTTTTATTTTTTATTTCATTATATTTATATATAATATGTTATATCTTATTATATATAAATGAGGGACAGAGAGAGAGACACACAGAGAGAATATGGCCAAATAGGATAAAAAATGAAATTACTTAAGATCATAGATCATTTATATAAGAGAGAAAAATCATGTGGCTATATCAAGGCATTCACCAAGGCACTTAATGCAATTCAGCAATTATTCCTAATTAAAAATTCCAAATTAAATAAGAATAGAAGAAAATAATGGTAACTAAAAGAAACATATATATCAAATCCAGTAGTAAATATCATACTAGTTATTGATAGATTGAAATCAATTTCTTTAAAATTATCAGCAAAAAGTGAATGTTGGCTATCACCATTAAATTCAGAACCATTTCTTTATAAATTTTATATATTTTTAATATTTTGAAAAAAATGTTAAAATTATTTTTTTGACATTTTTATTTGTACATCCCGAAAGCCAGGACATTTTTGGAAACAGACTTCTAGGATCAATAAGAGAATTTAAAGTGGCTGAAAATATTGTATACATATATTTTTTAAAATATATTTTTCATTTATTTTAGAGAGGAAGGGAGAGGAGGAAGAGGAAGATAGAAACATCAGTGATGAGAGAAAATCATTGATTGGCTGCTTTCTGTACACCCTACACTGTGGATTGAGCCTGCATTCCAGGCACGTACCTTGACCAGGAATCCAACTGTGACCTCCTTGTTCATAGGTTGATGCTCAACCACTGAGCCACAAAAGCCACAATAGATAGAGATAGAGATAGAGATAGAGATAGATATATTTTCAATCATCACCTAAGTGTGTGTGCATATATTATATTATATATATTAATTTAATAAATCTTTATTGTTCAGATTATTACATTTGTTCTTCTTTGTCCACCCCATAGTTCCTTTCCACCCAGTTTCCACCCCACCCTCTGCCCTTACCTCCCTGCCATTGTTCTCATCCACAGGTGTACAATTTTTGTCCAGTCTCTTCCCATACCCCCTCACCTCTTTTCCCCTGAGAATTATCAGTCTACTCCCTTTATTTGCCCCTGATTCTATTATATTCACTAGTTTATTCTGTTCATCAGATTTCTTATTCACTTGATTTTTAGATTCACTTGTTGATAGATATGTATTTGTTGTTCATAATTTTTATCTTTACCTTTTTTCTTATTCCTCTTCTTAAAGAATACCTTTCAGCATTTCATATAATACTGGTTTGGTGTTGATGAACTCCTTTAGCTTTTTCTTATCTGTGAAGCTCTTTATCTGACCTTCAATTCTGAATGATAACTTTGCTGGGTAGAGTAATCTTGGTTGTAGGTTCTTACTATTCATCACTTGGTATATTTCTTGACACTCCAATTTGGCCTGCATAGTTTCTGTTGAAAAATCAGCTGACAATCATATGGGTGATCCCTTATAGGTAACTAACTGTTTTTCTTTTGCTGCTTTTAATATTCTCTGTTATTATACCCTCTCACCCCTTTATTAACTGGTACATTGTTTCATTTTATTATATTTATTACTTTATTTTTAAATTACAAAAATAATTTATTGTTCTTGGCATTTTAATTATGATGTGTCTTGGTGTGGTCTTTTTTGGATTCCTTTTATTTGGGGTTCTCTGTGCTTCCTGGACTTGTAAGACTATTTTTTTCACCAGGTAGGGGGAAGTTTTCAGTCATTATTTCTTTAAATAGGTTTTCAGTATCTTTCTCTTTCTCTTCTTCTGGCACTCCCATAATTCTAATGTTGGTACACTTGAAGTTGTCTCAGGGGTTCCTTATACTATCCTCACATTTTTTTATTCTTTTTTTCTTTTTGCTTTTCCAAGTGAGTGTTTTCTGCTTCTTTGTATTTCAAATCTTTGACTTGATTCTTGCGATCCTCTAGTCTGCTGTTAGGTCTCTGTATAATATTTTTTTATTTCAGTCAGTGTATGTTTAATTTCTAATTTGTCCTTTTCATATCCTCGAGGGTCTCACTAAATTTACCTATCTTTTCTAGGAAATTCTTGAAAAATCTTATGACCATGGTTTTGAACTCTATATCCAGTCATTTGTTTTCCTCCATTTCTTTTGTTTGTGATCTGTTTCTTTGTCTCCGCATTTTTGTTGCTTCCTGAGTTGGTAGGGTAGCTTTGTGTGCTAGTTGTGTTATATGGCTCTTAGCTCCACCTACCCAGTTACCTGAGGTGGACACTCTTGGTGCACCCCTTTGTGGACTGTGTGTACAATCTTGTTGTAATTAAATCTTGGTTGTTGTTGGTATCACTGGTGGGAATTGACCTCCAGTCCACTTGGCTGTGAGGATCCACTATGTCTATACAGGGAGAATTTCTGTGCTGGAGACAGCCTTATGAGACAAGACTTGCAAAATTGCAAAAGCCTCTGTGCTCCGCTTGGATGCGGTGGAGTCTCAGGGCTGAGCAGACAGCCTTGGCTTCTCATCAGCCCTGCCCTCTGAGGGCCCTGCTCTCAGTGTCCCTCGGTAATTGCCACAGTCCTCTCTGCACGCACTCACGCACATGCCTCCAGACCTCCGCCTTTTGTGGCTCCCCTGAGTTTCCATGCACTCCAGGGAATATATGAGTCTGGGCCTCCAGGATCTCGTTCGAAACTGGGGTTCAGTGCAGTAGGGAGGTTCTATCTTCCTTCTGCTAGAGAAAGCCAGCGGTACACTCAGAAGTTAGTGCTCTCTGCGTGTACTTGCACACCTCCAGACCTCTGCCTTTCGCAGTTCCCCTGAGTTTGCGTGTACTCCTCCCTTTTCCCAACAGTCCACACTCTCCCCGTATGAGTCTTGTCCAGAACTGGGATTCAGTGCAGTTGGGAGTTTTCATCTCCCTCCTACTAGAGGAAGGAAGCCAGCCAGGCCCTCCGCTGTCCATCTACTCCACATGCATGTCTCCATACTTCAGCTTTTTGCAGCTCCTCTGAGTTTCTGTGAGCCTGTCTTTCCTTCTAGTTGTAGAATTTCCACTCAGCCAGATTTGCTGTGGTTCTGGATGATGTCTGTTCTGTCTTTTAGTTGTAGTTTTGAAATTGTTGTGTGAGGCAGCAGTTTAGGTATTCACCTATGCCGCCATCTTGGTTTCTCCTTAAGTATATATTTTTACACTGATTTTTAGAGAGAGTGAAAAGGATTTTTAGAGAGAGAGAGAGAGAGAGAGAGAGAGAAACATGGAGTGAGAGAGACATACCAATTGATTGCCTCTCACATGCACCCCTACTTGGGCTGAAAATTTAACCTGCAATCCAGGTTTGTGCCCTTTATTGGGAATCAAACTCGTAACCCTTTGGTGCATGGCAATGTTCTAACCACTTTGCAACATTGGCCATGGTTGAAAAATAGTTTTAAAATATATTTTTATTGATTTCAGAGAGAAAAAGAGGGAGAGAAAAATAGGAACATCAGAAATGAGAGAGAATCATTGATTGGCATGTCTCACACTGGGGATCCTGCATGTCTCACACTGGGGATTGAGCCCACAACCGGAAATCAAACTGTGACCTGGTTCATAGGTCAATGCTCAACCACTGAGCCATGCCAGCAGGGCTATAATATATATTTTTTAAAATAAATGTTTTCCTCAAAAATAGCTAGAAATGAAAACAGAAAAAAATGCATTCACAATAAATAACATCTTAGGGATAATTTTCAAAAGAAAAATAGAGAACCTATGTAAGAAAAACTGTGAAATTGAGTAGAAAACCCCAAAAGAAAAGTTTAGTAAATGAAGAAAAGTTAAAATTTTGGATGGGAAAAACATAATATAAAAATGTCATTTCCCCAACATTAAAATATTAATTTAATGTGTTTTGGCCATTTGGGGGCTGAGAGACAAGAGATGTGGTGATAAAGAGTTGGACAAAATGATATATAAATTTATAGTAAAGAGTTTGATGTACAAGGAAACTATTAATATAAAATGGTTATAGGGAATTGACCTATGGGATGTTAAACCTTATTTTAAAATCACTGTAATTAAAACAGCATGTTGGGATGGCCTGTATTTACAGCCTGGAGCAACTGGCTATGTGAGTTTCCTATGGCCTCTGGATTTCTAGAGGGGGGCTAGCTTGAGTTGCCAAGACCCAAGGGATTGTAAGGACAACGTGCAGATCCAGGCAGAGGGAGAATCTTTCACTGCAGCTATAGAGGCACTGCCTGTGGAGCTGGGGGTTTCGTGTCTGCCTGTCAGGAATCCTAAGAAAACCCCAGAAGCACTCAACCAGGGAAAGACTTCAAATTTGGATATCTGCAACATTCAGGGGGCACCAATACCAAGTAAGAACAGTGCCTTCCTCATTCCCCTTCAGCCCCTACAATCCTGGAACAGCACGAAGAACAGAGTACACAGAGCAGTGAAGGAACTGGCCAGACACCCCAGCAGGAGGCCAGCCCAGTTGGAGTTCAGGGGAAGTCACCACAGGATGGAGGGAAAGGTGTGGTGTGAAAGAGGGAGGAGCTTCAGCCTGTACCTTACGGAATAGGACAGCTCTTCACTCAGTCAGGTGCACTGGCTGTATTCCCTATTAGTTCAGGGTATTATTAGGTATCAGTTATTAGTTTACACTGAGTGGCCAGATTACTATGATCTCTGAATGCATAATAATCTGCCCACTCAATGTATATCCTATATAATAAAAGGCTAATATGCAAATTGTCCCCTTGACCAGGAGTTTGACCAGCAGGCAGGCCAGCCAGGCTGGCCAGACCCCACCCATGCATGAATTCATGCACCAGGCCTCTCTATATAATATAATATATATATTATACACATACATACATACACTGAGTGGCCAGATTATTATCCATTAGGATAATAATCTGGCCACTCAGTGTATGTGTGTAGTTGCATCCTATGGCTGCCGTAACAAACTCCCACAATCTGAATGACTTAAAACAACAAACATTTGTTGTCTCACAGTTCTGGAAGCCAGAATCTGAAGTCAAGGTGTCAGTAGGTTTGGTTCCTTCTGGTGACTGTGAGGGAGCATCCACCTTCTGGTGACTGTGGCAATTCTTGGTGTTCCTTGGTTTGTAGATCACTCCAGTCCCTGCCTCTGTCTTCACATGGTCTTCTCCCCTCTGTGTGTCTGTGTGTATTATCCCCTCTGTCTTAGTAAAGACATCTGTTACTGTATTTAGGGCCTACCCTACTCCAAATGGTCTCATCTACAGAACTTTATCTTGATTACATATGCAAAAGTCTTTATTTCAATTAAGGAGACACTCTAAGGTTTTAGATGAACATATCTTTTGAGGGGGAACATTTAGCCTTCTATAGAACTGTAGCAGGTATGTCAGTCATACTGGCTGCCACACACAAGTCCTCCTTTCTATGAAAAAATACTGTACCCGAAGCCTCCTGCTCAGGGGAAGAGTGTGTTGAGCTCAGTACATAATGGGATAGGGTTGGCCCCAGACTGGAGATCATCCATCTGCTTAAGAAGATTGTGGTATTGAATAGGCCAATTGTCTGGCTCCTTTTAAAATTTGGGTTGAAAGTATGTACCTGATGACAGAAAGAATGAGAAAAACAGATGAGAGTTGTCATTAGAAAGAGACCAAGATTATATAAAAAATACTATGTACAATAGCCATAAAAATTTTAATTAGAGAAGTATAAGATATCTACACTAAAAATTACAAAACTTTGCTGAAGGAAATCAATAAAGTTCTAAATAATGGAGAGGTATACAATGTTCATGGATTGTAAGGCTCACATCATTAAGATGTCAATTCTCCTTAAATTGATTTATAGGTTCGATGTTATTCATATGAAAATTCCAGCAAGCTCTTGTTGTAGAAATCAATTGACTGTTCTAAAATGTACATGGAAATATAATGAGCCTAAGCAAACTTGAAGGACAAAGCTGGAAAATTTAGATTGTATGATATCAAATTTAATATAGTGGGTTAGGGTCAGTGCATAGAGCATCAGCCTGCAGATTGAAGGGTCCCAGGTTTGATTTCTGTCAAGGGCATATGCTGGGGTTGTGGGCTCGATCCCCAGTAGGGATGCAGGAAGCAGCCAATCAATGATTCTCTCTCATCATTGATGTTTCTCTCTCTCTCTCCCTCTCCCTTCCTCTCTGAAATCAATAAAAATATATTTTAAAAAGATTACTGTAAAATGCCATGGCTGTGCTCAGTGATTAACATATTGGCCTATGTACTGATGGTCGTGAGTTTGATTCCTGGTCAAGGGCATGTACCTCAGTTGCAGGTTTGATCCCCAGCCCTGGTTGAGGTGCATGACAGAGGCAACTAATCATAGACTTAAAGATAAAACAATAAAACTTCTAGAAGAAAATATTTTCATGGTCTCAGAGTAGACAAAGATTTCTTAAACTGGATATAAAAAGCACTAATCATAAAAGGGAAAAATGACAAATTTGACCTCATTAAAATAGAATTAGTTTGTTCATCTACAAATGTAATTAAGAAAGTAAAAAGGCAAGCCATAGACCTGGGAGAAAATATTCATTGTAATATACTAGTGTGGATGAAAGAGGCCACATGCTAATCTGACAAGCTCAGGGGAGGTCTGCATGGTGGTCTTGCAAACTCAGAGACCTAAAGTCACCACAAAGAATGGGCTGAAATTAAACTTTAACTAAAAGCAATTGTGGTGGGCAGTTAGCCCCACAGAAGAACCGTCAGTGTGTGTGTGTATGTGTGTGTATTCCCATGTTGGCTAGCGACATGTTTTTACCTTTATGAATGTCAATGCCTTTAGGTAAGGCAGGTACACTCTAGTCTGTGAAGTCTCTGTCTCTCCATTGTCCCTGAGGGTAGTTTACTTCTAGAGTCAGCACCTTGGGAAGGGGGTGGGGGTGGAAATGGAGTAGAATTGGAGCTCCCTCTTATTCTCAGCAGGGAAACTCCAGGGCTGCCTGTTCCCCTTTTCTCCACATGAGCCATGTGGGTTCTTATGCCTCCCTCCCACTGAAGCCCTGTGGTTGCTATCTGGTACCCCTCACTTGGAACCTGTCTCTGAGTCCTCCAGTCCCTTCTCTGAGAGGCCCATGAATAGGAAAGCAGGATAGGGTTGGCCATCCTCGTGATCAGGGACTCTCTGCTGGGGCCCGGCTCTGCCTGCTCTGTGCTCCTCTCGGAGAGGCTGAGCTGCAGCGGGGGCATTCCAGGCCTGTGCCATGCCAGCCCAAGCAGACAGCTGCTGGGAGGGTCTCTCTTCCTGAGGCCAAAGTGCTTCCCTGAGCTCATTATCCAAAGTGCAGACAAACAGCTCTGACCCATCATCTCCGCTGAAATGGGCGGCAAAAGTGACAGCGTGTGATGCCAGAGAATAAGTCAGAGGCGGCTTTGCCAGGGAGGCACTGTGTGGCCGGCAAGGAGGAAATGACGGGCACTGTGTCAGACTCATAAACAAGCATGACTTCACACTTGCCCTGCACACACCCCTCTGAGGTCATGCAGACCCCTCCCGTCTCCTGGGCCCATGGCACAACAGCACTGACGCCACGAGGCTGTGTGCTGCTGGGGGTGGGCCTGTGGCTAGTCCTTCCCTGACCAGTGTCAGTCACCTGCGGTCAGGCTCTGACGGCACTTCAGGTAGGGAGGGAGGCAGAAAGGCCCTTCCCTGTAGGTGTGGCTGCTGCCTGGCTCAAACCACCTGTGCCTTTGTGGGGCAGCAGGTCCTATGTGGCCAAACCGAAGTCCCCTTCCATTTTAAAGAAAAGCTAGAAACTCAGATTTTAGGCAATATCTTCTGATGGCAAAAGGCTGGCAACCAGTATGAAATGTTAAGATCCTCAGCAAGGACTAGGGACAAAAATCTGTGTGCTGCCATGGCCTCCAGTGGCCATTACACCCTCTGAATCACGAGGCCTTTCACTAAAACATTGCACCCAACTTACAGATGCAGCTATTGAGGTCCAGAGCCCCGCAGTGACTACCCACGGGGCAAAACCAGGCAGGGATTCACATGGGGAGCCAAGTTGGCTACCTGACTGGAGGCCACGATCATAATGGTCAGTGCTGCTGCTGCTCCTGCTTGGTGTGTGGTGCAGGGGGCCTCACTGGAGGTGCCTGGGGAGGCGCTTCCAAAGCCCAGGCCTGCAGGCCCAGGGCCTGAGCCCTATACAGAAAGCATACTACCGGGCACCAGACCTCCTTGAACCCAGATGCCACATATGGACTCATTGGTTTGATGTCCTATTGAACAAAGGTTGTGCTTGTGTGACCAGCCTTTCAGGCTGAGCCCATGGGTTCCGTCAGAGGCTCTCATACCAGCAACAGACACACAACCTGGACCTGTCTCACAGAGGCAGCCACCATTTCCTTCCCAGGCCTTTCCCACCGCTGCTCCCAACACAGAGGGGTCCTGGAGGCTCGGAGGCCTAGGTATCTGTCCCACGCTGAGCTATGGCAGGCTCCTTAGAGTGAAGGGACCCCTCTCACCTCTTCACCTGGAGCAATATTTCTGTTATTGGTTGGAATCAGGTGAGCCATTCTAAACCTTCATCACATCATCATCAACGAAATCCCCATATTAGAAAAACATATAGTATGTTTTTATTGATTTTAGAGCGAGGAAAGGGGGGAGAGAGAGAAAGAGATAGAAACATCAATGTGAGAAACATTGATCAATTGCTTCCTGCAGGCCTCCTATAGGGATTGTACCCAAAACCAGGGCATGAGTCCTGACTGGGAATTGGACCAGTGAACTTTAGGTGTATAGGACAACACTCAACCAACTGAGCCACACAGGCCAGGGCCCCAGAGGTTTTATTCATGTACCACTCACGGCATCGTGAACCACACTAAGCACCTCCACAGCACTATTTCACACATTTCTAGACCTTTGCTAGAAATGAGAGAGCTATTGTTTTAATTTTTGCCTCACAGGTGGGCTGAAATTGCTTGTGGAAATACTGGCAAAATCAACGCTGGGACCCAGACATACCTAACCTCAGAGTCCTTGCTTTTGATTATCATGTGCCTTCCCTCTCCCACAATTATGGGCCCAAGTCCCAGTCTGAACCGTCACTTTGTATCCCTGAGCCTCAGATTCCAGCTCTGTAGAAAGACTAGCAATCCCCATGTGCATGCTCTTGAGAAGGTTGTGAGGAAAGAATTAACACAGCAGGTCTGGTAGCCCAGTCCTTGCATGTCTCTAGGGAGGACTGGAACCCTTGGCCAATCTTGGGAATGTGGCTCTCGGTATCTTCTTTCTGCTGCTGACTGGCAACATGGTGCATGCCAGGGCCAATGGAGAATTGCTGAGAGGACCACCCACGATTGTTTTGTGCCAATGTATCTGGTTTCACATGTGGGATTCTGAGTCGGTTGCCACAGCAGTTGTGCTTGTGTGACCAGTCTTTCAGAAGAGCTTGGGATGCATGACTTGCATGGGCTTTCCCGAGCAGGTGTCCCCATGGCTGTCTGCTACAGAAAAAAATATGTCCTGTGTAACTTCAGTGTGGGAAGGACTTGGAAGCCTGTGCCCAAACTTCTTGGACCTCACCCAATGAATATCTTTTTCCTGTTGTTTTATTCTGTATTCTTTTCTGTAATAAAACTTAACTACAATGCTCGGCTGGTGTGGCTCAGTGGTTGAGTGTCGTCCCGTGAACAAAAAGGTCATGATTGGATTCCCAGATAAGGCACATGCCCAACTATGGGCTCAATCCCCAATGTGGGGCAAGCAGAAGGCAGCCAATCAATGATTCTCTCACATCATAGATGTTTCTTTCTCTCACTCCCTCTCCCTTCCTCTCTGAAATCAATAAAAATATATATTTTTAAAACTTAGGTATGAATATAACCTGTTATTAAGTCATGTTAGTTTTATTGAATCATCAAACTTAAGGGTGGTCTTGAGACCCCTGGAAAGAGAAGCTTAGAAGGAAGTTGTATAGTGTTAGCTCACAATTGGTAAATGGTGTGGGCCTCAACAGACATTACTTATGTTCAACAAGG
Source organism: Lasiurus cinereus (assembly GCA_011751065.1). Classification (NCBI taxonomy): domain Eukaryota; kingdom Metazoa; phylum Chordata; class Mammalia; order Chiroptera; family Vespertilionidae; genus Lasiurus; species Lasiurus cinereus. Next base: position 2,974,938 of record JAAGEH010000289.1, on the reverse strand, counting down.
CACATTATAGCCCCGGTGGCAGCTCCCAACCACCAACCATTTTTCATGTTCCTGGTGTGTAATCCAAGGGTCCATGTTTTCCTGTTCTCTGGAGCCACTTTGCCTGCATCCTTTCATTTCTGAGTGAAATAGCCAAGGATGGCCCCGCTGTCATATTTCTGAGAATTCGTGTGGAGTATGGAAACAAGTTGGAACTTTGGTGGCCCCAGTGAATCAGGCCTTCCCGTGTGCTTGCCCTGTGCAGCCGCTTCCCTTTCATGTGAGCTGAGCCTGTGACTTGTTTTAAGCAACAGAATGAATCAGCAGTGACCCTGGCACAGCTACAGTCCTGAGCCTGAAGAAGGCCTGGCAGTTTCCACATTCATACTCTTGAGAACTGTTGTCTGAGCAGTCTGATGTTCCTGCTGAAAAGACTGCTTGGAAAGACCATTTGTTGAGAGAAAGGCCCTGAGGCAACAAGGAAAAGACAAAAGACTAGCAGAGTCCATGGAGGCTCCAGAATCTGACTGCAGCTGCATCAGACCCGCCCGGCCCTGGTGCAGGAGCCCTCCTACTTCCAGCTCCATCAGATGAAGGAAGAAGCCACGCTGGACGGCTAGTCTCAGTAGTTGTCACGTGGCGCAGACAGGAGACATCTGCTGTGCTCTGGCTGACCTCCTAAGCCTCTTGGCCTGTTCTCTCCTCTGATGAAGATGTGGGAACAACATTCTGCTGTATCTTACCATTCTCGTGACTTTCTCTTATTCTCCCATAAGAAATGGTGGGAATGCAGTGATAAGTTGCAGCCAACACCTGTCCTCAGAAACCGGGGGCAGAAAGGAGTAGTGTTTTCCATGACAAACAGGAGAACACATGCCCCAACTACGCACAGGGCTGCCTGGCCTCCACTGTCAGTTGCCAGGTGCCTGGCCTCCAATTAGTCCCTAGACCTTGGTGATCTGTGTGCTTGTGAACTCCTCCCAGGGTTAAGTGCTGACTCAAAATGTTTTCCAAATACCATGCAGTTAGTCTCTCCAAAGGAAAAAGAAAAGGCGAACCCATCCGCAGGCTGCCTTGGGCTTGCAGATCAGCATTTTGTACCCTCCCATCCAGAGCAAGGCTTCGCAGCACTTACTGTTGGGAAGTATTTGCACTTAAAAAAATCAAATGTTTCCACCTTCTGAGTCATAGGAGCTCTTCATAGTTACCTGTTGCTGTGTAACAAATGAGGCCAAAGCTCAGTGGCTTGAAACCACATGCATTGATGATCTCTCTGTTACCTGGGTGAAGAATTAGATGTGGCATAGCGAGTGGAGTGTTGCTAGCTCAGATATCTTGATTCCAAAGCTGCAATCAAGGTATCTGCGGGCTAGACGGGGGAGGATCCACCTCCAAGCATGGGCATGATGGTAGAACTTGTGGACTGTTAGACTGAGGGCCTCATTTCCTCACTGACTGTTGACCTGAGGCCAGTCTCAAACCTTACTGAGCAGTCAAGTGTGTGACAGCATGGGAGAGTATGCGAGCAGGATGAAATCACTGTCTGTAAAGCCCAATCTCGGAAGTGACACCCATTACTTTGTGTTTTATGTTTTTAGGAGCAAATCACTAGTCTGTCACTCTCAGAAGGTGAGCTGCAGGGCTGTGCTTATACCCAAATTACCCAGGCAGAGGCGAGAATTGCAGCAGCCAGCAGGCACTTCATGTCCAGAGAAGAGGCTAGGCCAAAGCTGGTTCCCGTAGCAGTGTAGTGAGGTAGAAACTGATGAGGTCCCAAAGCAGTCTGCCTCCCAGCGGCTGATCTGCCACACATGTCTACTAGGGGTGTCATGGAGTTCAAGCCAAGGTTTCTTTTGGCAAGACAGAAGCAAGTAACAATCATAACCCAATGATTATAGTGGAGTGGGGGCACAAGTACACACTGTTGGAAGTATACAGTAACCCAACATTTTATTATTATTATTAAATTTACTAGAGGCCCGGTGTACAACATTCGTGCACTAGGAGGTGTGGCAGGTGGGTGGAGGGAGGGAGTCTTCAGCCCAGCCTGCACCCTCTCACAGTCCGGGACCCCTCAGGGGATGTCCGCCTGCAGGTTTAGGCCTGCTCCCCATGTGGGGTCCTTAGTGCTGGAGGCAGGAGAGGCTCCTGCCCCCACCACTGCACTCACCAGCCTTGAGCCCAGCTTCTGGCTGAGCAGCGCTCCCCTTCTGGGAGTGCACTGACCCCCAGGGGGCAGCTCCTGCATTGAGCATCTTCTCCCTGGTGGTCAGTGTGCATCATAGTGAGCATTCTGTCTCAATTGATTTGCATATTAGCCTTTTATTAGATAAAAGGGGGACATTGGTCACCATGATCATATAGGTTTCAGGTGTGGGCTTTTATGTATATTGCACTATGTGCCCACCATCCAAAGTCAAATCTTCTCCTGCCAGCATATATTGGCCTCCACTTCTCTCTGGCAACCATCACATTGCTGTTTGTGCTCATGAGCTTCAATTTTATATCCCACTTATGAATGTAGTCATATGGTTCTTAGTTTTTTCTGACTGACTTATTTCGCTTAGCATAATGTTCTCAAGATCCCTCCACGTGGTTGCAAATGGTGCTAGTTCATCCTTTCTCTCGGCTGAGTAGTACTCTATTGTGTATATGGACCACGTCTTCTGTATCTGGTCCTCTATCACGGGACATTATGGCTGTTTCCATGTCTCAAAACACAGTTTTGAGTTTTTTGGGTGTATTCCCAGGAGAGGGAGTCCTGGGTCTTATGGTAGCTCTATTCTCAATTTTCTAAGGAATCTCCAGACTGTTTTTCATAGTGGCTGTACAGTCTACATTCCCATCAGCAATGGATGAGGGTTTCCTTTTCCTCCACAACCTCTTCAACACTTGTTATTGCTTCTCTTATAGATAATGGCCACTCTAACAGGTATGAGGTGGTATCTCATTGCAGTTTTGATTTACATTTTCCTTATTGCCAGTGAGGTTGAGCATCTTTTCCTATATCTGTTGGCTGTTCATGTCTTCTTAGGAGAGGTTCACTGCCCAGTTCTTGATTGGGTTGTTCATTTGGTGTTGAGTTTTATGAGTTCTTTATATATTTTGGAAATTAAACCTTTGTCAGATCTCCTGTTTGCAAATATCATTTCACATCTGGTTGGCTGACTCTTTGTTTTATCTGTTTTTTGTTTGTTTGTTTTTGGTGTGTGTTGTTGTTGTTTTTAAGGATTTTTGGTGTTTTTGATGTGTGTTGTTGTTGTTGTTTTTAAGGATTTTTGGTGTTTTTGATGTGTGTTGTTGTTGTTGTTTTTAAGGATTTTTGGTGTTGTTGTTTGTTTTTTGCCACGTAGAAGCTTTTTGGTTTTATAGAGTCTCATTCATTTATTTTTGCCTTTACTTCCCTTTGCCAAAGGGGTCAAGTTCATAAAATGTTCTCTGCAACTAAGGCCCATAAGGTTGGTACGGATATTTTTCTATGTAACTTATTGTTTGGGGTCTTATATTTAGGTCTTCAATCCATTTTGAATTAATTTTTGTACATGGGAACAAACTGTAATCCAGTTTCATTCATTTTCGTGTGGTTTTCCAAGCACCATTTATTGAAGAGACTACCTTTACTCTATTGTGTGTTTCTGGCTCCTTGTTAAAAATTACCTGTCCATATACATATGGTTTTATAGCTGGGCCCTCTATTCTATTCCATTGATCTGTGTGTCTGTTTCTCTTTCAGTACCATGCAGTTTGATTATCGTAGCTCTGTAGCATGATTTGAGGTCAGGTAGAGTGATACCTACAGCTTCGTTTCTTTTTCTCAGGATTGCTTTGGCTATTCAGTTTTTTGGGGTTCCATAGAAATCTAATGATTTCTTATTCTATTTGTTTAAAAAATGACATTGGGATTTTGATGGGGATTGCATTAAATCTGTGTATTGCTTTGACTAATAATATAGCCATTTTAACTCTGTTGATTCTTCTAATTATTTGAACACAGGATATTTTTTTATTTTGTTGTATCTTTTTTGATATCTTTTAATATTGCTTTATAATTTTCAGTATATAGATCTTTCACATTTTTTGTTATGTTTATTCAGAGGTATTATTTTATTCTTTTGGTTGCAATTGCAAAAGGAATTGTTTGTTTCTTTTTCTGAAGTGTTGTTAGTATACAGAAGGCAATGGATTTTTGCACATTGATTTTGTATTTTGCAACTTAACTGTATTTGCTTATTGTTTCTAATATTTGTGGGATGTAGTCTTAAAGGTTTTCTATATATAGAATCATGTTGTTTGCAAAAAGTGACAGTTTTACTTTTTCCTTCCCTATTTTAACCCAACATTTCAAGACTGCAAAATGTATCAAGAGGCTTAAATGTGGACAGACCCTTTTTGTCTTCTTAATTCCCCTTCTGTGAGTTTCAAGCATAAGGACACCAGAAAAAAATCACAACATATTCATTTTTAAATTATCTCATTTTTGTTTATAAATAAATGTGTATTTTGAAGTAAATTCAGATGATTGGGTCTAGGAGGTAGAATTACAGAAAATTTAATTTTACTCATCTGTATATTCTATGATGAAAAAAATGGGTTACTTTTATGTTAAGAAATTATTTTAGAGAAATAATAACAGAGGAGAATCCAAGATGGCGGCATAGGTAAATACCTACACTGCTGCCTTGCACAACAATTTCAAAACTACAACTAAAAGACAGAACAGACATCATCCAGAACCACAGGAAAGCTGACTGAGTGGAAATTCTACAACTAGAATGAAAGAGAGGGGCTCACAGAGACCCAGAGGAGCTGCAAAAAGCTGAGGTATGGAGATGCACACGTGGAGAGAGTAGGTGCCAGAGAACCTGCCTGGCTTTCTCTGGTGGGAGGGAGACGGAGACTCTCAAAGGCATTGAGCCCCTTATCCTACGACACTAAACCCCAGATCCAGCCTAAACTCATACGGGGGAGTTTGGACTGTGAAAAGGGAGAAGTGCATGGAAATTTAGGGGAGTCGCAAAAGATCAGAAGTCTGGTGATGTGCACGGCACTGCGTGCAGAGGACCAACTGCTGATTGTGCTGCTGGTTTTCACAAGTGGGCGGGAGACACCCTCCCAACTGTGTACTTCTAACTCCACTAAACCCCAGTTTCGGGTGAAAACCTGGGGACCCACACTCATATGGTCCCGGAGTGCAAGGGAGCCTGAGGGGCAGCAGCCTAGAGGCACTGTGAGAGTGCATGAGTGCGCACACCGGGACTGCTCCAGCAATTACCCAGTCACATCAGACACAGGGGCCGTGGAGGGTGGGGCCGACTGGAAGACGAGGCAGTCCATAAGCCCTGAGACTCCATCCATCCCAAGCTCAACAGAGAAGCTTTTGCAGTTTTGTATCATAAGGCTGAATCCAACACAGAAGTTCTCCCGGCATAGTGAAAATGCCGAGACAAGGGAAAGGATCACAAACAAAAGAAATGGAGGAAAACTAACGACCGGATATAGAGTTCAAAACCACGCTTATAAGGTTTTTCAAGAATATCCTAGAAAAGTTGGATAAAGTTAGCGAGACCCAAGAGATGAAAAAGAACCAACTAGAGATGGGAAAGATCCAACTAGAGATGGAAAAGGTCCAACTAGAGATGGAAAAGGTCCAACTAGAAATGAAAAAGGACCAACTAGAAATTAAACATACACTGACTGAAATAAAAAATATTATACAGAGTCCTAACAGCAGACTAGAGAAAGGCAAGAATCAAGTCAAGAATTTGAAATATAAAGAATCAGAAAATACTCAACTGGAAAAGCAAGAAGAGAAAAGAATCCAAAAATGTGAAGATAATGTAAGGAGCCTCTGGGACAGCTTCAAGCGTACCAACATCAGAATTCTGGGGGTGCCAGAAGAAGAGAGAGAGCTAGATACTGAAAACCTATTTAAAAAAATAATGATGAAAACTTCCCCCACCTGGTAAAAGAAACACACTTACAAGTCCAGGAAGCACACAGAACCCCATATAAAAGAAATCCAAAGAGGACCACACCAAGACACATCATAATTAAAATACTAAGAGCAAAAGACAAAGAGAGAATATTAAAAGCAGCAAGAGAAAAACAGTTCATTACTTACAAGGGAGCACCCATACGACTGTCAGCTGATTTCTCAACAGAAACGATGCAAGCCAGATGGGAATGGCAAGAAATATTCAATGTGATTAATAGCAAGAACCTACAACCAAAAATAATCTATATAGCAAAGCCATCATTCAGAATTGCAGGGCAGATAAAGAACTTCACAGATAAGAAAAAGCTAAAGGAGTTCATCAACTCCAAACCAGTATTATATGAAATGCTGAAAGGTACTCTTTTAGAAGAGGAAGAAGAAAAAGGTAAAAGACAAAAAATTATGAACAACAAATACATATCTATCACCAAGTGAATCTAAAAATTAAGTGAATTAAAAATTTGATCAACAGAATAAACTGGTGAATATAATAGAATCAGGAGCACAGAAAGGGAGAGGACTGATAATTCTCAGGGGGAAAGGGGTGAGGGGTATACAGGGAGAGACTGGGCAAAAATCATACACCTATGGATGAGGTCAATGGGAGGGAGGTAAGGGTAGAAGGAAAGGTGGGAGCTGGGTGGAGGGGAGCTATGGAGGGGGAAAAAAGAGAAACAAATGTAATAATCTGAATAATAAAGATTTAATTTAAAAAAAGAAATTATTTTACAAACACTTATGTAGATAGGAATAGTTATTATTGAAAAACACAAAGTAGAAGCATTTTAAATGTTCATGACTTGGGTTATGTAATTATAATAGAATCATACAGTAAATTTTTATGTAGGCATTAAACTTATACTTGTAAAGTTTTAGTAACACAAAAAAATCCTTATAAAATAAGTTTAAAATAAAAGTCAGATATTTAAGATATATCCTATCTGAAAGAAACCAAGATGGTGGCATAGGTGAACACCTAAACTGCTGCCTCACACAACAATTTCAAAACTACAACTAAAAGACAGAACAGACACCATCCAGAACCACAATAAGTTGGCTTAGTGGAAATTCTATAACTAGAAGGAAAGAGTGGGATTCAGGGAGACTCAGAGCAGCAATAAATAGCTGACGTACAGAGAAACACGTGTAGAGAGTACAGGCAGTGGAAGGCCCCGGCTGGCTTTCTTCCTTTAGTGCAGTGGTTCTCAACCTTCCTAATGCCACGTCCCTTTAATGCAGTTCCTCATGTTGTGGTGACCCCCAACCATAAAATTATTTTCAAGTGAATTGAAAATCTGATGAACAGAATAAACTGGTGAATATAATAGAATCAGGGGCATAGAAGGGGAGTGGACTGACAATTCTCAGGGGGAATGGGATGAGGAGGTTGCAAGGAGAAACTGGACAAAAATCATACCCTATGGGTGAGGACAATGGAGGGAAGGTAAGGGCAAAGAGTAGGGTGGGAGCCAGGGAAGGGGAGCTATGGGAGAAAAAAAGAGGAACAATTGTAATAATCTGAACAATAAAGATTTATTAAATAACAAAATAACAAAATTAAAATGTTTTCCCCAAATTTATCAAAATATATACCAGAATATTCTTCCAAAAAAGATATATCCTATCTAATAAAAGAGTAATATGCAAATTAACCATCACTTCACTACACCCACAAGCCACGCCTATCAACCAATCAGGATCAGGTATGCAAATTAAACCAATCAAGATGGCTGCAGCCACAGAGTGAGCAGGAGGCTTGGGTTTCCCTGGCAATGGAGGCAGCCAAGCTTTCTCTACATCCTTGCAGGCCTAGGCCTCTACTCAAGGCTACAAAGTTTCAATTATAGAAAATAAATAAATCCCAACAAAAATGGCAGCAGCCACAGAGCTGGAGAGAGCAGGAGGCTTGAGTTGCCCCTGGAGATGGAGGAAGCCAAGCTTTTCGCACACCCTGGCTAGACAAGGTCTCCACTCAAGGCTACAAAGTTTCAATATAGAAGATAAGTAAATTCCAACAAAAATGGCAGCAGCCATGGAGCAGGCAGGAGTCTTCACTCTGCTCAAAGCTACCAAGTTTCAATTATACAAGATAAATAAATCCCACATGCCAGTGCCTCTGCTTGGGTCACCCCCAAGGGCCCACCCCAAGGGAACACCCACCCTGATCTAGGACAGCCTTCAGGGCAAACCAGCTGGCCCCCATCTGTGCACCAGGCCTTTATCCTATCTAATAAAAGAGTAATATGCAAAATGACCATCACTCCAACACACAAGATGGCCACCCCCATGTGGTCCAAGATGACTACCACAAGATGGCTTGCAGAGGAGGGCAATTGTGGGTGATCAGACCAGCAGGAGAGGGCAGTTAGGGATGACTGGGCTAGCAGAGGAGGGCAGTTGGGGGAGACCAGATCAGCAGGGGAAGGAAGTTGGGAGGGACCAGGCCTGCAAAGGAGGGTAGTTGGGGGCAATCAAGCCTGCAGGGGAGAGCAGTTAGGGGTGACCAAGCCAGCAGAGGAAGGAAGTTGGGGGCAATAGGGCCTGCAAGGAAAGGCTATTGTGGGGGACCCAGGTCTGCAGGGGAGGGCACTTAGGGGTGACCAGGCCTGCAGTGTAGGGCAGTTAGTGGTGACCAGGCTTGCAGGGGAGGACAGTTAGGGGCAAACAGGCTGGCAGAGGAACAGTTAGGCATCAATCAGGCTGTCAGGGGAGTGATTAGGCTGTCAGGCAGAAGTGGTCAGGAAGGCAGGCAGATGAGCAGTTGGGAGCCAGCAGTCCTGGATTGTGAGAGGATTGGTAAGATCGGGCCTAAATGGGCAGTCAGACATCCCTTGAAGGGTCCCAGATTGGAGAGGATGCAGGCTGGGCTGAGGGACACCTCCCCTTCACAAATTTTGTGCACCGGGCTTCTAATTATCTATAATAATAAAAGGCTAATATACTAATTAGACTAGATGTCTTCCAGACATCATTCTGGATGTCCTTCCTGATGAAGCTGAGGCTGGAAGGAAGACAGCCCAGGTCCCAGAGGCATGAAGGCAGCCCGAGGAGGGAAACAGTCTGGGTCCTGGGTGCCTGTGGGAAGCCAGTGCCAACAGCTAGGGGAAGGAAGGACTACTCTTGCATGAATTTTCATGCATCGGGCTTGTAGTGTGTGTGTGTGTGTGTGTGTGTGTGTGTGTGTGTGTGTGTAGTCATATGCTGGGCTCAACTTACATAATCAAATCAACACAGTTAAGTCAGCCAATGCCAATGTCTGGCATGCACTCCACCAGTGTCATGCCAATTAATCTGCTCACCAGCCACATCAATTAATGGATCTGAACAATTAGGTTTAGCTGAGGGAGGTTAACTGTGTCATCTGATTGGTGTTGGATATGCCAATTGGTTTGATTACCTGGATTTGACTGCCTTTGTGATTAGACCTAAATGTTAGTTTGCACATGTCTGGAAACATACTGAAAGAGACCCACCCAGAGGGTAGTGGTTATTTCAGGATGACGGCATTGTGATAACTATTTTATCTGTTACACTTGTCTTAGATACACACTGTTTACTTCCTACTGTTTTGTTCTCTGCTACCCTGTGAGAGGTCCCACCCACAGCTGTAGTGACTCCCTCTGGGAGGAGCAAGTTACCCCACACAATGACTTCAGACTTGACCATTAATTTGCTCAGCCAGTGGAACGTGGGCAGAAGTGACATGTCCAATGTTGAAGAGGAAGCTGTAAAAGCCGTTGTGTGGTTCCACACGTTTTTTTATGCTATGAGAACAACCTATCCCAATGGGACTGATCCTTCAGGCTGCATCCTGGAGTGGAGACACAAGAGCAGTGCCAGTATAAAACACCAATGAGAAATAAGCCTTGCTGTTATAAGCCACAGGGAATGGGAGATAATTTGTTACTGTAATATATCTCATTGAAAGCTAATACTTTCCTTTATTTCCTAAGTTGTTTAGAAGTAATATGGAAAAGTTTTATAATGTGTCTAAAAGTTATTAAAATAATGTTGCTCTATAGATACTTAATATGTTGCCCAAATCTTTTCATCTGTTCAGAGTCTGTATTATAAAAACAAGCCCTGAATATTCTCACTAAATTAGATTTTGATGGACCATGAGGGTCTGAAATATATGTGAATATACACTGAGTGGCTAGATTATTATGATCTCTGAATGCATAATAATCTGGCCACTCATTGTGTGTGTGTGTGTGTGTGTGTGTGTGTGTGTGTGTGTGTGTGTGTATATATATATATTTTAGAGGCCCGATGCATGAATTTGTGCATGGGTGGGTTTGGCCAGCCTTTTGGTTGAACTTCTGGTTGAGGGAACAACTTGCATATTAGCCTTTTATTATATAGGATATACAATTTGCATATTAACCTTTTATTATATAGGAGTGGGCAGATTATTATGCATTCAGATCATAATAATCTGGCGATCAGCGTAATTTAAATATAGTAGAGTTGTTCTGGGTCCTTTGCCAGTCTGATTCTGCTGAAGATACTCATTCAGGTAGAGTATGCTGGCCCTGGGTGAGGCATGGGGCTGAAGAGAATTAAAAAGCAACGCAAGGGATTAGGAGTCTGTGTTACATCTTCTGGCCCAGTATCCATCCCTGATTCTGGTAATGGCATCCTGGTTTCTCACAGAGCAGCCCTCATCCTCAGCCAGTCCAATGAGGGGTTTGATGGGCTAACCCAATCCCCTGACCTCAGTGATGAGGTTGTCATCCAGGCCTGGCTAGTCAGAGCAGTTAGACCCCCTGGCCTCCACAATTGACTCAGGGAGCTGGATGACCTCAGCAAGCTACAATACTAAGGGTTGACAAACCACTTTATTCTGCTTTTATGTCAACTCTGGCCAATGGAATACAGACAGAAGTGATAGATGCCCCTTTCAGGCCTGCATCTAGCACATCCCCCATGTGGGGCATTCTCTCTTATCTTCCCCTGGGAACCTTGAAGCCTTGCCTTGAAGATGGTAGGGACTCAAATGGGAGGAGCTTGAACACCTTAATAAATACTTTGGGCAAAGCTCTCGTTCCCCAATCTCACACTGTAAGAGACTTTAAGATTGACATGCTACCATGGCAAAGTCTAACCTACTCTGACAAATACATGACCAAACCCCAAGCCAGACTCATTAGACTCAGCCCCAAGGGCTTTGATTTGGAAAGCATTACTCTCTTTTTCCTAGAACTGCTAAGTTGGTCAGGATATAAACCTGGAGTGCTAAGCCCATCATTTATTCATTCATTCCACAATTACTTATTAAAACTCTGCTATGCATACACCTGGCACCGGCCTAGGCTCACACTCCATGACCGCACAGTGAGGAGGTCTGAGAATGAAGCTAACATAGAGGAAAATCAAACTGAGATGCAGAGCATTGGTTTAGACTGCTGGATCCAACCAAACCTGAAACCATTGCATTCTTCATTGTAAACTATTTTGAGTGGGATTTCTGATACTTGAACACAAGTTATAACTAATTCAAAGGTCAGACTGAAATGAAAGTAAGGTCAGAGGTCTGTGCTGTCATCTAGATGGGCTTATTAGAGGCAGGGTGTAGATCCTGGCTCAGCTAGAATTTCCCGGAGAGGAGTAAATGGGCACAAATGGTATGATATGGAGGACTGGGCATGCCCTGGTCGCTGAAACACAGCCCAAGGACAGGGGAGGGAAGAGCAGTACTGGGCACTTGTCGGAAACCAAATATTGTTCTCACTGAATGGATGTAAACAGGAGGCCAGAAGGCTGGTCAACCTTAACTGCTCTGAAAGGTCAGAGCTAATCACTCACTGTTTAGTTGAAACATTATTGGTTGAAACAACCTCTACCTGTTTGTTTCATGTTAATTTCCTGCCTAAAGGCTAGGGTTGTATCCCAAAGTCTTAATAAAAGGGAGAAAAAGGCCAGAGCAAGTGGCAGTCCTTTCCACTAGAGGAAGGCTTCCGCCTGGCCCCCCAATATCACCAAATTAATACTTTCTGGTCTCTCATTTCGTTTGCGTGCGGCCTCCTTCAGAACCTGAACCCTGAACCGGGAACCCTGAACCACGTGGGGCTGTGGAAAGAGGTTCTCACATCTGGCGCCTGAACAGTGACTGCGGGACGTCTGGAGGAGAAGGTATTATTCGCCTAAGAGTGAAGGAAGGAAAATTCACCAAGGAAAATGGTGAGGGAAGATTCACCTAGGAAAAGGTGAGGGGAATTCAACGTATGCAAAGCTCACGGATTAACTACAGAGTCGAGATCTGTAAGTAAGGTGGGAACGTCTTTTGCAGCCAGGCTAATGGGGAAGGATTCGGTTATAAATATAAAGTAAACTTTATTATAGACTTTTGTTTTGCATGCTTAAAAAATGTGGTTCTTGTTCAAATTAAAATCTTAGTTTGCATTTGGAATCTGAAATCTGTAATAAGTGAAACTCCACTGCTGAAACCGCCTCTGGTGTGGAGAAATTCAAAGATGGCAGGAGAGGGCAAGGCTCTCTGCTCTCGTGCAATGAGATTACTGAAAGTTTCATTTAAAAATTATAAGAGAAATCACAGGGAAATGCTAATCTTGGCCAAATTAGGTGCTAGTTATTACTTCGGAAAGCAAAAAAGAAAGAAAAAATTTAAGATTTGTCTTTATCTTTTAAGCATGAAAAGAAATTTGGCCAGATCTGTTACTGATGCTTTCCCCCCTGAAGTAAGCAGGATGTGGAGGAAGAGAGACACTGTGGCAATCCAGTATGAAAGTCCACTCTCCCAGTATACTAATCTAAAGTCTCCTTTCTCGCCATGAAAAAGTTGTAAAAATTTAGAGATGTGTCTGGAATTTCTGTACTCGTGAGGAGAGAAGCCCGGCTTAAAAAGAAATGCGTGCAATTGTCCACCTTTTTGGACATATTAGACAGGGTTTTAAGCTGAAATCTCTCCACAAAAGCTGCAGAAAAAGAAAAACCCAGAACTGGTCTTTATTTTTTAAGAAAAATGGCATAAAGGAACCAAAAGGAGAAGATTATGTGTTATTAATCAAGGTTTTCAGCTAAATGAAAATTAAATTGGGAGAAAATAAAATAAAATTTCTCTAATTAGGAATTCAAAATACATTGTTGATTAGTCTAATATAAAAGGATTAATTCTGTGATTCCCAACTGACAGTTTAAAAATATAATTGATATCTTAAGATAATTATAAAAAATATTATAATCTTTAAATTATATATGAATATATATATTTGATGGTTTTTTCCATGTTAAAATTTCAAGGCTTTAACAGAGATGATTCTTGGAAAGCTCCATGGGCCCAGAGTAATACAAGAAATTTGTTCTCTCTTTTTAAAGGACATCTTAAATTTAACCAATCTAATATACTTGAATTGCATGGAAAACTTTATCAAATAAGAATTAAAAACTATATTTTAAATGTTGTGAAGGTTTTGGCCTCTAAGGTAGCACTCTAGGGAGAGGCATAAACACTCAGCCTCTGAGAGATCCAGTCTCTTGGTGTCCTAGATGTCAGAGAGGTAACCATTGGGCCAGACAGTGTAAATCAAAATTTCATAGAAATGGGCAGCCTCCACATCAAGATACAGGGTATGGTCAGCCACCAGGAAATGGCCAGAGGGGTGCCCCCCAGTCCCGTTATTAATTGGGGAAACCTGTCCTGCAAGGCCCACAGTGGATTCCCTCATCCCAGCAACTCCAGGAAGCGCAGGCCTGGATCTTAACAGCACTATAGCGGTCACTTTGACTCCCGATATTGCTCTGCAAGCTATTCCTACAGGAATTTGGGGTCCTATGTCACCAGGAGCATGGTAAAGAGAACGGTAAGGACACCTAAGAATGTACTTCTTGCAATACCAACAGTTACCAGCTGTACGGTAATATTACATGGGGCACATGGGGAAGTATTTTTGACTTATATTCCTGATCCTTCATGGGTAAGAACCCTTAGGTGTACTGATTTCCCTGTTTCTTATAGTCTCTAAGAAGGGCAAAATTAAGTAACTAAATATTTCTTAAAATTCCAACATTAGAATTTAAAATGACAAAAAGCCCATAGCTGCCTATATTCTTAAGCTAGAGGTGGGGCAACATTTGTGGCTTGTGAAACAGACATAAACATTTACTAAAATTGCTTTGCTTTTAAAATTAAGATACCTACTTTAATTAATAAATTAGCTTTTTAAATAAAAATCAAGATTTTCAGCTAAATAAAGAGCCAATGTTTTTGTAAGCAATTTGATTAAGTATTCTAATAAAGTAACTAAGACCTTGTCTATACAAAAAGAAATTGATAGTCAGTTTGAAATTGAATTGCCATGGCCTAGAACAAAAGAATATCCTTACATAATATTATTCTACAATGTCATTATAATTTTTTTGACAAATAACCCAAACAAACTTACAATCTAATTCTCTGAATATTTGGTAGCAATTTTTAAAAAATAACATAAAAGGAATTAAGGCAGTGAGAAGGCACTTGAGCATTCTATATTGGCTTTTCTTGCTCTTTTTACCAAGAGGGACCCTCCCACAGCTGTCGCCTGAGCTTTCTGTTCATGCTGAGGTTGAAGCCTCGTGTTGGCTGGTACCATGAATCTGTCTCTCACCCAGTGGTGTGAGCTGGGCCCTCCCTGGAGAAGAAACCTGGGTTCCCCAAGATATGTGATCAGAGCTGGGACCCTGCCAGCAGGCCAGGGGATCCCACGGCAGGTACTGGGCGTGGAGGCCACAAGGGCATCGGTTACCAAGGAGACAGAACTGAACCTCACATCTACCTGCTTGGCCCCAGAGGATGGCTGGTTATCCAGTGACCGGTAAGATTCCTCAGAGGAGGAACAACCTAAGACAGGCACAGTCGCAGAGGGGCCATCAGGAGAAAACTTGGGGGTCAACAGAGGTGAGGCACAGATCCTCACCCCCCAACATTGCAGGGGCTTGAACCTTCGCTCCTTCTGAGGGAGGTCTCCTGCCCCATGGCTGCTTCACTTCCCATGCCCAGCTCCGATCGGGACCCAGGTGACAAGACAGAGACTTGGCCCAGCTCCGTTCAGGACACAAATGACAAAGATTTGGTGCAGCTCAGATTGGGACCCAGCAACAGACAGACTTGGCTGACAGCTGCCCTATATTCTAAATCCAACTTAACACCAGGAATGCTCAGAGCCTACTCAAGAATGCAAATAATCCTTTCCACTAATATTTACAGGATAAAACTAAGATTGTTAGAATATTAAATTTAACAATAAAATAGTAGTTAAATTTTCAAATTAATTTAATTGGTTAAAGGAAATAGGTGAATATTCAAGAAAATTTAATTGTACTGGAAAACAATTATTCCTAAAGTATTAACTTAAATTTCTATTGGTAGTTCATTGCATGGTAAAATTACTTAACATGCAATAAACATAAAGCAGTCATATTTGCATTATAAAAATTTTCCAAAACCCTCATAATAAATCAAAAAAGGGGGGATAGTACAGTAATATTATGTAAGAAAAAGCATCCTGTAAGCAAATTACATCTAGAAAATTTTTTTTTACTTAACAGCAAAACTGTGGGAACCTCTTTCCACGTCCCACGTGGTTCAGGGTTCCCGGGTCAGGGTTCGGGTTCTGAAGGAGGCTGCACGCAAACGAAATGAGAGACTAGAAAACATTAATTTGGCGATATTGGGGGGCCAGACGGGAGCCTTCCTCTAGTGGAAAGGACTGCCACTTTCCTTTGGCCTTGCCATCCCTTTTATTTAGGTTTGGGATACACCCTTTGCCCTGAAGCAGGGAATTCCAGTAAAAAGTAGATTATCTTATCAGTCAGGATTTACATGATTATTTGATGGGGAAGTTCATTGTCTTAATTAGATAGGGAGTGGCTGGTTTTGACCTTTCAGAGCTTCAAGGTTGACCAGCCTTCTAGCCTCCTGTTTTCATCCATTTAGTGAGAACAATGTTTTGGTTTCCGACACAAAACACCCATGAAAAACATACATAGTATTAAAATAAGCCAAAGGAAAATCATTTGGGCAAAAATAAAAAGGATCCAAAGTCAAATTTATAGAAAAAATTCCTTTACTAACTTTTGGTTGAGAATGTTTATATATTTTCAGAAAAACAGCTCCAAGACCATGTGAATTCCTACAACAGAGAATATTCCAGCTATGAAGACGAGAGGAGAAACAGTCCAGAGATGGAAGATGCTGACGACACCTTGCCATCCTAACAGTCAGCAGCTGTGCATCGATGCAGGTTTTCCAGGACCAAACCAGAGAGGGTCAGACCTGCATTGCCACCATTTGTCCACCATCCAGAACTGAAATATCATTGCTAACACATGTACTCTGAAAAAACTGTTGGACATTGAAACTGGGACTCAAAGGACTGTTGGTCCAGAAAGAAAGATACTATAGACTTATTCATTTACCTCTTAGCATAGCCATTGTTGCTTGTCTTATTTTTTGTTCTTAATATTTATTTCTAGTCTGCAGATGCAAGATTTTTTAGAGGAAAGAAAACAGGGGAGATGTCGGAAACCAAACATTGTTCTCACTAAATGGATGTAAACAGGAAGCCAGAAGGCTGGTCAACCTTAACTGCTCTGAAAGGTCAGAGCTAATCACTCACTGTTTAGTTGAAACATTATTGGTTGAAACAACCTCTACCTGTTTGTTTCATGTTAATTTCTGTTTTTGTTATTTCCTGCCTAAAGGCTAGGGTTGTGTCCCAAAGTCTTAATAAAAGGGAGAAAAAGGCCAGAGCAAGTGGCAGTCCTTTCCACTAGAGGAAGGCTTCCGCCTGGCCCCCCAATAGCACCAAATTAA
This sequence comes from Lasiurus cinereus, assembly GCA_011751065.1. NCBI lineage: Eukaryota > Metazoa > Chordata > Mammalia > Chiroptera > Vespertilionidae > Lasiurus > Lasiurus cinereus. Next base: position 2,958,148 of record JAAGEH010000289.1, on the reverse strand, counting down.
TACTTTCTGGTCTCTCATTTCGTTTGCATGCGGCCTCCTTCAGAACCCGAACCGGGAACTCTGAACCACGTGGGGCTGTGGAAAGAGGTTCCCACAGGCACTGAACAGGGCATCGAACCTATCCCTCAGGTTTGCTCTGACACCCAGCCTGCGTTCTGACAGCTCAGGAAGCTCTCCAACACTAACCTCACTACTGACTTCAGGTGTGTAGGCTGTGTCCTGGATTATGCCTGGTTGTAGACTTGGATTTGATGAAAGGCTACAAACCAAAATTAGAAGGAAATTTAAAAAATGAAAATAAAGTCAATTCATTTGAACTCGGTACATGTTTCTAGTGCTCCTACCACATCCCATCTTCAGTGCTGGTTTGGGAAACCTGTCTTGAATACTTTCTACATGCCAGAAACTTGATCCATCCTTTCTTCTGAGGCAGGATATAGCAAGAAGCTAGGAAATTCCTTGGCAAGTAGAATGAGGGAAATTAAGGCAAGATAGTTAAACAAGGCCATGCAATTAACAGCCTGCTAATAAATAACAAGATCATATCTTCTATAAACCAATAGAAGCAGATGTTTACACTTCTCCTTCCCAACCAGAGAGAGAATAGCTTAAATCACCCTACTCAAGGAAAGAGAACAGAGATTCAGATAGTGCCATTAGTGCCAGCCAAATGCCAGAATGGATGCAGTCAGGGGAATAAATAAGAAAATAACCAATTAGAGCCAATTGTATGCTTGGTAAAACTCCCCTGTAAAGCCAAGATAGAAGTAGAGCACTGAGGCTGACCAGAGAATGATCCCAGATTTCCCTCTATGCTCATTTTGATGCATCAGCGTATTAAAGGACACGCCTGGAAAGTTGTTGAATATTCTGTTGAGACACTCCCCTAAGACCTCCCGTAGAATTCCCACTGCTCTCCCTTGAGCACACCCTACCCCCCTTTCCTCGGGTGTGTACTTTTGCTCTCTTTCGCCTAAACTCTAAGGGTTCCCAGGAGACTTGAAACAGGGAAGCAGCAGGCAGCAGCAGCTCACCTGAGCTAATCCTCTTAATCTGTCTCCGAAGTCCCTCCTTTAGCCCCTATAACTTGCTTCCTGAGTCCATGCATCCCATCATGGCTCACTCCTGTTATTGCAACTTCCTTTCCTGAGTCTATGCAACCCAGTATGGCTCACTCCTATTACTGAAACTTCCTTTCCTGAGTCCATGCAGCTCAGCATGGCTCACTCTTGTTGCTGTGATCTTGCCTCGTCTGTCTTAAGTACTTCCTTTGTTTCATTGTCCCTGGCTTTAATAAATGTACTCTCAAAAAATAAACTCTCAAAAACACCTGGACTGCCCAGCCACTGTGGCTCCATGGTTGAGCATTAACCTATGAACCTAGAGGTTACATGTTTGATTTCGAGTCAGGTCACATGCCCAGGTTGCGGGCTTGATCCCCAATAGGGGCGTGCAGGAGGCAGCCGATCAATGATTCTCTCTCATCATTGATGTTTCTATCCTTCTCTCCTTCTCCCTTTAAAATATATTTAAAAAGCAAAACAAGGCAACAACACCTGGACTTGTGTCATGAAATCTTTCCTGCATGAAGTCAAGAACCCACACATTCTAGACCATGCCAAGGCAGACACATCTTAGTCCCAGTCCCTTTCTGGTGATTCTTCCTTCTTTTGTCTTTCCTTCTTGTTTTCTTTCTTCCTTCTACTCAACAGTAACTGAACACAATCTGAGCCAGGCCCTGCGCTAGGCAGTGATCATTGAAAAAATCAATGGGACATAGGGCCTCTGGATTCACAGAACATGTACTAGTTATTAATGCTGTTTGTTCAATATCCTTAGCTCTCTACCTTCTAGGCACATGATAGGGTCACACTTTCTTGTTTGGGTGCGTTTGAATGACTAATGAATCAGACAAATGAGTTGGAGCATTTAATGGAATGTTCAGGCCAAATAAAATAGACAATGTAAAGTAAAAGAAAAAAGTGCACGAGCCCTGATGCTTGGGCCACCTTCTGCATTAGGTCTCTTTCTTACACCCAAGCAGACGTGGTATTCTGGGCTGGAATGAGAATGTTCACATCATCTGGATGCTTCATATGAACTTTCCATCTGTCCAAATAGTCCATAATGTATGCCTTAGAAATTATTCTCATCACTGAATGTGAGTTTGTTACTATAGAAAATCAGTTGGAGTGCCACGGAGTCTTTCCCATTGGCCAAGATGGTGCAGGGGAAGGTCCTTACACTGATCAGCCAAAAACTAGAAGGATAAATGGACAGGACTCAACCATGCCAAAAGCTATCAAGATAATTTAATAGGGAAAAAACCTCCCATCCCTATCCCTATGAGAACTGTGGGCTTCCCTGACCAGTTGTTAGAGTATTGGTCCATGCACCGAAAGGGTCATGGGATAAATTCCCAGTCAAGAGCATGCACCTGGGTTACAGGTTTGATCCCTGACCCCAGTCAGGGTGAGTTCAGGAGGCACCAGTTGATGTCTTTCTCTCATGTTGATGTGTCCTTCTCACATCAATGTTTCTCTCTCTGTTGCCCCACTCTTTTCTCTCCCTTCCACTCTCTCTCTCTGAAAATCAATGGAAAAAATATCCTTGGGTGAGAATTTAAAAAAATCTTTTTAATTTTTTAGAAAAAGAACTGCAGGCTTGAACAGGAAGGGGAGATGGTTTTTGAGATAGGAGTCTACAATTCTCCCAGGTGCCATGGCACCTGACTAAAACCTTTTTCCTGTTTCATCACCACCTGACTCATGAGCTGGGCTTTTGTTGCAGCAGGGAGCCAAGCCTGCTATAGTTTGGTGACCCAGATGGAACAGCATGGTTCTCAGTAAGGGGTCCTGGGCTGGGGCAGCTGCTTATGGCAATTTGACCCAGGAGCAGGACTGTGGCAACTTCACAGCAGGTTCCAAGAGCTTTTCTCAAGGAATTTCCCTTCACGCCTTCTCAAGGTGTCAACCACTTCAAATGCTTGGCTGGTGAAAGGAAACAGGTTTCTGGGGAGCAGACGGACTCCAAGACTGCGTAAAACAAACCGGCATCCACACCTCTATTCCTGTGCTTAGGCTCTGTGCCACTTGGGTCCAGCTAAAACCACTTGTGGTACCAGTTGATAGCCTCTCCCTGCCACTTGGACTTTGTGCCACTGGGGCTTCATGCCATTTGGGTCCAGTTAGGACCATTTGCAGTATCAGAATAAGATAGTAGGACTTGCTTATAAGCACTTGTTTGGAATAATGGAATTATCGATTCAAATTTTGTTCATATGTTCCTACTTTGTCTGGGGTCTTTCTATGGTTATGCTTTGGGGTTTGTACTTTTGAGCTATGAGGAGTTGTTCTGTTTCAACTCATAAAGGGAGCCCACTGGGCTGAATTTTAGCAAATTGGTCCACGTACAGTTATGATCCAATGACTAAGAAGGACTTGGTTTTCTATTGTAACTCCACTTGGTCTAAGTATATTTTAGACTATGGGGGAAATGACCCCTAAATGGTTCACAGAATTAAAATTGTTTTTGCCAAAGTCAAGGAAATGGGATGCAATTCTTTATGTCCAGGCATTTGTGTCTTTACACAAAAAAGGATTTAGCAAAGAAAGGAGATAAACTAAAGATGCAGAGAGAGGAATTGGCTGCAAAACCCCTCCCTGATGGTAAGACACAGGAAGAAAAGGAGAATGAAGAGATGAGTTCTTTAATGCCCTGAACTCAGGGGATCCAGGATTAGCAGCGGAAAGATTCCCCTTGCCACTCCCCAACCCCCACAGCTAGATATCCCTGAAATAAGGCCCATAGGGGCAGGGCTCCCTGTGTGATAAAGAATGTTTCCTTCTCAAAAACTGAGAAGGGCACCTAATTTGGCCAAGAAGCATCCCTATCTGAAGTGGGGCAATTCTCTCTGAGGCAGTATTCTGTAGGCATAATAAACCAGGAAGGCCAGCCTATTGGCCATACTGGATTCATACTCCATTTTCTACTTCAGATTTACTGAACTGGAGGAATTCTAACCCCTCGAATAGGGAGGGTCCTCAGAAAATGGCAGACCTTACCACCTTCGTTTTTGCCACTCACCATCCAAATGGGACAGACACCTGCTAATGGCAGGTGAAAGGTGACTAGGTATAAATAAGACTAATGAAGTGGCTCATCATCTCCATCAAGAGAATCCCAACAGGACCTCCAACCCAGCCAGGGTAATTCTCTTGATAGAGTCCAACTGGTACCCCAATGGCAGGCACCTAGCCTCCTAGAACTGTGGTTGGCAAACTGGAGCTCACAAACCACATGCAGCACTTGGCCCCTTGAGTGTGGCTCTTCCACAAAATACCACGGCCTCAGCAAGACTATTTTGAAGAAGTGGCGTTCAAAAAAGTTGAAGTTTGAGAGAGAAACCAAGATGGTGGCATAAGTGAACACCTAAACTGCTGACTTGCACAACAATTTCAAAATGACAGCTAAAAAACAGAATGGACATCATCCAGAACCACAAGGAATCTGGCTGAGTGGAAATTCTACAACTAGAAGGAAAGACAGGCTCACAAAGACTCAGAGGAGCTGCAAAAAGCTGAGGTATGGAGACACGTGTGTGGAGAGGACAGGCGGCAGAGTGCCTGGCTGGCTTCCTCTAACGGGAGGGAGACGAAAACTCCCGACTGCACTGAACCCCATATCTAACTGCACTGATCCCCAATTCTGGGCAAGACTCATACAGGGGGAGTCTGGACTGTTGTGGAAAGGGAGGGGAGCATGGAAACTTAGGGGAGCTGCGAAAAGTCTGGAATCCTGCACACCACTGTGTGCAGAGAGGATGGACTGCTGATTGTGCCGCTGACTTTCTCTAGCAGGTGGGAGACAGAACCTCCCAACTACACTGAACTCCACTTTTGACTGCACTGAACCCTATTTTCGGGCGAGACCCTGGGGACCCAGACTCATTAGGTCTCCGGAGTACTTGGGGACCAGAAAGGCAGAGGTATGGAAGCATGCATGCATGCACACAGAGAGGGCTGCAGCCTTTACTGAGGGACACTCGAGACCCAGGGGCTGCATAGGGCAGGGCTGACTAGAAGCCAAGGCTGTCTGCTCAGCCCTGAGACTCCACCCCATCCAAGCTCAACAGAGAGGCTTTTGCAATCTTGCAAGTCTTGTATCATAAGGCTGACTCTAGCACAGAAGTTCTGGCATAGCAAAAATGTGGAGACAAAGGAACAGATCACAAACTAAAGAAATGGAGGAAAACAAATGACTGGCTATAGAGTTCAAAACCATGGTTATAAGATTTTTCAAGAATTTCCTAGAAAAGATGAATAAATTTAGTAAGACCCAAGAGGAGATGAAAAAGGACCAACTAGAAATTAAACATACACTGACTGAAATAAAAAATATTATACAAAAATCTAACAGCAGACTAGAGGAAGGCAAGAATCAAGTCAAAGATTTGGAATACAAAGAAGCAGAAAACACTCCACTGGAAAAGAAAAAAGAATTTAAAAATATTGAAGATAGTGTAAGGAGCCTCTGGGACAACTTCAAGCATACCAACATCAGAATTGTGGGGGTGCCAGAAGAAGAGAGAGAGCAAGATACCGAAAACCTATTTGAAGAAATAATAACTGAAAACTTCCCACATCTGGTGAAAGAAACAGACTTACAAGTCCAAGAAGCACACAGAACCCCAAACAAAAGGAATCCAAAGAGGACCACACCAAGACACATCATAATTAAAATACCAAGAGCAAAAGACAAAGAGAGAATATCAAAAGCAGCAAGAGAAAAACAGTTAATTACAAGGGAGCACCCATATGATTGTCAGCTGATTTCTTAACAGAAACTATGCAGGCCAGATGGGAGCAGCAAGAAATATTCAAAGTGATGAATAGCAAGAACCTACAACAAAGATTACTCTACCCAGCAAAGTTATCATTCAGAATTGAAGGTAAGATAAAGAGCTTCACAGATAAAAAAAAAAACACAAAAAAACTAAAGGCGTTCATTAGCACCAAACCAGTATTATATGAAATGCTGAAAGGTATTCTTTAAGAAGAGGAAGAAGAAGAAAAAGGTAAAGATAAAAATTATGAACAACAAATACATATCTATCAACGAGTGAATCCAAAAAAGAAGTGAATAAAAAATCTGATGAACAGAATAAACTGGTGAATATAATAGAATCAGGAGCATAGAAAGGGAGTAGATTGACAATTCTCAGGGGGAATGGGGTGAAAGAGTTACAGGGAGAGACTGGACAAAAATCATACACCTATGGATGAAGACAATGTGGGCTGGGAGCCAGGTGGAAGGGAGCTATGGGGGGGAAAAGAGGAACAAATGTAATAACCTGAACAATAAAGATTTATTAAATAAAATAAAATAAAAAAGTAATTGAAGTTTAAAACATTTGGCTCTCCAAAGAAATTTCAATTGTTGTACTGTTGATATTTGGCTCTGTTGACTAATGAGTTTGCCGACCATTGTCCTAGAACATTACAAAGGAGCATATTGAAAGGGCTTAAGAAAGGGGTGCCTGAACAGGAATCCAAGATGGCGGCATAGGTAAACACCTATACTGCTGCCTCGCACAACAATTTCAAAACTACAACTAAAAGACAGAACGGACATCATCCAGAACCACAGGAAAGCTGGCTGAGTGGAAGTTCTACAACTAGAGGGAAAGAGAGGGGCTCACGGAGACCCAGAGGAGCTGCAAAAAGCTGAGGTACGGAGACGCGCGCTGAGAGAGCGGTGCCGGAGTGCCTGGCTGGCTTTCTCTGGCGGGAGGGAAACGGAGACTCCCAACGGCATTGAACCCCTTATCTTACGACACTAAACCCCAGATCCAGCCGAGACTCATACGGGGGGAGTTTGGACTGTGAAAAGGGAGAAGTGCACGGAAATTTAGGGGAGTTGCAAAGGATCGGAGGTCTGGTCGCGCACGGCACCACGCGGAGGACGGATTGCTGATTGTGCCGCTGGCTTTCGCGAGTGGCGGGAGACAGACCCTCCGATCTGTGCCACTTCTGAGTCCACTGGGCCCCTGTTTGGGGCGAAACCCTGGGGACCTAGACTCGTGTGGTCCTGGTTCGCAGGGGAGCTGGAAAGGCAGCGGTTGGAGGCGCTGCGGGTGCGCGCGCACAAGGACCGCTCCAGCCATTACCCAGTCACGGGAGACTCAGGGGCCATGGAGGGCGGGGCCGACTGGAAGGCAAGGCGGTCCCTTAAGCACTGAGACTCCACCCCTCCCAAGCTCAGCAGAGGCTTCTGCGGCTGAATCCAGCACAGAAGTTTCCCCGGCATAGTGAAAATGCCGAGACAAGGGAAGGGATTACAAGCAAAAGAAATGGAGGAAAAAAAACGACTGGATATAGAGTTCAAAACCACACTTATAAGGTTTTGCAAGAATATGCTAGAAAAGATGGATAAATTTAGTGAGACCAAAGAGAAGATAATAAATACACTGACTGAAATGAATACTATTACGCAGAGTACTAACAGCAGACTAGAGAAAGACAAGGATCAAGTCAAAAATTTGAAATATAAAGAAGCAGAAAACATTCAACTGGAAAAGCAAGAAGAGAAAAGAATCCAAAAATGTGAAGATAATGTAAGGAGCCTCTGGGACAGCTTCAAGCGTACCAACATCAGAATTGTGGGGGTGCCAGAAGAAGAGAGAGAGCAAGATACTGAAAACCTGTTTAAAGAAATAATGACTGAAAACTTCCCACATCTGGTAAAAGAAATAGACTTACAAGTCGAGGAAGCACACAGAACCCCAAAGAAAAGGAACCCAAAGAGGACTACACCAAGACACATCATAATTAAAATGCCAAGAGCAAAAGAGAAAGAGAGAATATTAAAAGCAGCAAGAGAAAAACAGTTTATTACCTACAAGGGAGCACCCATACGACTGTCAGCTGATTTCTCAACAGAAACGATGCAGGCCAGACGGGAGTGGCAAGAAATATTCAACGTGATGAACAACAAGAACCTACAACCAAGAATAATCTATCCAGCAAAGCTATCATTCAGAATTGAAGGGCAGATAAAGACCTTCACAGAGAAGAAAAAGCTAAAGGAGTTCATCAACTCCAAACCAGTATTATACGAAATGCTGAAAGGTACCCTTTTAGAAGAGGAAGAAGAAAAAGGTAAAAGCCAAAAAATTATGAACAACAAATACACATCTGTCAACAAGTGAATCTAAAAATTAAGTGAATTAAAAATCTGATCAACAGAATAAACTGGTGAATATAATAGAATCAGGAGCACAGAAAGGGAGTAGACTGATAATTCTCAGGTGGACAAAAATCATAAAGCATCAAACAGACTGTGAAATTATAACAGAAAGATTAAAGTTAGGTGAGGTAAATAAGTGATCAATCAAAGGACTTGTATGCATGCTTATAAACATAACCAATGATCACAGACACTGGGGGGTCGGGGTACGCCTGGGAGGGAGGGGGGGCAATGGGGAGATATGTATAAAAAATTAATAAAAATTAATTAAAAAAAAAAAAGAAAAAGAAAGGGGTGCCTAAACAAAAGGGCTTGAATATGATACAAGCCATTCAACAAAAATCAAACAAAGATCCTTCTGAATGTTTAGAAAGGATCTATCAGGCTTATTGAAAGCTCACTGATGCTGACCCACAAGAATCAGAAACTGTCTGGATGATAAATATGACTTTTATTGGGCAAAGTGCCCCAGATATCAGAATGAAGCTCCAACATTTGTACAGGCATAGGGAATAAATCCCTCCAAATGGTGGACATATCCTTCAAAGGTTCCCATGGCCCAGGAAATAAGAAAAATCAATCAGGTCACTGTTTTCTTAGAAACAGTGCTGATATGTCCTAGCCGGCTTGGCTCAGTGGATAGAGTATCAGTGGACTGAAGGGTCCTAGGTTCAATTTCGGGCAAGGGCATATGCTTGGGTTGTGGGCTCAATCCCCAGTAGGGGGCATGGAGGAGGCAGCCGATCAATGTTTCTCTATCAACATTGATGTTTCTATCTCTCTCTTTCTCCTTTCCTCTCTGAAATCAATAAAGAAATATATTTAAAAAGAAAGAAAGAAAGAAAGAAAGAAAGAAAGAAAGAAAGAAAGAAAGAAAGAAAGAAACAGTGCAGGGAAACCTAAAGGAGAGTTGGGACCCAACAGGAAAAGGGAAAGACCCACTAGCCACCAATCAATGTGCCTATTGCAAAAAGAAAGGCCACTGGAGGAAAGACAGCCTGGAATTCAAAAATAAAAATAAAAAAGGTATAAACCCTGGCTGACAAATGTTAGAAAGGAATGATGAATCGGATGACAAATGAGAAGGCCCAAGAGTTCCCCTTGATGCCTCCCAACCTATTATTATTTCCTCACAAGATCCCTGGGTACAATAGACAGTGGCAGCAGGCTATTTGACTTCCTCATAGATACAGGTGCTAGATACTCAGTGCTAAATACAAAACTAACCAAGAAAAGTTTACTGGAGTGATCAGAAAAGTACAAAAACAGGAGTTTCTTCAACCCCTAGAATCCCAGCTTTGGGATCAAAAACTTACACACAGTTTTCTCTACATGCCAAATTGCCCCATTCTATTGTTAGGCTAAGGTTTACTGTGTAAATTGCATAAACAAATACCAAACCCCCTACCCCCCCTCCCTCCGCCGCTCCCCCCTCCAGAAACAGCAATTATATTTAGGAGTCCTGCCAGAACATGCACTCCAGCTCCAGGTGCTCCTTACTTACCCAGAGGGACCCGTAGGTGAACTCTTCTCACCTAAGATCTACAAGCAGGTTGATGGAGCCATTTGGGCTGACAGAACTCCAGATAGGATGGTTAATACCCAACTCATAAAAATTAACTTAACGGAAGGGTTACGGATCCCATAGAAGAAACAATATTTCTCAAAGGGAAGTATTGCAGAAATTCTTAAAATTAGGGTCAGTTTGGGCATGCTAGTTTCCCTATTTTGCCAGTCAAAAAGCCTCACACTGATCAATATTGATTTACATATGACTTTAGGGCCATAAATGCTGTTGTCCAGGACATTCATCCTATTGTGCCCAACCCTTATACTTTTTGGCTGAGTTGCCCTGGGATAGCAAGTAGTTTTCACTCTGAGACTACATCCCAACAGATGAACAAACTCAACTATTATTTGCCTTTGAATGGCAGGACCCAGAAACTAAAACCACACTCCAATCTACTCAAAGAAATAATCCCTGGTTTGGACTTCCTCAGAGTATTCAAAGTGACAATGGATCATAATTGACTTCAGAAATCTCCCTGAAGATAGGACAGATACTACAGATTCATTGGAGACCCCAATCATTGAGGAAGACTAAGAACCACACAATAAACCCTGGTGAAAATATGCCATGAAATACATTTAAAATGGGAGAAGGCATTTCCTATTGTCTTGCTCTGGATTAGTGTAATACCCTAAAGTGGGGTTAAATTAAGTCCTTTTTAAATAGTTTATGGAAGACCCGTCCAAGTTTTTATTTGAGGAACGTCCCCTTGAGATTGATTTTTGAGGAACATCCCTTGAGATTTAGAACACAAATCAAATATCAAACAATATGTACAACATTTAGGGCAAACACTAATGACTTTGCATAAGTTTGCTCATTGCAGGTCTGTCTACCTGTCTGACAAGCCCTTACACTCATTCCAGCCAGGAGACCAAGTCTTACTAAAGACCTGGAAGACTCAAGGTCCAAAACACCCGTTAGCCAAGTAAAGGATCAATCTCTATAACATTCTGCTGAATACACACTCTTCCCTAAAGCTTACAGAATCAAGTCTTGGACCCACCAAACACAGTTAAAGTGGGTGTCACCTGGGGAGGACTCAGATCTTGGTGCTGCTATTGATACTGTAAGGGAAAGCTGGACCTAAACTCCTGAAAGAGATTTAAAAATCCTCTTTAGAACAAGGACAGCACCTCCAAAAGCTAAGTGACAATGTTACTTTTTCTTTTATTATTGTTATTTTTTTGATAATTGTTATACTTTATGCACATGCTTTGATTGATAATGCCTTTGTGTGCATTTCCCAGACAATGGCTTCCTCAACAAACTTATCCTGCTGTTGAATGTGCCACTCAAAGGCCCACTCAGATTTAGATCATGAGGATCCTTTAGTCTCTCCAGTTTATGATTTCATTATACTTCTTCCTGCACAACTAGGCATATCCCTTACTAAATACTTGATTGCTTGTCTATACAATAGGTCTTACTTTGGAAGCCCATCAGCAACAATGTCATTTGAAATATGAAGAGTCTACCAGCTTTGCTTGTTCAGCAGTACCATTCTCTAGACACCAAGTATGCCTCTTTCTGAGGGCAGCAAACCTCCCTTGGGTAAAGGCTCCCCCGCCCCTTTTTTTTATTGATTTTTTTTTTTTTTGAGAAGAAGGGAGAAGGATAGAAGGTTAGAAACATCAATGAGAGAGAGACATCGATCAACCACCTCCTACACGCCCCCTACTGGGGATGTGCCCGAAACCAAGACACATGCCCTTCACTGGAATCAAACCTGGGACCTTTCAATCCCCAGGCCAACGCTCTATCCACTGAGCCAAATCGGTTTTGGCATTTCCCTCCATTCTTGATCTCCTTTTTCCTTTAGTAAATAGCAAGAATTTCTAGGGATAGGTAAGACTATGACCCTTGAGGCAGGAAAAAAATTACAGATGATGAGATCTCAATCCATTTACCCTTGCAAAGTTACAAGGTCTAGAGTTTTGCAGGGGGCAATTGTTACTATGAACAATTAGTTGGAGTGCCAGGGAATCTCCCCCATTGGCCAAGATGGTGCCAGGGGAGGTTCTTACACTGAGTGACCAAAAGATAGCAAGATGAATGGATAGAACAGAAGCATGCCAAAAGCTAGCAAGTTAATTAGATAGAAAAAAAAAATCCCTTCCCTTCCTATCCTTATAAAAACGGTAGGAGTAAGCAGGAAGGGGAGATAGTCTTTCAGACGGGAGTCCACCATTCTTCCAGGTTATAGGGCACCTGAATAAACCTCTTTCCTTTTGCACCAGCACCTGTCTCAGAAGTTTGGCTTTTGTTGTGGCAGAGAACCAAACATTTTTTTTTTTTGCTACAAGTTCACCATGCCTAGGTATTTGAAGAATGCTAAATGATTTTTTTCTAAACATGCAAGTAACAATGCTCATTAGAGAAAAGTTGGAAATGGCCACAAAGTGAAGAAGAAACCTCCCCAAAACCTACCACCCAGAAATAACTGGAAATATTTTCTTAAATATCCTCTTAGTAATTTCTCCAGCTGTATACTAATTGCATTTTTGTTCCCTAAAACAATTTGGGAACATAGGCTCTGGTGAAGATGGAATAAGCACAGTACTCTATCTCTCCCAGTAAATGCAATTGAAAATCTTTGACAGAATGTGTGGAGCAGCTTTGTGAGGACTCTAAATATAGACAAAACATCCTGTTTCCAGTCTGTCCTGTGAGGAGCTTGGAAGTCATCACTCCATCAGGTAAAGGCCAAACAAACTGAAAAATCAACAACTCTTCTTAGATTTATCAGAAAACTGAGGTCACAGAGCAAACAGCTGTCTCCAGAATTGGACAGACAGGTGGATGCAGAGAATCACAACTTATCTGAGGAGAAGCCCAGGAGCAGAAACCTTCATGGGAACCAGTGCTGGGGCAGGAACATCTGAACTGCAGTTGATGCAACGGAAGCTAATTGTGGACAAATCCAAGAGTTAAAAACTCTGGAAGCCTCAATGGATAGTGCATCAGCCTGCGGAATAAAGGGTCCCAGGTTCAATTCTGGTGAAGGGCATGTTCCTTGGTTGCAGGCACATCCCCAGTAGGGGGTGTGCAGGAGGCAGCTAATCAATATTTCTAACTATCTCTCTCCCTTCCTCTCTGTAAAAAAATCAATAAAATATATTTTAAAAAAACAACTCTAGAAGAACCTAATCTTAAAGGAGTGTACACATTTTTGTATTTTTCCTCTGGAGCTATACCAGTTTCTCCCAGTCCCCATCAGGGGAAAAGTTCCATTGTGCTTCCTGCAAGAAGAGGAAAAAGTAACCATTTTGAAATATGCCAGAGTACCTTATTCATCTTAACAAAGGCCTGTCCTCAAGAGAAACTTTTTCCAGAGCCTAACCTAGTGGTGTTTTAGCAGAGTTTCACTACCTAGAGAGAGGAAAATACCTATCATCAGCTCCCATTAGCCTTCTACATGAGGGAAGGGAAATACCTAACCATATTTCCCTTATCCATCCCATCCTGCCTAATTGGGTAAAAAAGGGGAAGCATTTGTAAAATTCACAGTTGAGGGGACAGGCTCACTAACAGACTATAGAATGCTGCCGCTCCCCCACATCTCACCACGATATCACTAAAGACCTATTTACTGAAATTCCTTTTCACAACACACCAGTTCTGCTTTCAACAAAACTTACATGGCATATTAAAAGGCAAAAAAGCCACCACAAATTAAAGAGACAATGCGGAAAAAAAAAATGGCGGCATAATAGATGGATATGTTCGAAGCCTTGTCGCTGAGCAGACAGAAAGAACAGCTGAGGGTCGCACTGGGAGTGTTTGTTGGCGAGTTAAGGGACACTTATCCTCCAGAAGAAGGTGGGAGACTGCTGGATGGGGCTGCCCTGACCAAGCAGCCCCACTGCCGTGGGGTTTTTTCTCCCGGAGCCACCAGTGAGAACAAGGAGACCGTGCCATCTTGAAGAGGAAAGTGGATGTTTACAGCAGCCTGAAAAGCTACAGCTGTGGCATCCACCAAACAGCTACGGGACCCAGAACACCACTCCCCAATCAGTGCAAACACTCGATTTCAGAGGAGCTCTACACACCCCACAGAAAGGTCAGATTTCGCCAGGCATAAGGTGAGGTCTCTGGTCCCGTAGAATAGAGAGACATGCACACTGTGGGAACTGGATCGGGGGAAAGCTGCAGCTAGAGAAATCCATGGATGTTGGGCAGGGCGTGATCCCTAAATGTGTAAGGGGGCCCTCAGAGCTGTTAACAGAGGGGATCTCTAGAAAGCAACCCATTTTGATCTGAGGCAGAAGGACAACCTGGGAGTTATTAAAGTGTACCAGCTCCTTGAACAGGAGCAGGGAAGGGGGACTGCACAGACTTGCACTCTTTCCTCTTCAGATCCTTGCTTCTGATTGCTAAGCCCAATACATAGGATCACCCAATTGGGGACATCCTAAGAGACTGCAGGGAAAAGTTGTTTTTCTGGAACCTGGGGATCAGAGCACAGAATAACCATCAGACAACCAGCTCTGGGGCAACCCACTCGTACAAACCTGTATTGAGTGCCACAGGGAAAGCAGGATCTAAGCACAGGCTAAAGAGGACCTATAGTGTTGGAGGTCAATTTCAAAACACTGCCACCCAGGGGCTGATTCACAAATTGATTCTTGCATAATTACAAAAGAATAAAGAGATTAAGACACATCACCTGCTTAAAAACCAGGACTGGCTTACAACACTGAGCAGTAGTGGAATGCAGGGAACTGACTGCAATATTATCCCAACTGGGAAACAGGTGTGCCCAACAGAACACTAGAGGAAGTGAATGACCTTCACTACTGCACAATCTATTCTTTTATTTATTTTTATTTTTTTATCTTTTGATTAAAAACCTAATTTCTCTCTTTTTTTCCTCAATTGATTTTACCTTTTAAATTATTACATTTTTATTTTCAACCAGTATTATTACTACTACTATTTTACCCTTTTGAAAAAAAAGAAGTGTCATTTTATTTTCACTTTATTTTACTTTGGGATTAGAGTTCTACATTCTAATTTCATCCTTCCTTTAGCATCATTTTACTCTATCTCAACTCTACCTGTATGCCATCACTCTCTTCCTAACTTTTCCCATTTTGTTGTCTTGTTTCTCTTACTCTTTTCCTACTTTAGATTTTCCCTATTCTTTCTTTTAACCCGGTTAAAATTTCATCCCATTTATATATCTAATTTCCAATCTCCTACTCCAAGTCCATACAAACTTCTCTCTTCTTGTCTTCACTATCCAAAAAAATTGTTTTTCTCTATGTCCTTTTGTTGTTGTTTGCTTGAACATTGATTATATTGTTTTTTATACATTTATATGACATTTTTTGCTTATTCTACTTGTTTTATTTTGCTTTTTGTTTACTTTGTTTTTGTTTGTTTGTTGTCCTTGTTTTCCCTCACCTCTCTTGATAGTTGTTATCTGTAATTTGTATTAATCTCCAGGTACTTGTTGCCGGCATTTGTTGGGATTAGTGGCTTTTCTATTGGAGTTTTCTCCTCATATATAATTTGTTCCCCTTTTCTTTCTTATTCTCTTTCTTTACTCTCATATTTTTTTCTTCTTCTTCTTCTTCATTTTTTTCTTTTTTTCCTATTTTTACTCCCTTCTCTCAATTTCATTTTTGCACTCCTTTCTTTTCTTTTTTCCTCTTTTCACTCTTCTTTCTCTATTTTCCCCTAATTTGTCTCCCACTGGTGGCCACTTTATTTGTGGTTATTAACATCATGAATACATTTCTGTTCAGTGCCTTGTGCATTGTACCTGATTGTGTTGTATTTTGTACCTTTAAATCAACACAGGAGAGAGAACTATATAACCAGAAACCCAGAGAAGAAAGACCATAAGCAGACAAAGAAATAGCCAACATATGAAAGAAAAGCAGGCATCACCAGAAAAAGAAGTAAACAAAATAGAGGCAAGCAACCTGGCAGAGAAAGAATTTAGAGAAATGGTGATAAGGTGGCTGAAAAGAATGGAAGACAAATCTGACAATATGAGTACGAACTAAGAGGAAATGAAGAAGAATTAAGAAGAAATGAAAAAATAACATTGCTCCTGTAAAGAACTCAATAGAAAGCATCAAAAGTAGACTAGAAAGAAGCAGAGGACCACATCAGTGAACTAGAAGACAAGATAGAAAAAAATATCCAAGTATAGCAGCTTCTAGAAAAAAAAATTAAAAAGCAAGAGGAGAGCCTAAGGGAACTTTGGAATAACATGAAACAAAACAACAGCCGCATAATTGGGGTTCCAGAAAGAGTGGAAACTGAGCAAGGAATAAAAAACCTGTTTGAAGAAATGACAGAAAACTTTCCTGATATAGGGAAGAAAAAACCCACATAAATCCAAGAAGCTCACAAAGTCCCAAGTAAAATGAACCCCAAAAGACTGACATCAAGGCACATTATAATTAAATTGGCAAACACCAATGACAAAGTAAGAATCATAAAAGCGGCCAGCGAGAGACAGAAAGTTACCTACAAAGGAATCCTCATCAGACTAGCAACTGAATTCTCAACAGAAACTCATCAAGCCAGAAGGGAATGGAATGAAATATACAAAGTCATGCAAAGGAAGGGTCTGAATCCAAGAATACTGTACCCAGCAAGGCTTTCAATCAAAATTGAAGGTGAAATTAGGAGTTTCACAGACAAAAAAGGACTAAGGGATTTATTACCACCAAACCAGCAATGCAAGAAATGTTAAAGGGTCTGCTGTAAAAAAAAAAAAAAAAAGAAAGAAGAGAAAAGAAATAAAGAAAGAAATAGAAAGTGAAGAAGGAACACAGGGGTAAAGAATAAATGGGGACAAATAAGTATCTATCAATAATAACTTTAAATGTAAATGGATTAAATGCTCCTATCAAAAGACAGAGGGTATGGATTTGGATAAGAAAATATGACCCATATATCTGCTGTCTACAAGAAAGCCACCTCAGAAAAAAAAAGATGCACAAAGACTGAGGGTGAAGGGATGGAAGACGTTATTTTCAGGCAAATGGAAATGAAAAAAAAAAAGCTGGGGTTGTAATATTTATATATGACAAATGAGATCTCAAAGTGAAGGACATAACAAGAGATAAGGAAGGCCACTTCATAATACTAAAGGGAGCAATACAACAAGGAGAAATAACTCTGGTAAACATGTATGCACCCAATGTAGGAGCACCTAAATACATTTTTAAAAAAAACTCCTGGAGGATATCAAGGGAGCGATTTACAGCAGTAAAATCATAGTAGGAGACTTTAATACCACACTATCACCATTGGACAACTCCTCTAAACAAAAAAATTAGCAAAGAAACATCAATCCTAAATAACTCACTAGACCAGATGGAATTAATTGAAATCTTCAGAACATTTCACTCCAAAAGCCACAGAATATCCATTCTTCTCAAGTGCACATGGGTCATTTTCAAAGATAGACCATATGTTGGGTCATAGGAAAAGTCTCTTCAAATTCAAGAAGATAGAAATCAAATCAAGCATTTTCTCAGATCACAGTGGCATAAAACTGGAAATCAACTACAATAAAAACAATACAAAGAAATCAAACACATGGAAACTAAACAGCATGCTATTAAACAACGTATGGGTAACCAGAGAGATCAAGGAAGAAATAAAAAACATCATGGCAACAAATGACAATGAAAACACAAAAATACAAAATTTATGGGACACAGTGAAAGCAGTCTTTAGTGGGAAGTTCATAGCTCTACATCCCTACTGCAAAAAACAAGAAACAATGGTAATAAATTACCAAACTCTACAAACTCAAAGAGCTAGAAAGAGAGCAACAAGAAAAGCCCAATGTAGGCAGAAGAAAAGAAATGGTAAAGATCAGAGCAGAGATAAATGACAGAGAAACCAAAGAAACAATTCAAAAGATCAACAAAACCAATAGCTGGTTATTTGAAAGGATAAACAAGATTGATAGACCTCTTCCAGGCTCACCAAGAAGCAAAGAGAGAAGACCCAAATAAACAAAAATCAAAAATGGGGGAAATTCCAAGATGGCGGCATAGGTAAACACCTACACTGCTGCCTCGCACAACAATTTCAAAACTACAACTAAAAGACAGAACGGACATCATCCAGAACCACAGGAAAGCTGGCTGAGTGGAAGTTCTACAACTAGAAGGAAAGAGAGGGGCTCACGGAGACCCAGAGGAGCTGCAAAAAGCTGAGGTACGGAGACGCGCGTGTGGTGCCGGAGTACCTGGCTGGCTTTCTCTGGCGGGAGGGAAGCGGAGACTCTCAAAGGCATTGAACTCCTTATCCTACGACACTAAACCCCAGATCCAGCCGAAACTCATACGGGGGAGTTTGGACTGTGAAAGGGGAGAAGTGCAAGGAAACTTAGGGGAGTCGCAAAAGATCAAAGGCCTGGTGCCGCGCATGGACAGACTGCTGATTGTGCTGCTGGCTTTCGTGAGTGGGTGGGGGATGGACCCTCCCAACAGTGCCACTTCTGACTCCACTAAGCCCCTGTTTCGGACGAAACCCTAGAGACCTAGACTCGTGTGGTCCTGCTGCACAGGGGAGCTGGAAAGGCAGCGGTTAGAGGCACAGGGACTGCTCCAGCCATTACCCAGTCACGTGAGACTCAGGGGCCATGGAGGGCGGGGCCGACTGGAAGGCAAGGCAGTCCCTTAAGCCCTGAGACTCCACCCATCCCAAGCTCAATAGAGGCTTCTTCAGTTTTGCGTCTGGTATCATAAGGCTGAATTCAACACAGAAGTTTCCCCAGCATAGTGAAAATGCCGAGACAAGGGAAGGGATCACAAACAAAAGAAATGGAGGAAAAAAAACGACTGTATGTAGAGTTCAAAACCACACTTATAAGGTTTTTCAAGAATATGCTAGAAAAGATGGATAAATTGAGTGAGACCCAAGAGGAGATGAAAAAGGTCTAACTAAAGATGATAAAGGACCAAATAGAAATTAAACATACACTGACTGAAATAAAAAATATTATACAGAGTCCTAACAGCAGACTAGAGAAAGGCAAGAATCAAGTCAAAAATTTGAAATATAAAGAAGCAGAAAACATTCAACTGGAAAAGCAAGAAGAGAAAAGAATCCAAAAATGTGAAGATAATGTAAGGAGCCTCTGGGACAGCTTCAAGC